>OY728582.1:17413168-17823049 GCA_963422195.1 Carabus problematicus
TAGTTTTGCCATTGAAGTAAATATCACATAATGTGAATAAAGACTGTTGACTTATAGTATTTTAATATTATAAATGATATGCTATGAAAAGTACGTTATAAGGTAAACACTCTAATTTGTAGATTTATAAGAAAATATTTCTCTCGTTCGTTTGGTTGCACTCTGTCATTATGGATACTGTGTTTAATAGGAAAGTTCAACGTTGAGTACCATGCTGGGACCTGCTTGTTTTGTCGTTGCAGCTCCAGAATAACACATTGTAATTATATAACATCATATCTTCAAGATTCACATACTTGTGTCTAATTAACTGTGTATAACAACAGCAGCACGCTCTCCATTCGTCTGTTGCCAAATCTATCGGCCTGTATGTATGTGTGTATGTGTGCTCATCTGTAATGACTTTTGGCATACAGACATAATTACACACTGCCTTTATTTGACCAAAACCGACAGAAATGTAGGTCGACGAACGCTCTAGGTGTTCAGATGAATTTTGAAAGATTTATACTCGATATGAAACGATTACTAATATTTATCCATACATAAATCGAGCGTGATCTATTACTTGTGCCATTCATGACTGTATTGCTTCCATTTTAAAAAGGAAAAACAAAAGAAAGTATGGTTGCTCTCTTTCGAAAATGTCAATGTCGAAAATTGTATGAAAAAGTGTGTACATTTGTGCGTAACTGATGCTGTTTAATGTTTAATTTCACTCCCAGAATGCAATTGTCGTTTCCAGTGTTTTGTTAGCAAATGTTTTACACCGTAATTATTACTTGTCTTATAATTGTCAGTAAAACATTACATTACATCATGACGATGTGCAAATAATACCGAGTAAATATTATCTATATAAATATAACTTGTGTTATTCCGAATTACTGTCATTTGAAGTTTTGTAATAAACAAATGGGAACATTTGTGTGAATAAAAAAACAAATGATATGACAAAATACACCGCATTCTTACTGCAATGTAATGTTTGACTCACAGCAGAAAAATTAATTAAAATTCTCTAAATGTATTAATATTTATGGTTCTTGAAAACGATTAAATGCATCTTCGGTACAATTAGTAAGAGTTTCCTTGGTAGTTTTCGTTAAACAAATCCTTGTTTGCATCGTATTATCTACGATTTTATATTAGAATCAAGTTAAACGTTGGTATTATGCGATCATTTAACGAAGATCTCACGATCGTAGAAAAATCGGAACGATCTGGCGATTACGAAGTAACTGCAGGCGGCCCTGTAACTGTCATCCGTCAATCCGTCTATCGATGACCTCGCATCACGAAGATGCACCTACAATTATAGCATATTTCGATCACTTATACTATGTGTATCTTCCCTCTGACTTGCCACCTCCACACTTCATCCTGCTGATATTCGCAGATGCCATGGATTCGATAAGGTGATGTTCGTTGTTTTGTTCATAATATGGATGATCTTATTTCGCGTCTGTCCACCCCAGACTCCCCTCGCCCAGTGGACTGTTCTGATTAATGCAATACTAACCTCTCTCTCCCTGACGTGTACTCTATGATGTGACTATAGAGTTACACTGAAGGGTGGGGGGTATAGAAGAGGTACAACACGGCGTGTACATTGAGATGTGCTCCGATTTAGTGGTATATATATAGCTGGCAGATCTTCCAAGCTGCATCAGTTTCGTATCAACTGTACTCATCTAAGAGAGCAGTTAGTGAACACTTACAGTCAAGTAATTGTACATACTCTTACGCCGAAGTACCATATCCAGCAACATCATGAAACTGGTGAGTGCATATTCGGTGATAGATAGGATTGTAGACCGAACATACAGTGCTATATTCCTCGAGACTCATCCATTGGGTTGTTTAACGGATTCGGTATATCGTATTCCACTCAGAACTATTTTAAACTACAGCATTTACATAATGTTAGAAATAATATTCGTGAAGTTGAAATTTCATAAACATTAATATTTTTTCTTGACACAGACTACATTTTTACTAAAAGTACGTATTTATTACATTGGTATGCTTGTATTTCAGAATAGTTCATATGTAAGAATATAGCACAATAATTTTCCAAGTAATAAATATAATAAAAATTATAATTTATGTTAAATAATATAATGAAAACGCACGATTAACATACTTTCAATAGTATTATGAAAGATTTTTGTTTCAAATTTCAGAGTAAAAATATCAGTGCTCAAACTAAAATCACGCGTAAAAATATAACTACTTTGGGTTATTTGCATTTGGGTAATATCCTCGGTTCAAATCAGAAAATATTCTCTATAAACACTCAGTTGTTTAACAAAGATATTCGATCACATATAACAATACCAATCATTTAATTAATCCCGCGACAATTAAACTATATAAAATTGCACCAAGTCATGCGAATTCAAGGCTTTTGGAAGCGGCCCAACCTCACGAGGATCCGTCTCGTGACTCGTCAGGAATAAATTCATTCTATTGCGGTAGCAATGCAACACTTCTAAATATAAACAAAACCGAATCAGCGACGACCAGTTTGATGTAAATGAACTAGATTTTGCCATAACTGGTTGAGTGATCTGTTCCAAGGTTACGCTAAATGCTTTCGTTCACTGTTACCGGTAAGAACTCGGACAAGGTCGCACTACGGAACCGGTAGAGTAACTTGTTCTGTGCAGGAATGTGGATCGATATGTCGCTGGTATTTATTTACATAAGAAAGTTACACACTCCGATGGGTGTTGAGATAATGACGTGTATGAAAGCGATAGTCTGTTTACACGTCTATTTTGTGACTGTCTAGCCTAAGGTCTACCTTCCAACTGACGTGAGTTACTAACCAGACCTTCCCAAACATTTATCACAACATTTTCCGAATGACACTGATCATTCCACAGTGGTTTTACTGAAATTTGAGTTTGTTTAACAATGAATTTCAAGGGATACATCATATTATTTTTCCTAGGCACTTAATATGGTTTTGCATAATTGATTTCATAATTCAGAAACGATTTATTTTGTATATAAGTTTGGTGAAAATTGTTTTAAAACCGCTGTTTATGTAAAGAAATACACGCACGTTTTGAAAAGTGAATGTCTGTTCCTGTTGGCCTTTGTGAGCATCTTCAGTAACAGTTAATGTGTCTCATACTATTCGTATGAGAGTACTGCATATATTGTTAGTTGTTGATTCTATAATCTGACCGATTCCGGCTTGCTGAGGTTATGTACATTGTATATATTTGTTTCAGTTTTTGTTGGCTGCCCTGATTGGCGTATGCGCTGCTGCGCGTCTGGATAATACCTACCTGCCACCAGCAGGAGCTGCAGGAGCCGGCGGTGGTGCCGGACTAGGAACTCCATCCTTCGGTAGGCCTGGAGCAGGAGGCGGTGGTGGATTTGGTAAAATATAACATCATCTTTTCACAATCACTACTATTTACCTACGAGTATATTATTTTGAGAAGACACGCATTTAGTTCATACATTTATTTCGCAAGTATAGACCGTCGTGTGAATTGTTTGGATCAGTAAGTCTGTTGTCATGGTCTCAGGTGAAACGCTAGTGTTATCATCACTGTATCTCGCATTTGCGCACGTTGGTATTTTGCTTTGAACAATGTGTGAACTATGTACAATTACAAAATATAATCCGCATGCAATGATGGCTGTACCTTGTTTGTTCAAGTCTAATTTCTATAAACTTACGACACGCATTGTTACACATTGTTACAGTTGTTCTCACTAAATGCCTTCTGTGTTAATATTTTATTGTTCACTACATTCTTTTTATTGCAATTTTAATTAGAAGTGTTATCTAACTAGCTACGCTTACACATAAAGTGACGACGAGTAATTCTTTGTAAGTCGTCGTGCATAATTCACATTGCTCAATAAAGGACTATAGTTTCTTTTGGAAACTTGAATAAATCGTTATGGATATATTTATCTTTTCTAGGAGGTAGACCTGGTGGATTCGGAGGCGGAGCTGGAGGTCCTGGAGGATTCGGCGGTGGAGCAGGTGGTCCTGGAGGATTTGGTGGTGGAGCTGGTCGTCCTGGAGGATTCGGCGGTGGAGCTGGTCGCCCTAAACCAGCGTATGGAGCTCCTGGTGCTGGTGGATTTGGCGGTGGAGCTGGTGGTCCTGGAGGATTCGGCGGTGGAGCTGGAGGTTCTGGAGGATTCGGCGGTGGAGCTGGTGGTCCTGGAGGATTCGGCGGTGCAGCTGGAGGTTCTAGAGGATTTGGCGGTGGAGCTGGTGGAGCAGGAGGATTTGGCGGCGGTGGTGCTGGAGCTGGTGGATACCGTCCCAGTGGACCAAGTGGTCCTGTTATCCCCATCCTCTCCTATGAGAACGTGAACAACGGAGACGGTAGCTACAGATTCAGGTAAGTCACGACCGTTGATCTTACACGGATCTGGATCGATCTGCCGATAGGTCACACCAGGTCAGCTTGCACTTTCTTCTCGCTTTATATTTACGTCAGCTAATAGATGATTATCGACTAGTGGTTGAATAACCTATGACATGCACTTCTATTGTTCCTTATTGCTCTGTTGTCTAGTATGCTAATTTAGTCAATGTTTGCATTGTCCTTCTTCTCAACTAGCACTTATTATGATAATTAGAATTTTCGCATTAAATTTACTTCCGGAATGTTTAGAACAAAAATAAAATCATGAAAATATACTAGAGTATGGATAATATAGCTTGGAATTGTAGTATATTAATATAATAATGTATAAAGTAGTGTAAATTATTTACAAGATGCACGCAGTAAGATTTCTCCACTACGTTGCATTATGTTAACTAGTAAATTCTACGCAGTCAGGTAACGGTACTTGTTGAATCATTCTCAGGAATTGCAACTGCTCTGTTGCTATCTCACTTTCTACTCTGTGAGATGAAACTTACGCTATTTCAGAAAACCCATAAAATGTTTGAGTAAAATGTGTTTAACGACTTGTATATTCAGAAATGTACATGTAATAATGTTTTGCAAGTATAATAGTTTTTTTAAAGACATTTTTAACATTATAAATTAGTAGTTCATCAATGAAACTATAATTATTCATTTATATGTAAATATATTCTAAATCGTGTAGTAAACTGTTTAATAGCTATTAGTAATGTTCATAGTCTTTTTATTACCGCTGGTACATCTCAATTTTATTTACATATTTTTTCCGTTTTTGCTTACATGATCTTTGTAAACTTAATGTTTTATTTAAATACAAATGCAGTGAACAAGATTTCACATTTCAGTTATGAAACTGGCAATGGCATCAAGGCTCAAGAAGAAGGTGTCTTGAAGAATCCTGGAAGCCAAAACGAAGCTGAATCGGTTGCTGGATCTTTCTCCTACACATCCCCCGAAGGACAACAGATCACTCTGACTTATACCGCTGACGAAAATGGTTTCCAACCCCAGGGCGACCATCTGCCAACCCCACCACCAATCCCAGAAGCCATCCTCAGGAGTTTGGAACAGAACGCACGTGAAGAAGCTGCTGGCGGTGCCGGTTAGTAAATAATCTGACAATATTAGAACATTATGGTGAAGAATCAACTTTATCTTTATAATACAATATGGATAATCTTGTTTTAAAGTGGATAATGATGAATATTGAATGTTTTAGGTGGATACCCAGGTGCCGGCGGAGCTGGAGCATATCCTGGTGCTGGAGGAGCTGGTAGATATCCTGGTGCTGGTGGAGCTGGTGGATATCCTGGTGCTGGAGGAGCTGGTGGATACCCTGGCGCTGGAGGAGCTGGTGGATATCCAGGCGCTGGTGGAGCTGGCGGTTATCCTGGTGCCGGTGGAGCTGGTGGTTACCCAGGTGCTGGTGGAGCTGGAGGAGCTGGAAGATTCCCAGGCGCTGGTGGAGCAGGAGGTTTCCCCGGCGGTGCCGGTGGTGGATTCGGACCCGGAAGGAAACCAGGATTCAGTCCGCAAACTGGATACACTTATTAAATTTAATATATGTAAGTATCGATGGCAATTGATGTGAACGTAAGTGAAATGTTACTTTGGTATTGCATGTTTTTCTAGATGAGCATCCCACGGGTATAACGCCTACGATTAAGTAATTCCACTGCCAACAACTGTACCGCACAAATTACACACAAACGGTAATACCAACCTTACTACTTTCTTTAATGTTACACGAAATCGACGGTACCTAATCTTATAAATAGTAATAACACATACACGTACAGATAATAAGCGATTATTTGTAATCATATTTCTATCTCCACAAACACATGTATCTCTTCTGCTAACTTTATACCACTACAATGTCTTCCAAACCTGAATCAGTGGATGTTTATAATTAAGAAGAAGTACCTTTTACCGATGTAAATATCAGTTTAGGTTTACACTAATTAGTAGAATTATATTATATATATAAATATATTTTACCTGAGTAAAATACTTTGTATGACAACTGCAACGTTTAATGGTTAGTCGACTGTGCAAAATGCAAAAATGTGATTCGCTAAAGGTGCTATTATAGTATTTAAATATGCCGATTCTGTTGTAACAACTGATTCAGTGGATTCTACTCGATACCATGATGTTGAGTGAGCGGTTACGGCAGAATTCGCCTATGTTTTACAATGTATACGAGCCTACTATATTTAATAATAAATAGTAACGCAGGTTTGTGAAATAGTTAGTAGTATTTTACAACTGTGCTTTTAAGTAATGTAATTTATAATTAAATGCATAAAAATATAATAAAAATATTATGTAATAAAAAGATATATATATTTTTTAATAAAATGCACATTTCTACAAAAGAATTTTTATTGTTTTACTTAACGACCCTACAAATTAATAAATAAATTAACTATTATCTCAAAATAATACTGTTTTTAATATTCACACTTTTCGTCTTTTATTTATTTAGACAATAAAAGGATAATCGTGTTTTTGAAATAATATTTTAATATACAGTGAACTGAAATTATTTTATTTAAGTACATATTTTTCAGATTCTATTGTTACCAAGAAATTTAATATGACGAGGAAATTTATAAGAAAAAGATCAATACAATTTCTTCATTTAAATCTGCTAATTTAATAAACCAATGTAAGTTTTACTTGAATTTTATTTATTAATATAATTAGTATAATTTCAGAATAATATTAAATATATTTAAACGCCTGCACATCAATAATAAATTGAGCTAGTCGTTTAAAAAGTCAAATATGTTTACGTTAATCTCGAAGCAACCAAACATACACATGTGCTGCGCGGGAAAACGGCTAACAAGGTGTAAAATATCAGAATTATATCAGTTTTTAGCTTAGTAATGTTTCTGGAACGACAGGGAAATTTATATAAAATATTTGTGATTGTTAACTATAAAATAATACTTATTTATATCATATGAAACAATCACTTGTCATTTAGCATGTTTATAACTCATAATTAGTTATTACTGAAAAAATAGTGTACATCTACAGTTAACCAGCTTTGTAATTACATGTAATTAGAAGAACATATACCAATCTCACGATAATAGAGAAATATATTTATATTCAAATCATCATAAGGAACAATGCAGTAAGCAATGACATTTGCAACTGCAATTTAGATAAATATCACTGGATAACTCACAACTGATTGCTAATAATAATTGATATTGGAACATGAAATCACGCTACTTAGTCAGGAATAATTATACCTGTTGTAAAGAAACTTATAAGTAAAGAAATTGAAAGATTTTGCATATAGTAATTCTTGACATTAAATTGTAAGCATCATCAGCAACGACAATTTTTGGTCATCTGGAATCACATTTGCGTCAGTGACTAGGCAATATGAAAATGTTAATATCATGGAATTACCTTAAACCATTACATCTATTTTAATTCTCAAGGTTTTCTCAAATTAGCACAAGCAAATTCCCAAACTGTCAGAGTAATTTCCAGAATAAGTTACAGTGAAGTTTCTTGGTAACGTCTCAACATCAGAATCATATTTTACGTGTTGGGCAACTGAATATTTTGAAGAACACGTTCATATACCAATCTACGAATTTAATTGCGTAATAATTTTTTTTCTAATAATTTTACACTGATAAAAATAGTTTCATAATATTCAAGGTTACACGGTTTTGTAAAAGGTCTGCATCTTCTGCCACTTGAGTATAATAAAGTTTATTAAATTTTATTATAGAATTATAAAAATCGTGATTTGATTTTGTCTATTGCAAATGCCAAAAACTATCAAAGATTATATGAAATTATCGACTGCGTTTAACGGATACGCAGAAAAAACTATGTACAGAGACGTAGTACACTGTATTTTTATTGTAATGAAACTAAAAGTCAATGATAAAATAATTAATTTAATTAAGTAAATGGGAATAATCATGAGAAATGTTAAATAAGTGGTTTTAACTTGAGATGCATTGTAGAAAGAACAATTCTTGGCATGTAAATATGTTTGAGTTAATTTAGAGTTATTGAAATGCAATAGGATTGTTCATAGATATAATTGATAATACACAGTTAATATTTAATATACTTCAACACAAATATCTAAATTTATTCAAATAAAATCTAAAGTTAGTATTTTAAACAATCATTTTTATTCATGTACTGTCAAATTATTAAAATCCTTTTCTAAATTTTGTTCCTGAATGATGAGAGGTATACTATAGATACTTATTACGCAGCACCTTCATTTGTTAAAAGATGTTGAAGATTACAAATCTAAATAAAGAACAACCATTCCTAAATCTTATTGTACATTTGTATAACATTTAGCGTTACTTTGTAACTCAACACTTATTATTGTATTTTGCAGGGTTATATAAAATGTGCCGATGCGGATCTGTACTGATACTGTGTAACAGTGACCTTTGACCCCGAACTGCTGGATAACGGTGACGTAACGCGACATCATCCGACGAGCAGGATTCCCACGTTAGACGTCGTGCTCAGCGTGTTTGCAAAATGCAGACACGCGCATATACACACTGGTAGACGGACAGACAGAAGTACAGAGTAAACTACAAAAGAACAACTTCCTGCTAAGTGAACGGGCCATACACATACCGGTTCCGAGCCGGGTAAAACTTGCACGAAGCAAACACAGCATGAAGAAAAGAACCTTGAAGAATTTATACGTTTTGGAGAAATTCTCGAATATTACGCATTCGAAATATAAACTTGTATAGTGAATTATATCTGCGATTCGGCATGTTAGGTTAATGATATATTAAAACGAATATCGTTCGTTAACGCAGATCATTAAATAGAGAAATTTCAGGATCTATTTGCATTTGAAGGTAGTATATAATGTGGTATAATACGATGCAGTAAGCAATTAAATAAAAGTCAATAAATAATACTTCATTCGTTTATTTATAAATATTCCACGCGGAGTTTTAAATTATTACACTCATAAACAAGAATTATTAATTAACCTGAAATACGGTATTTGCGCATGCGTGTTTTCATACACTAAGCAACGGAATTGTTAGATTATAACTCGAGATAAATATAAGATTGAGAAACATAATAAAGCAATTGAAAGAGATTCTCGTAAATAGAAATAAGATAAAAGTGCTGTGCATATACTGTTGCTTAGAATGAAGCTTTAATATGAACATTTTCACTTTATCTCGAGTTCATATCCATGTGACATTCGACTAACAATGAAAATTTCTTTGACATTCAACCGTAGAATTATTTGAACTCATGTAGGCGTTATATTGATTACTCTGTGCGCGCCTACAAAAAATTTATAAATAAGAAAACAACAATAAATATAAGAGTTGATAAATTTGTTAAAATTATTTCGTAACGTAGACTGTGAAATGAAAGAGAGTTTGTATTACAACAGTTAATATTTACAAGTAATGTGCTCGATCAGTGGTCGTATGTATCAATGACAAATCGATAAAACAGTATTCGGTCAACGTGAATGCGACATGGCTTGTACATTAACATGATGGGTCGACGGATTTAAAGATGAAGGTGTTGGTTATTATTTAACCAGATATTTATATCTACGTGTGATATCCAGGTACGTGGGAGAGCAGATGAACATGGTGACCTTTGACCTGCAGTAGATGTCACAACAGAAGTGTCTCAGAGCCGACGTGTAACGCGAGAGGGATTTAAACAATATATCAACGTATACAGACAACAATTGACGTCGACAGAAATGATCTTTAACTCGTGTTATATACTGAACAATAACTGTACAAGATTAAATACGATGAAATACATTGCAGAAATGTATAAATTATTTCTAAATTCATTGCTGAATATTTTGTGCACCATGGTTTAGCAAACATTAAGAATATTTCGTGTTAGTATTTTGAAAATCTCTAAACTAAGAGCAGAACTGCAAAGAACAATTATTTAAATTACAAAATATATTTTGCAATAGTGTCAAATATTTCATTTGCTTCGAAAATTCATTGACAAGTAATAATAGTTTAGCTAATTTTAAGTTTGAGCAACGAACTTTTTAATACAAATCAGTAACTTAGATATTTATTTTAAATAAATTTACATACAAATTAGCCAAGGTTAATAAACAATGTATGCTGTAACTGCATTGCAAATATTTTATTATATCTGATATCTGTGTGGAATGAAACAGGTAAGAAGTTATTGTTTGCAGTGGGTTATAAATCAATTTAGATGGATGATTTTGCACAAAGTAAATATCAGATTTCAGGAAAGTAAAAGTTAATGCATACACTCAGACATGTTGATAATGGGTATGTGGGTATATGTTCTATGATTTTATTAGAACTGTCTATACTTTTCCTCAAGGACAGACGATGCGATGCGATGTAGTTAATATAAACTTTCTCCTGATTATTTTTTGTTTCTAACATCATGACAAATACCTACCAGTCTGTTAAGAAAAACCAGATTGTCAACCAGTAGGTATTACAGCATAGTTAGACTGGAGCGAACTAATTAATTCATGGGAAAATACACACGATGGTCTGACTGCAGTCTAACCGGGATTAACCAACGACTCATATGAGTAAAATCCATTGTAAAGAATATTTATATCGTTTTGAAATGCAAAACGCTATTTTAGCCAAACCAGTAGCCGTTTAAGAATACACAAATAGTTTTAATAATTTGTATAGTTGTGCGTAAATATTAGAATTTACCATTAGGATTGGATATGCACACAGAATAAATTCGCAGACCAACCTTGGAATACTTCAGACAGTTTATGAAGAAGCGGCTTGTTTGAGGAAAATGCACGAAATATAGCTATGACTCCCTGGACAGCAAGGATGAATTTATGTAGCGTAAGGATAATACGAAAGAACGATTTAAACCTGGTACTCTGTAATTTTCTATAAGAATTCGCAGAAATATTATTATACCAAGAAACTTTCAGTTTCACACAACATATGTACATGTTCTGACGACCTTGAGACTCGTGCAACGACTTGAGCAGACGATGAATATACCGTTAAATTGTTTACCACCAATCAACGCGTCATATATAATAAAGTAACATAGTTTTTACTGAAAATTCCCATATAATGGAAACGTGTTAATATTAATGTATACCCTTTCACAATTATAAGCACATAATTGAGTGTGTTACATCTGTAATTATCATTATTGTTTACTCATCTCTTCACTATTGACAATATGAAAAAAAAAAAACGGCAAATTATTGTCAGTAATTATTATTTAATATTCGGTTTCTTCACACTTATTTTATGAGCAACCAGTCGTGTAACATGTTAGAGCTTGTTTAATAGCTTTGACTAAACAGTATTCACTTGGGAATATTGTAAGTTTACCATTAAGGGCTCTTGAGCAGAGGAAAAGTTGTCTGTTTATTCACAGGCAATAAAAAATCGATGTTTTATTTATTCGCATGTATTGGAAATCTATTGAATACGTTTTATTTCTAGAATAATAATAATAAATCAATGTGCATTGTCAGTAATTTATTTAAATTACATTATTAGTTGGCTATAAAATTATAAATATACTCGTAACAATCATTCACTTATTAATAATAAATATTTTATTTTTTCTTTGTATACAGAATGAATATTCAAAAAGTATGTATATATACATACTTTTTTGAACATATTAGTAATTTAGAGATATACGCATATCACCTTAGATTACAAACTTAAATGAGCATGTTGATTTAACAAATTTGCTTTTGAAAGTGTAATTACGAACAATTTAGCAACCTTTAGCATATATTATGAAGGTTTGTTATGAAAAACAACAGTTTTGATAGACCGGGTCATGGTTGAAGTACATTTGAGCTTAAAATGTATACAATTTTTAATGAATATTACTCATGATTGACATGAAAGTCCGTTTCCAAATTCACACTAGAACTTGGATAGTATAATGCTAAGACGTCTGTGTGTGTTTTTTTATTAATTTTTTCTTCCTGAGTGATGTCAGATTAGCAAAGATAGTTAAACGTATGCAAATCAAAAATAATGATTTTATATCACTTCGTTAACATTTATTATTAATATTTTGTGACCTAATGATATGATAAACACGTTTCAAATATTTAATTAATTATGCAATTTAAAAACCAACATTTTCACGGTCAGAAGGTGATGTGAAATCTAGTGTGGATAATTTATGACTACTTACTGATGAAAAGGTTTGATGCTTGCTCACGCATTGTAATTTTTTTAGAGTAATGTGCCAATATAATTATAATTATGTGTTACATCTACTTATCATTAGATTATATGTATATTTGCTTATTTCTGTTTATTATAAAAGCAACTAAATAATTTTATACCTAGCTAATCATGTTTTCAATATTTTAGTGGAGAATTTGACATGAATTTATAAAATTGTGTACGGACTATTTCATTCTTGTTTTCATGCAGTTTACTAAAAAAGCACAATATATTTTTTGTATTGAACCATGTATAATAGTAAATCGATCCTAGTGTTGTAATTCTCAATCACTGTTATTTTGAACTGCAGTTTAATAATTTTAACATATATTTGCACACAACAAAATCACAAAAACATTTTAATAATGCGCACTGCCGTTTGACGCCACGGGTCAGTTGTCAAATAAATTAAACTGACGAGGAAGAAACTGTGAAATGTCAAAATTGTTGTCTTAGAAAAAAATAAATCTTTTTGTCAGTGATGATTCCTTTGATGCTGTGAAACATCACAGTGACAAGTCTTCAAGGTTCACGTGACATGAAATCTACAAATCATCTTTTAATGAGATGACATCAACGAGGTTGTACTTTTGAACGCAATTATATATTAAAAAAATGTTATTTTTATTTAATGTGCCACGTACACAGCAATAGTGATATTATTGTACACAAAGAACGATTCTGACAAAGAATGCGTTGCTTAACTGACGGATGTATTGACTGGCATTTGAAGAATATACAAACATTGTCAGCACTGATGTCAGCTGACTAATAACATTAATTACTCATAGATGGATGCATTTGACCTGTATTGAAAATTGTGAAACTAAGCATTTAAGAGACGAGCCAAATAATAGTTCTTTCTTAATACAAACTTGACATATTCTAAATACATAATTACAGCTTTTCAAAATGAAGTTCAATTGTAAAACATGATTTTGGTGAAATTTTTATACATAAATTGTAACTGAATTATCTTTAAAAATGTTATTTTTATTTTGAAGTCATCTATTTGACTACTAATTTTTCATAGCATGAAATTTTGGAAATATTTACGTACAGTTAAGGTCATCACTGTCACGTTTAATATATCTGCAAATCGTGGTTTCGTAATTGTTTATAAATAATTTGTAAATTTCAGTACAAAAAAGTCAATTTTACATCAACAAATTTTAGAAAAACTCGAATAAAAATTCAACAATTATAAATAAATGTTAAGTAATTTTTCTAAATGGTAAAGGTACTTTGTTTTTTGTTACATTGTGTAATTTGACTGTCAATAGTAGTTATTGAACGTATTAATGATGCAATGTAAAAATAAGAAATTGTATGTATTCATGTAGGTATTTCAGTTAAGGGTATATTACCGAAAGTAGTTTGAAATTGGCATCTAAATTTGTATCTGAATTGTTTAATAAAAAATATTTATTTATCAACTGGGATTTGTCCAAAATAGAGATAAGATCTTCCTAATATGACAAGTAGCCACTGTGAATATAAATTATGCTTCACTGGCAATGATAGTGTAGATTTTGTTTATAATATAGATCACAACTATGTGTATTACTTCACTGAAAGTTCTCAGAACAAGAAGAAAGAAATTCTTCGCTGTAGACGTATTATTCTAAAATGCTTACTGGTTTTTCTAACGCACAAGACAAAAGAATTGCATGATTTTGTCAGATGTTGAGTAGAAAAGTAGAATAGTTTCGATTAAGTTATATACTTAATTGCAAATTTAATTAGAAGAGTTTCTACATGTCAAGAAGTGAATTGAGAAATAAAATTGACAACAATTTTTGTTTTCAAACCTATGTAATATTAATTATTCTTAACAAATATTTACTGGCTTTCAAAAAGTAAAAATATGTTCATTAAGTTTATGCATATTTGTTTTCGTTTTCACATGAACAGATATGTTATAATGAATATTTGAATATGAATCCTAGATCGGCATTTCAAATAATAATCAATAATTTGAGAAATAGCACATTATGATAAATTGTTGAAGTTAAAATACATGTTTTCATGTGGTAATGCCTAGCATTTTAATTCGAAGAGCCTTTAGTTCAATAAGTACAACATACATAAATATTAAGTAATGAAAATAGTAATAATAAAGGTTATATAAATATACTAATTTTCAATACTTTACCTGAACGTGGTAGTGTAAATTATATATTCAACTATGACTTCACCAGCTCACAAAATCCATAAGCCACTCTATACTTAAATTATCGTGTCGTATTTCGTGGATACAACAAAAAAAAAAACATGTATTTCGCACGGTATTATTGGTAATTAATTGATGTACGATATTAATTTGCAGGGTCAAATTTGTTTGTCATCAATAGTGCACGTCTCAAAGGTGAAGGTTGAACGCAATTAGACGTGAAGAAATATCAGTTAACACATCATCCTGATGAAGAAGACACTGATACTCATACATACATGTATACACGTGTATAAGATACACTCAGGTAGATATGTTGATTTAATGGTGGGGGGCAACTCGAGGAGGAAATGTAAAAATTGAGAACAACACCTTATGAAGTACTTTGGGTAGTTGGTGGGGACAGAATTCGGGAGACACCGATATGAGAGTATAAATTGTGTACGAGTTACCGATGGTAACCATTGAAGGGTTTCATCCTCAGCTCAATAGTACATAGTTGGTGGTGCTATCTATAACACACATACTCTGTGGATTATACTTCCGACCAAATATCAACATGAAGATTACTGTAAGTAGACAACACGTTATCTAAAGCAAATTCTAACCAAGTATAAAGTATACGTATATTGTTTAATATGAATAGTAGTTTTGTATATTATTTAAAAAGTGCCGGTTAAAATGAAACAAATTTGTACATTTGTTGAAATAAATAGATTTCATTGTAATATGTACCGGCAATATTTATCTACCGAATATGAAATTATTTATTTGCCAAAGATAATATCGAAGATATTCTGTATGGAAATAGCAGTGTCTGAACTATTATTTTTGAAATTCCTTAACAAAATCAAATTGGGAGAAAATCTATTCAGAACTGAGATTGTTACTTAAAACTATCTATGTTAATGTTCAAGCTACGTTTCAATGTCAAAATAAATACTTTCTCTAGAATATTTACCTGCGGAAAGTGTTCAAATTGATTTTATGTTCAAAGCAAACACATTTTACAAAGAGCCTAAATAAGAGTTAATTATTACAATATTCTAAAAGCTATTTACGAAATGTTTCAATCGTTCAGAAGTAACAAGTTTTCTAATAACAATTAACTCGTGTGAAATACAATAAAACACAATTATGCAATTGACTAATTGAAAACTATCTCCGATAATAAAACTTGTATGGAAATTTGAAATATCAAGATTGCTCAAGGAATCTTGTAGCGGCAGACAAAAGAATAAAGGATCCTTGAAGTTGATAAAAATGGTTAGAAACCTTATACTTTCTTCAGAATCAAAACAAGACAACTCACTCTGTGATCTTCACGCGATGTTGCAACCGCAGCAAGAGGTAGTAGTGTACATGCAGTTAGTCGTAATTTATACAATTTGTAAATGAAATACATCTCGCGTTAATTGTAAACTGTCGGATTCCGGTGATCACAGCTAGAGATTTACGGATATTTCGTTACTGTTTCAGTAATTAGTATGGTAATCTTTACCAGATACCAGTGAATTGTTTGATTTATTTTCTGGTCAGTTAGGATCTATAATTAATGGCGACAGTTGTAATTGTTGTAGTTAATTGCTACGGATAATCAAGTTCGTCTACATTTCTGATATGGAGAGAATAAATATGCAGTAATTAAAAGTATTAATGCTGTTAATTTATACAGAGAATGGTGTATTTTTATAAGGATTTGACTGTAAACATAAATATCTGCATATTTTTATGTTAAAATGAAACACGCTCAATAAAGCTCAGCATGACGCAAGAATATATTGCTACAGTATATTTATTTTAATTTCAAAATAGTGTATCGTTGTGAGCTGTGCAGGATCAATTATTTATGTATTAATTTATGCAGATGTATTCAACATAATAATTTCGATATCTTTATACGCTACACTCCAGTAATCTGAAGTAACGGAGTAGAACTTTACATTCAAGATTGCTTTAAAATATCGACAAATTAGTAATATGTTTTGTTGAACAAATACTTTGATTTGTACTACGTTAATATACTACTGCAATGTATGATACAATTATAGTTTCTGGAATACAATGACACTGAATTATGACTTACAGATTGTGATCTTCGGCTTCATTGCTTGTGCGCTTGCTGCACCACAAGGCCCTTCCACAGAGCCCATTCCCATCCTCCGTCAGGAGCAGGAGGTCAACTTCGACGGTAGCTACAAATGGAAGTAAGTTAAACAAGTAATTTGTTCAATTTGACAAGCTGCTCTTCACTTTCTCTTAAAAACATCAATGATTTTCAGTCACTATGGTTATAAATAAATACATCCGCACGCTGTATCTCAGTCAATTACCCGGTATTATTTGGTATGAACTACAATTCACTTGGTTTCAGCTATGAAACGGGTAATGGCATCACAGCTGAAGAACAGGGCTTCCTCAAGAACGCTGGACAACCCGACCTGGAGGCTCAGGTCGCCCAAGGCCAGTACTCATACACCGACCCCGAAGGCCAGGTCATCCATTTGACCTATATCGCCGATGAGAATGGTTTCCAACCCCAGGGAGATCATCTACCTACACCACCCCCAATCCCACCAGCAATTCAGCGCGCACTTGACTACTTGGCCACGCTGCCCAGCACCCAGGAACCCAACAGGCGATAGAAACCCCTGGGGCAACTCGCTGAAGATGCTCAGATGTACATATGAGAGTTTATTATATATTTTGCTACTACATATATATAGGAAGATTCCTGTTATTATTCTATTTTTTTTTAAATGCCTACAGTAAGATATTTTATAAAAGCACAACGCTTGCTGATTTTGTGTTAATTTTTATAATTTTCTGATATGAAATACCGAATTTTGAAGTTGGTCTTGCTATGCTACAGTATTAAACTAGTATGATGAATCTGTTGTGCCAAAAAAAATTTGAAAAATAAATTATGTATTAAATAGAACACGATTGTATTTATTCCTCAACAGAATATTCCTGAAAAGTCCTACAATAATAAATGCATTTTGAATATATATATATATATATATATATATATATATATATATATATTATATATATATATATATATATATATATATATATATATATATATATATATATATATATATATATATATATATATATATATATATATATATATATATATATATATATACATACACCAAAATTATGCATTAAAGCCTGTTATTGAATAATATTTTCCAGTATTCCATTTGCTCATATATTTTTTCTGTATATGTGCATATGACATTGTAATAAATATAAAATTTCTAAAAATAATAATTCATCTTATCTTGTGTAGAAATTATGCAGATATATTATTCCGTACATGTTAACTCAACAATAAAGATATTGTATTATGCTGGGCTGATTATCTGGAAAATAGCATGCTAGTAGTACACATGCGTATGCATAACAAACAACGTTTTGAAGTAGCACATATGTGTCAATGGATAGTTACAATAATTGTTGAATATATTAACTGCAACGTACAATGTGTCACAACAGTGCATTAGTTCAGAGAACTGCACTTCCAGACGTGGGAACTCCGAACGAGAATGAAAGTGGCCACAAGATAAACTAAGACAAATATTAACACATCATACAAGCCCATGTGTAAACGTATTTGCTAACAAGCAAGCACAAGTAAACAACTGACAAGCACATCTCAAGCTTACCACCGATGCAAATGTATTGCTATTTGTATAGCAAGCAGGCTGTGTTTGTTTACTCAAGATCTAGTGTCAGTTGTAACATATGTCTAGCAGAAGTACTTCCAAGAATACTACTTCAATTGTTTTTAGCATTAGCATCATTAACATTAAATAATAACTCACACTTTTCATACATTCATTGTTTTTGTTTTACAATATAAGTGTGTAGTGCAAATCTGTAGTACATTTTAAATGTTCATTAGTTTTACATTATATAATTGAACCTTTTATTTACATTGCATGTAAGAATATATAATTTTCTTGTGGAGATATGCGACCATATGTGCATTAATGTATATTGGGTAGAAGAATTTTAAACTTATCTAATTTGAATCTAAAATATACTCACATCAGAATATTTTATAATTTAATTCTACAACGTATCTTTATTTATAATTTTCATTTGTATTCTCCGGAAAGCAAAAACAACAAATTTATAAATCCCAGGTCGTATGTGTAATCCAGCAGATTAATTTATTCGCACCTTCCAGAAATTTACAACACACCAATGATGCCAATTTTGTGTCCCGTACAGCTGTCTTCCGGGCATGCAGTATTCTGTGACACTGAATCCGGTTGTCGGATAATAAATCTCTGCCATTGAACTTTCAGCATATCGCGAGATGCACCGTATCGTGCAAAACGAGCACAAGAATGTCGCCTGTGCCACTACATCGAATTCCTAAATATCGCAATCCGTTAAACATAATATCATATTGATATTCTACAGCAATTGATGTGTATTCTTGTTACTGTAATATACACAAAAAGATATTAACACACGTTTTTCCATTTCCATTTAGAAATTAACCATATCTTTAATGGTAAGAATATGTCTTGTGGGAATTTTAGCATGTATGTTCTTGTAGGTAATTCATACACGTGTGATACAATGTTTCGAATGTGGGTCGAGCGTGCACGTTCCCAGAACCAGGCGAAACCAGTTGGTATTGGGAATTCGCCGTGTATCATCCTCAATGACTGATTGAAGAAAGCGGTTCTGTTTGTAAAGGTGCCCAAGCCGCCATGGATCCTCATTTTCGTAAATATTTTTTTTTTCGTGCACTTTATTTAACAAGTTTAATAACTGTTCATGGGTTAAACATGTGTTTCACTTTTATAAATGATGATAAATTGTATTCGTTGTACAATAGTGTCAAAAATGTTATTTTATTGGGCATTGTGTCAACTAAAATGTATTGATAAACACTAAATAATATTATATATAATATTGTTCGCATGCAATACTGCTTTTTGAATAAATGGTTTTTTAAGACGTAATTTCTCAGTTGGTTTAATAAAAAGAAATGTATCTATGCATAATGAATGCTGATGATTTAATATATAATAATAATTTATCACTGTGGAGATGATTCATTCGTCACTTTTAAATCTTGATAAAAAAAATATAATAAAATACATTTGCGTAGGATGTGGTTCTACAACAGATCCTGTTATTTTAAAAATACATAAAAAACAGACATCTCTATGGAATTTTAACTGTCCTTGACGCGAAACACTAATTTGCATACTAATTACCGTATGTCGCATGTTATATTCACGACTGAGTGTAATAAAAATAAGTTATCTTCTCTGAGAAAAATAATGTGCAATAATTGCAAGAATCGTATTTTTGACGCAATGAGAAAGTGTGTGAATGCGTTTCATAGAACACAGAGGACTATAATTTTAGTAGATATTAGCGACAATGTTTCATTTTGTCTAAAGTATAGCTGTTACTAATTAAAGAAGGTAATATGAGCTTGAAATAATGTACATAGAGATGGAAAGTATGTAGTATTATATTCTTTAAATTCATATTAAGTCCGTCAACCGGTCCAAGGTTTTTGTAACCTGTCATTTTGGCAGATAAAATTCGTAATGAATATTACGTTTGTACAGTTATTGCAAGCTGAAAATACGTATCGTCATTTTGCTTCGGGCGGTTTGCTGTTTTTGGTTTTTGGTCTTTACAGAATACGATTCATGGGAAAGGAGTTGATGGTGCACATGCGTAACTCACCATTGTGAAAAGGGCATAAACGTAGAATTAAAACAGAGGCCCCAAATATCCGTTATTCTACAAAAAAATCCCAAATAATAGTTTCTACGTTAATATATTTCTTCTATAAATGTTTTCGCTTTGTTAATTTTATAACGGTATATGTTTATTAGAAAAATATACTAATATAAAACTCATAATTCAGTAGAAACCAAGGTTTAATCTTGAATAATCACGTGAATATTTGATGTTGTCCCGTGAAATTATCATAAAATGATGATTCCAAGAATATGGAAAAATAAATAAATTATTTTTAGCGATTTTCGAATACCGTTAAGATCGTTTGTGGGTGGGATGTGTGGTTATTTAATTCAGGCACGTAACAGGAGTGTAAGTTATGTTATCAGAATTATATCTAGTTGACAAGATTCTAGGTGGAACAAGAATGCTTTTGTTTCACCATTAATACCAAACAGATTCATCACGATTAAATTACGATAATATACGCAAATATGCAAGTTAGTTACTGTACAATAATGCGATTTGTTAAGTAATTGCTTACAGAAATGCACTGATAGACAAAAATAAACATATTACTTGATAATTGGTAGTTGTAAGTGTAAAATTTGTTACGCCCAAGGCATGATATTATCGATAATACTAGACATCAGGTACTGTTGGTTAAAGAAAAACTAGCAAGACGGAAAGAAAGCATTAAACGCTCTTAAATCATTGGATTAATAATTGACAGACACGTGCGCACGCACGCACGCACACACAAACAGACACGCGCACAGATGCACGTATTGTACTGCAAATCTAAAAGTCATCGTTCAACTGATGTAAAGTTCAATTGCCACGACACTACGCGAAGTTTTGAATCTTCTCTTTCTGTTAAATAACGATCCGAGCTTTCACTATATCAATATTGGCATACAGAAGACATAACCACACAAAATAAAAGCACATTGAAGCACGTGCAAATGCGAGATATGCACTAAAGACAACCTAGGTTTGCAACTGAAATATCAATTGAAATGGTTGATTATCAAAGGAAAGTGACATTGAATTTATGGTTAAATTTGAGAGGACCATTATTTTAGAAATCGATTGGTGTCTTAAGTAGCTGATTAACACACGCAAATTGAACATTTATATGCTCAAGTCACATTAGCAGACGATATAAAATCATATAATATGTTTTCAGAGATCCACGGATATCAACCGTACTTTAACGGTCCGTGTTATACGCCCATTTACCCGCATTTGTCGCCTAATTCGGTGTGACTAATTTACACATTTTGATCATGAAAGTGCAGTCAACTCTGACTGTGCTACCAGCACCGACCTTGCATTCCAAGAATGGCAAGTAACTCCTCTGTACAACACGACTTACATTGTTGTCTTGTAAACACATTAAATAAATTGTTAAACAAGGAAATATTCTTGGAATTTGCATAACATTTTTGTCTTTTCGTAGATATTATTAGTAGGTGCACGAAATATAATATTTGTCTACTCACAATCTCATTATCTACAGACCGTAATGTGATAAAATGTCAGTATTTAATTAAATAATGACATTTGAATGCATTTGAATTCAATAGCCCTGTAAATATCAGTTCAGACATCCAATATGTTAATTTCATTCTTGGGAAGAGCTCTCTTCATAATACGTGAAATAATAATAAAATATATCGATAACCTTTCGTATATAAATAAATAATTAATAGTAAAGTCGATTGCAGTAATACAAATGATAGAAATAATTAATAATACAGCTTTTTACACGCATCATTATGATGAAACAATCAAACACACACATACATATATCATTAATGGCAATCTTACAACAAAACAAGGAATTAATAAAAAGCCTGTCATTGTGATACGCGAAACAAGAATATTCATTAAGAAATACAACCGAAATTTTTTTATTTATCGCCTCTGAAAATTCACTCACGCCGCACTTTCTCCCATATGCCCATATGCCAGTGGCGTGCTTGGATTATTTACATTGGGCAATTTAACAAAATACATATCATTGCAGAATAATGTGCTACATCCATTGCTTTAACAGAAACTAATTTTAAATACTCTAAATTATGTAACAATTATTTTCGATATCGTAAATTATATTGCCATTATTGCTATTTGGATAGAAGTAATGTATATTTATCTTATGTTATAACGTTTACGTAGTTTTATTGAAAAATATGGTTGTGAAGAGACATAATATTGTAAATATATGGTTATTGGGTATTTTAAGTTCAAGTAACTTAATTTGTAGGACGAGTGAGTACTTTAAAAGGGAAAGTGAACTTTAAGAAGAAACATCTTTCACTTAATTCGTTGCTTCTTCATTGTGTTACTTTATTTGCGTCGTAGATCGTTCAAGAACTAAAAATTCATATTCAATATTCATTGCCGTAGAACATCTTTTACATTCATACGCACATACTTCGGATAATTAAAATTAAATGCAATTAATATTACTTGTATGAGTATTGAAGGTATTATATGCACATATGCATTTTCTAATGAATTTTTGTGTTTTCTTGTAAAATTGAAATTTACGATTCAATCTGTTGTGAATATAGTTACTTACTCATACGATTATGAAACGTATTTGAATGTCACAAACATCGTTTTAAATCTATGATTACGCAACTCTGGATTAGGTTCGAGGTGAATATATAATTATATCTACATTCTACAGGTATATAGAAGAATACAGCTATTTAATTAATTACAATATTTTACAGGTACCGTCTGTTATAAACAACTGATTTTAAACAAAACACGTAATATCATTTACCATTGTAGAAAAAATTATTTGTTATCATTTGTGTTTGATGAAATTGTAGTAAAATTTTCTTTTTACCAAGGCATGTACAAATAAATAATTAACTTCTAATTATCTTTACATGATGTTGTCTTGCATGGTGATTAGGCTATCAGGTAGCTGTATAATCTTGTTAATGTGAAGGTTATACATTTATCTTCATAGTTTTGAACATAATAAGATCCATCGAATTTATTTTACAAGATAATTTGTGCTGTAAAATATATTTATAGAACTGACAGTATTAAAAAAAATAATTTTAAAACATTATTACAGTAATTTTTAAACGGTATTAAAAGCTATTTATACAATTAAACAACAGTTTTTGATATTATTAACATTGCTCATGCGGTTTCTTTCATTGAGGCTGTAGACGCCACCTCTCAAAATTTATTGTGCCAAAATAAACACACAATTAGTCACGAATTAAGACGAAGAAAGTGTGAATTTTTTTACAATCTTTCTCTAATTTATTGTCCAAATAATAGGCTATAATCATGTGTTAATTTTATTAAACGTTCAATGTGAACGGTGATTATTGAAATATATTTGTTTAAAGAAATGAACTACGTTGGTTAACAAATTTCCGATGTACATTTTCAGCATATTCTCATGCTGCTACGTTATATAGATATTAATGTGTGGAATTAATTAATAGCCAATTAAATGTCATTATACACGATTCCGGTTTTGTAGGAAATTTGAGAAGAGCAAATTAGCGACATATAAAAAATTCATATTCCAGCGCGTTTTTGAAAAAAATGTGTGATTTATAAGCAAGTATACTGCGACTGATGATTCAAGGACAAAATGATAAATTAGATGATTTTGCTATTAATTACTTTATCGTAAAATTATGCACAAATTAAGGAAAATGTTTTGGTAATTACGAAATCGTCAAGGAACTAAATGATGAATATGGTAATATTAATCTGATGATTTCAGCTAAAAAGTGTGAAACTGATCGATGTTATGTGTAAAATCATTCGCTTATTTTTAGAATTCCGAGATTGCAATACTCGTAAAGAAGTTCTTCAAAGTCAACTCTAGTTCAATATCATTCTCTTTTTATATTTAAGGTTAGTATTTCATATGTAAGTCAGAAATTAGATAGTTTAATATTGAATTTCTCGCTAAAGCGAATAAATGGAATTGTGTGTTTCATATAAAACAAAAATTGAACAATATATATATTGTTTAAAACAAGATACTTGTTTTTATTTATATAAAAAAATATATTTACAATTTAAAACCTAATGTTACAATTTAGCAAAATTTCACTGGAAGTCACACGAAACTATTTCCTTTTGGTTGGGAAATCTTTCGTGGCATCCGTGTGAACTTTAAAATCGTTCATCGCCTTAAAATCTGTCCTGTGATGGTGGGAGAGACGCGAGGAAATCCAAAGCCTTCTGGATGGCCGCTGGGATTGGTGGTGGTGTTGGCAAATGATCACCTTGGGGTTGGAAACCGTTCTCATCGGCAGTGTACACGACACGGATCACTTGACCATCGGGAGCGGTGTACTGGTATTGACCTTGGGCGACCTGAGCCTCCAAGTCGGGTTGGCCTGCGTTCTTCAAATATCCCTGTTCTTCGGCAGCGATTCCATTGCCGGTCTCATAGGCGTAGTTGTAGCTTCCGTCCGGGTTGATCTCCTGGACTTGGCGGAGAATCGGGATGGGCTCGTTCCCGGTCAGTTTGTCGGCAGCTACGAGGGCCACCAGGGCAAGAGCGACGATCTGTTTGAAGGAAAACA
Source organism: Carabus problematicus (assembly GCA_963422195.1). Taxonomy (NCBI): domain Eukaryota; kingdom Metazoa; phylum Arthropoda; class Insecta; order Coleoptera; family Carabidae; genus Carabus; species Carabus problematicus. The sequence goes on from OY728582.1 coordinate 17,438,328, forward strand.
CGTTGTTAAACTCTTGTAACTCTTGTAGTTTCATTGTGTAATTATATTAAGTGTCCCATTGATGTGAAATACCAAAGATTAATTTGTTAAACGAAAAGTTTGTAGACAACAGTACATTCTTCGTAATGTTGGAGATTATTTTGCAGCTACTACAAGTATATTTAAATTGAGGTTAATAGAAGATGTAAATTTAATCTGCGCAGATATTATTACAAGTTTGCACATGTGTTACAAACGATTAGTTAGAAATTTATTATATGATTTGTGTGGGCAGGATAATAATAAAAGTGAAATGGTATAAAGAAAAAAAAAAAACGTTGTTGGAATTAGAAACCAATGGGTGTATGCATTTTACAATAAAATTATAGTCGAATTTATTACATTTCATATGGTAAAATAAAATATATATTCAAAACGACACTATTGTTAATACTGTCAAAGTACGATTTCTAATATTCTCTCTAAGATCAACCAGGAAATAATGTTGTCCTCCGCTTATAAATCCGAGTGATGTATGATTAGATATTTTAGCGTGAGTGTGTATTGTAAAAGTAAAAGCACAAGTTTGTCTTACCATAGACTTCATGTTGTAGTTGCTAATCCAAATTCAAACACTGAATGATTGGAGTAAGCATTTCACCCGACTTATATACCGATTCCGAGAGTGTCGTCCTCAAAATTTGGTTTCCCACTCCACCGAAACGTCGCGGTAATTTACGAATTAGAAGTGTCGCATCCGAAAAGAAAGATTATGTAAAACAGTTCACATCAAGAGACACCAGTCTTGCAAGAGAGGTTACACCTCTTTCACTAACACATACACACACACACACACATCTGAAACAGAGTCACTATAATGCAACGTTAACCTGCGATTGAACTTCGACATCGTCTTTCTTTTTTTTATCTTTTATTAAGCAATTTTCACAAGGATTATTGAAATGCCAAAGAGAAACATATACGTAGTTACGCACATCACATATTTTACATATTGAGTGTTATGGGTTTTTAGAATTTCAGTTCAGTAGGACAAATTGGTTGATTAGAAATTTAAATTACACTTTTGTTTCCAAGAATCTTCAGTAAGAGATACAGGTACCTTGTATCTATTGAGAAATTTCAATGAAAACTAACACTTTACTATGTATAAATACATATAGTTGATGGTATTTTTATGTTTCTTGTTATTTAGATTATAGGTTTTTGTCAAGTAATACATAAAAATGTTTGGAGATTTCAATGAGACGTAAGAAACAAAACCTGCATATGTGCGTAATTTTACACGGATTACACGAGGAAAAAATATATTGATTTATTTGCTACTTTCATCAAAAATTAGGAAAGTAAAAGTTCATAGCAAACACGTATTACTTGTTTTCAAATATAATTTTTAAACATTTTGATGAATTTGTTAACCAGCATCAGTTATATAAATATCTTTGGTTTCAAGAAAATGTTAATTTTATAATTAATTGTTAATTTGAACAATAGTAAGCGCCAGCCAGTGACGTAACATTTCAATGCTAAATCAGAAAGAAAAAATTATAGTTTTCAGATTAGATTTTTAACATTAATAAGTGAAAGGAATAAAAATTTGCGTGCATATTGGCATATCATATAAATTTCAAAATACACTTAAAGTGATCTCATGTCCATCACAAATATTTTAGCATATCTTGGAACAGTCGCATTGATATTTTATATTTCTTATTATCAATCCGGTAAAATATAATCAATGATTAACAGAATATTTTGTTAATGTAGGTACACATGATTTTTAAAATTGGTATCTAAAATAGTAAATTTAAAATTAAGATGTGCTAGTTTGCAGCTGATATTTTTTAAATTAGGAATATTTATGAATTATCTCAATTGAATGAAGTTTCCATGTACGTCAATCTTATTAATTAATAAATTAGAGTAATTTTATTTAACTCAGATATATTGGACTAAATTTTACGATGTTTAAAGTCATGTTTAAGAAATGCAACAGAAGAAAATTTCATTCCAGTATATTTATTAAAATGTACACAAAATTTAAACGGTTATAAAACACAACTGTACATATTATTAAACATATTTTCTCTTCTAATGAATAATGAAAGTGGCGTTATTTATTATTCCCATTGATCGGAAATTGTAATTTTTTTTTACGTAGTAGGAAATTCCTCTTTAGTCAACATTTATAAACATGCTGAAATAAAACAAAAAAATATGTTATAGTGTAGTAAACAAACAAAAAAAAAACGACAATACAAACAGCATGTAACATTTATTTCATGCCAATTATCTCACGGCTTACAAAAAGTCATTTCATTTGCAAGATTTATGCATGTATTATTCCACGTATGTAAATGCATGACACAAATAAACTTGTTAATGTGAAATTTTCCACCGAGAAAACGAAAAATATTTCAACCATGCAGTGTCATATAATTTGTTAAAATAAGCGCTCGTTTGTGAATTGTTTTTCATACCCGCAATAATTTGAAGAATTTCACCGCAAATATACTAATTACCGATAGGTATATACGAAACAGTTTCATAGATGAACAACACTACAACTGAACCTTTACATAGAGTTACGAAATATTTCTAAGTATACTGACAGACATTTACACTGTCTGTGAGCAATATTTGATATTTTATTAAATATCAAGCATATTGTTATTGTGTCAACATTTAGGAAAATTACTGTTAAATTATCATGTTAACGCTTGTATTAAACTTACGAACTCGCAATCAATACAATTCTGGCCTCTCTGTATAATGTTAATCTACGCATGGTATAATATTCCAGTAATAGTGTCCGATGTAATGTGATAGTTCATGTAACAATACCTAAATCATTAATTACTTGTATGTAATTAGGTAGCTAAACATAGTCTTACATTGTAATTGTTAAAAGTTAAATATATCCGCGGTAAGAATTGATTTTGTAACTGCATATTTTGGAGAGTTGTGAGCTGGCAATTAAATGCAACTTGATGGGTAGTTATTTGTGCCCAATGACGCATCTCAACATGTTTACTTCGAAAATCGATACCAGAAGTAAACATGTCTCGTCTTCGTTGATTTGGAAACATGATTTTAAAGAAAGTTTCAAGAATGTTGTACTGTAAGATGAAATTTACTTTCATGTTGTTGAATTTTTACAAATACATAAAATATGTATTACCCACTTTTTCATAATCAATTTCGATTGCTTCTTCATCGAAAATAACTCGATATGTACCTCTATTAATGTAGCTGTGGAGTTGATGAAAAAGAAAACTGATTTTTAGAAATAAGTAGTTATTTAGTAAGTGAAAGATTTGCAAAAATATCAACACCTCGTCAATGAAATATATGTACATTTATGTGTTTATAATTAATAAGCATTCCCAAATGTTACATTATACGCACAAGTTAACGCTACCGTTACGGTATTGATTACGTTCAGTTTCTATGTAAATTATATATTTTAACACATGAAAGCGTAACGCATAATATTTATTATATTAACGCACAGACATAACGAATACTTATACTGATGTGGGAGTTTTTCTAATTGAGGAACTATAACTCATTTTCTATTAGTAAATATATACACAGAGGCGTCTCCAGTACATTTGGTGTAAAAATATCATTTTCGACGACTATTTTAAAAGGTAATATCTTAATCTTATTCTCCATAACAACTGTCAAAGTACAAATAGTTACGTTTCTAATATAATACAGGATATATTACATGACAATTAACATCGAAAGTTCGGTTCAATCGATTTTATTAATGAATTAATTACCAAATTTGAAAGTGTATTAATTGTACCCATTGTATTTACCGCATAAGAAATTGGATGAATTAAGAATTTTCTTTCATCATATATTTTGTTATACCGGGGATATAATATCGGTAGCCATTTGTTGATTGCCACTGTTTTAGTTAATAATAATCATTAGTGTTCTATGTTACCATTGGTAAATCATGAGTTCCGGATTTCTCTATTATCTAGCGAGATTCAACTGCGCTCACATTAGATAACTACAAGTTTGAACGAGTTTGTGCAGAACACAGATCTGAACATGTTACGATTCATTCAGTTCCAAATATGTGCATCTGTGTGTATGTTTGTTAATTTTAATCTCTTCCTAATTAATCAGCATGCACGAATATGTAGTAGCGTGTGAGATATATTCAATAATATATTGCAATATCCTCTGTTTAATACTTGTCATGTTACAACACACAATTCGTAATAATTAATACGTGCTTAAAAATTTTGCAGGAAGAATAGTGTACATGCAGGATATGAAGAAAAAAGTCGTAATTTGATCGGCGGTGATGGGTGGTGCAGCAGGAAACCAACGCCCTTTTGCCCCCAATTAGATGGATATTAGATCAATACATTCATATAGATTGCATTGTTCCATTCATAATAAAGAAGAATTTAAAATTCACAAATCTCGGTTGGAACAATTATGTTTTAACATCTATATTAGCAATAGATTAATAGTAATATTGATGATATGTTTTATATGTTTCAGTAGTGGTTTAGTCTTGTGTTTTATAAACCAAATTGTCAATTATACGTTTTATACCTTGTATCAGTAACCTTGGCAACAGTCTTGCACGGACGATAAAACTAGCGTCATCTTCAAGAGATGTGCAACTATTACTTTCATTTGCAAACTCATCTCAACTGGTAACATCAATGCCAAAGGTTAAATCCTGGTTGGTTCGCGTCTGAGCTAAGTTTAACAAGTATTTTTTTTTACTGAATAATAAATATTAGTTCGTCGCTTAACGTACCGATGAAGTCTCTGATATTTTGGTTATTGAGTATTTTGCATAGAATATCCTAGTGACTTAATAATGTTTAATATACCTACCCGTTTTCTTCTTGGTAAAAATTTTATAAATTCTCTTGAGCAGTTCATAAATATAGACAGAACTTCGGAACTGAAAATATAATATAAATATAGACGTCAAAATATTATAAAATGACATGACATTTATTTTTATATTTCTATAGAATTTTATTTTCATATGCAATTCAATAAAGAAGAATTCGATTTCTAATTACTTGTCAAGATTTCCGCTAAATATAATTCAGTGTATTAAAAATTAAACTCATATTCTTGCAAATATAATTTACTATGAGCATAAAGGCGAAATTCAATGTACGGTAAATTTTCCACGAATTCCAAGATCAATTTCTTTCGAATTGAATTTTAAATTTCGAAATGTTAAAACATCACACCGTATGTAGCATTGAAATTATTCATAACGCAAAAAAATTACTTGTATGCGGAAAAGAATTTTTGGTCATCATTAACAAACATGGCTTTCTGCATAAATGAGAATTTAGAATTCTTCAAAACTTCCTATGTAGTTAAATCAATATTTATATTAACCGGTAATGGTATTTACATGTCTGTATATAAAAAAAAAACTAATTTGAAAATTTCTTTCCAAAGAAACGAAATATTAATCGTAGTAAGTTTTATTTGAATGTTATTATTTGAATATTAATTATTCGGGAAATATTGCTATCAAAGTGGCATTTGGTAGACAATCATGATTACACATAGATATTTTTGAAAATCAACTATATATTTATTGCATCAGAATGGCACAATATATTGAAACAACATTATAATATACAATGTATTCTCGTGTCATGTGTATGTGTGGTGTCAGTGTATAAGAAGTGAGTATAACGGACTAGTGTAGGGATATTTAGAATTTGTCAGGTTTGGGTGGGTTGGCAGCAATGTAGGCAAGAGCACGTTGGATGGCCTCTGGAATAGGGGGTGAGACGGGCAGATGGTCACCCTGGGGCTGGAAACCGAACTCGTCAGCGACGTACTGCAGCTTGATGACTTGACCATCGGGAGCGGTGTATTGCACTTGTCCTGAAACAATTCATTTATGATTATACACCAGGTTCATATCTCGATGTATCGTTGAAGTCTCTTGCTTAGTAATGATAAATTATTATCGTTTCTATAGCATTATTTGTAGTAAGTAATTCGTTGCTCATATTTACTGCATTTATTTACAGTTTGTTGTTTAATCTATTGGTGAATATTCGTGTTAAGTACTGTTGATAAATTAATTGCGGAATGCAAATAGAATAATTTCTTGTTCGAATTCTGTACTAACCACTGACAGATTGGGCCTCAGCATCGCTACCAGCGTTCTTCAGCACTCCCTGTTCGTCTGAAGTGATACCGTTACCGGTTTCAAAGGCAGACACGTACGATCCATCGAAGTTGACTTCAGCGTGCTGACGGAGAATGGGAATGGGCTCGTTGCCAGAGAGCTGGGCAGCGGAAGCAGCGGCGATGACGGCCAAAAGAGCAATCTGTTCACAAAATAACACACTTCAGTTTTATATCTAATCGACGTTCGTTATTTATGTTGGTATGGTTTTAAGAATCAGCTAATGAAGTCATGATTTAAATGAAATAATTTCTTTTTAACAAGCTAATTAAAAGCAAGGAAGTAATAAACTGAATAACTATGCTTAATTAACTTATGTTGAACTAGTCTTCTAATAATTAATAAGAAAAATTTCCCATATTAATTTGTCAAGAATAACGACAAAATTTGTTAATTATTTTACTTTAACAATAATGCATTGTACAATAATCATAGACACAATTACAACATTAGCACCTTTTAATTATACCAAAGGATTCTCACGATATAATTTCGAGTATGAATAATAAATAGCGTAATATTAATTTGTAAATTGTAAAATGTTTGATTCAATTTATATATAGATAAAATATATTTTCCCATATTAATAGTATTACGTTAAGCCATAATTCAAATGATTATTAATATTTGGTAGACTGTAAATATTTGAAGTTAACATTTAAATATATTAGTGAATATGTAATAAATAGTGTATATGTTGAATTTAACTGTTGAAATATTTTTTGAAATGTGCGAGATGTTTGTGTGATTGTATACTTACAGCAACCTTCATTTTGCAGGGGATGTGGATGTGTAATCACTGAATGGAGAGCTCAGTATGAATATTACAAAACTCCCGTTTGCTATTTATACTAACAAGCGTGTTAGATCCCGCCCCTCGTAAATGATCGACGGTGCTATTTCAGTATCGACGGGGCATTTGGTAGAAACACGTACTCGTGTCACGAAAAAAAGTTGCTCAAATTTTGAAGAAGCAATATGTCGCCAAGGTAATGATAATACCAGAAAAAAAACCTAACATATGAATAAGCAAATTGAACCTAAATGTCATTCTCTGTTACTTTCAAACCACCTAGACATCTTTTAAGGTTAATACGTGTCTACAGTCTTAGGAAAATCTTTACCATATGTAGTTTGCACTTACAATTACTATAGGAACGTTTAGTCAATAATAATTTCTATAATATTGTAGTCAAAATTGCTGCTTAAATATGTGGTAAATATATTCCGGATTAATTTTGTTACATTGTTTTAGTTTACTCAAAAACATTCTGTTCTCAAACGTGGATGAATCTTTAATTAAATTTCATTTTAACTAGTGGTAGATTTCTGCAAGAAATTATGTTTGAAAATCATGTATTATGTTAAATTTATTATTAGAAAATTGTGTTTGTTATTTAAATGAAGTTAACAAGTAGATCTGTAAGTCCAGTCTTGAATTGTCGCATACATGATAGCTGAGTACGACGCCATGTTTGGTGCAAAACATAAATCATGGAACTCATCGAATGGAATCCATGGTACGTGGTACACGTCCCAGATTCCAGTGTAACACATTTTTCACTGGAAATATGTATGTAGCAACTTAGAGTTGCTAGTATACCAAGTAGGTCAATGACATACACTGTAACTGAGATGGACAATGGTACAAGTTATACATTGCATTCGTTATTTAATAGTGCGAAAGTTGTCTACCATTATTAGGCGTGATTGCAGCCTGCCTAATAAGCGAAATCCGGGATCTGTCTTCATACATTTAGGATTTAGGTCATAGTGCAAAGGTAGCAATAAAATTGTCACATATATTTTATCATTTATATATGTTAAATGTGTTTAAAAATACATGAAAATTAAAGGTATTGTTGATTGTTCATTAATAATACAGCAATAAAACTGGTAACATTGTTTGGGAACTAAAATAGACTTTGGTTGGCTAAATGTGTGTTAAAACTTGACACACATTTTGCAAGAGGAAATCACCTAGTTTGAAAGGTATAATTTTCACTTATTCAACCGTTAAATATTGTTTAGATCTAACAAGATTAATTTAATATGAAACTTACAATAAATACTTTTTTAATTACAACATTACGATTGTTATTAAGAGTGGTTTAGATAATAAACTGCAACATTTAATTTTAAATTTCCTCGCTAAACGTATAGTTGAAATCTCTTATAAAAATATCCTGCATGCATGTTCTATTTAGCATTGTGCAACAACCTATAAGCAGGAGATTCTAAAAAACTGCGCAAATTTGCAGGAAATGTTTAGAAAAAGATTGAATAATAAAGAGAAATGTTAATCCTGCAGCTGACTGCAAACTAAATATGGCGATAGGTATTGACATTTCATTTATAGAAGCCGTTATAGACAGTGGATCATCCTTGTGCTTCGCTGCACTGTGACCCTCAAAATGTTGCAGATGTAAAAGCGAAAGTATCGTCTGTGGTCACAAATTCCTTGACAAGTTCTACAGGTGATTAGTAAATAACTGGAAAATAAACTAGAATTTCTGTTAAATACATTTCATGAAACAACATCATGTGCTCGAGGGTATGAATATGAATGACTTTATTTTATAAATTATAGAAATTTCAGTAGGTTTAAAGAATATTATATTAATTCATTGGTATAATTGTCAATAGAATATCTGTATAATATTATAAAAGAAACATTTTGTTAATAGAAAAATTATAAAATTAAAACCAGAATAATTTGTCAATTTTATAAAACATGTAACAATATATTAAACACGATCTTACTGAATTACTGGTCAGCTTGTATAGCTTATGCAAATAAATATTGCAAACATATTGCGAGCCACTGGTTTAATTTTGTAACACGTATAAAACCAGTCACTGGTATAACAGTGGGTGTATTTTTTTCTAAATACTGAAGCATGTAACTGCAGTTTTGCTGCGTAATATTACCGTACGTTTTTGCAATAACCGTCAGTACAATCATGACATCAAATACACTTATTACTAATAGAAAACTATTACCATTCTCAATACATACATTAAGTAATAACTTTGTTGAAATTCAATAAAGATTCTCTAGTAATACGCATGTAATTATTTTGTATGTTGAATCAAATATTTTATTGATGATCTTTTAATACTGTGGCCATATGGATACCGTTTGAAATTAAAAGTGAATTGATTGCCATCCAAGGTCATCTCTAACTACGAGTTTCTGAGACGTCTGTGCTTGTTATAAATGCGGAGAATTCAAACGGCAGATGTGTAAATGACTGGAGTCAAATGTCACTTGTACCAGTGACTCAGCACAACGTTTCTCTGCTTCAATAATAATCTATTCCAACACAGTTGTGTATTAAACATTTGTTTCATAATATTTAGATATAATAATTATAAATATAAAACAATCTAAACCTTCGGAAGTCTCTTATAGAATTTTAATAAAATCTGGGAACTTTTAACAAGTTATTTGACATGTAATATAACACTATATTCCGAACTAGAAATTCCAAGTTCAGGTGCTACCAACGATTTTCAAACAACAACCTTCCATTATCAAGCTCATCTTTACTTTCTCTTGCATATAATTAACAAACTACCTACCGTTTAGTTTCAATATTGTGCTTGGCCTTCTTGATAAAAGTCGAGCGACATGTATGAACAGGTCGTGTAGCTACTTGTATATAAGCACCAGTAGTTCAGTTAGTAATGAAGTTCGTATAGAAACATGTGAAGCATATATTCTCATACAACATACGACAAACACCGGGTATCTAGATGTTAGGAAATATTCGATAATAACTATGGATGATGAAGTGTAGATTCGGTGTAGATAAAATAATTACGCTCGTTAAATGCTCTGAGAAAATGAAAGTTTTGAATAAACTACAGGCTAACAGGCCTCCGGGCTGCCACACCCAAATGGATGGCCACGAAAAGGAATCTGTTTAACTTTTTCAAACGTTTCATCTTCACGTATCCGTATGTCAAGGTTAAGTTGTTCTCACCTGTCTAGGTTATATAGTACTTAACGAGATACACAGACCATCGAAAGTAAGATACTTTATCTATCGTTATACACTGCACTATATATATATATATATATATATATATATATATATATATATATATATATATATATATATATATTGTCTTATTTTTACCAACTAGACAGTACGATGACACGCTGTCGATATCAAACTGCTGCAAATGTTTGATTAATGGGATTAACATTTAACTAACAAAATTGTCTTAGAATATTAATGTTATTTGAATACATTTTCTTATATCGGTGAGTTTTTTTGCCCAATATTTTAGATTTAATATTATGTATATTTGTTGATAAGTTAGAATATTAAGTATTCATTTTTCCATTTTAGTTTGACCAATGCCTGATAAGATGGCGCTGGTAGTATTGAATATGCAAATTAGTTTATATTTTTTTTACTCAACTTTAATATTATCAACAAATAATACAATTTTGTTCTTATAAGTACATAAGATCGTCTAATAACTAAATTATACTAGTATAATTTTCACAGTACGATAAATTGATTGAAGATGCATGTTTAGATACTTCCACAATATCTAACTGTAAATAATTATGATGCAAGAATTTTCGCCACCTATTTTATTTGAAAATATGATGTAACTAGCTTGTAGGTGTACAAATGCATATTAATTATTACGGACAAAATACATTAATTAATTCTAGACTAGAATAGGTTTAAAACAAGAAGATACTGATAGAAAAAAATGTAAGACAATTTTCTGATTATTTCCTATCACTCCACTACGCATTTATGTTAACAGTGTACCTTTATTTTATGAAAGAAATCCCGATGCGTTTATGTGGTAGGCAATAAAGAGCTACGTGCTCTAACAGGTGAATGCGTAGGTGTCAAATTACATAACGAAAAAATCATCGGCCTTTACATGTTTATACATGTAATATCCGTATACTTCAACCACGCATTGAAATCTTCTTCTTCGGGAAAGATATATAACCTAAAATTCGATGGTAAACAGTGAAAGTAGACCTATAAAAACATTGAAACAACCGAGTTTTATGACGATGATGTTGTCTGCTGTGATTTTTATGATGCACTTTTTATTTGTCAACACACGATGTGAACATTGACAGCGGCTACGGCTTGGAAATGTAGGCGATGCAGGTTTTATTGTACAATATTATTTCGTACATATACAGGAAGTGTTAGTTAGTTTCATAAGCTGACATTTTGTCTGTTGCGATAGCTTAAAGAGCGCATCTGTGTTCGCCGCATGCATATTAAATATTCGAATTCTTGGTTAAACAATTCCCATCATCAGGATATTACTATTATTAGACGGTGAATGTATATAGAGAATGCGTTATGAAAGAATACAACCGTTCACTACCGATTCACAATCAAATGTTAATATGCGCGTAAGTGATATTTAATAACTATGATTGTATTAATATCTTCATGGCACGTGATATACTAAACGAACAATTCAACTACAGTACAATCAGCATCTTTAACTTCTTAGTTGTAATGTTCTGCAATTTGTTACAATCATCAAAATAACATTTATAGTGCATGTATCATCTTCTAAATTCATGTGATATTTTCAAATGTCATGCAGACCGGTTAGAATAAAAACAATTAAAAGTGCGTCAAGTATTAAATGATACAGAATTAGGACGCATCATGCGTATTTGAAAGTTTCAATCGCGGAAAATATATAATAGTTTTCTGTAAATAAGTGAATAAAATCAGTAATAGATAGGATTATTAAATTTCATAAGAATCTTCAATTCGTGTTTTTTAATTTCTCATTAACACCTTTAAGAATAATTTAGAACATATATATTAATCATTACAGTTTTAATTATTCCGACTAATTGATCTTTAAATACAGTATTTTAACATTTATGTCAGCTATGTGTTAAGTTCAGTGTTCTAAACGTTTCTGACATTTTAAAATCGAGATAATGAAAAGCGATAATTATCATAATACACACTTCTACGAACAAGCTAAGTTCACCAAATGAGGCCCCCAAACAGTTCTCATGCCATCTAAATAGCGGACGATCATTTTATTAAAACGGACAGCTATTTAAAAGAAACCAATTTCAATGTCAAATTTGATAATCGCTAAATTTTTTACCAACATTCGCTTGCGGCAATATATTTGGAACGAATTCATTTCATAGACGTGACTATTTTTTGCTACCAAGAACATCACATTTCACTGTTAGTTTAGCAATTATTGTGTGTTTTTTTGTTCACATTTTTAACCTTTATTAAACTTTTTTTGAAACAGCAAATGATAAATATAAATGTTTTAGATAGTTTTTTTCATTTTTATGTAATATTTATTGTTGTTTTATTTAAATTTTATCGTTTCTATTTAAAAATACATATTTCAATGTTGTAGGAGGAAACAGATGGATTATTCGTGACATCAGGAATTATATGCAAATTAGACCGCGAGATAAATATATGTCAGATGGTTTTTCCTATGAAATGGTAAAATGAAGATTAGTTCTGAGAATAAGAATGAAAGATTATATGCTTTCCCACAATACAAATTTCTAATTTAAATACAACATTACAGCTCTAGACAATATATTTGTAGACTTGTGAAACATTTGCTTTTATTTGATACAAAACATAATAGTTTTGTAAGAAAATATTTTATAAAAAATATTACGGTACCATCCTATATAGGCAACCATACTCACACTTAAGTGTAGAGGACAAATTAAGTATTCGTTGTTCAGGAAAGTCTGACGACATCAACATATACATTTATGTTACAAAACTTTACATAATTTTCTAAATAGTCATAGTATACGGAAACATTTGCATGTTTATAAAAATATCCGAGTTGCAATTGTTTATTCGACAATATACAATATGTATGTGTAAATATCTATGATGTACTGAATTCCTGGTGAAATAAGGTTATGTTGTTCTGTTGTGTTTGTTGTATTCTTGGACTGTTATACGTCATACTAGTGGTACTGCTGCTGGTACTGTTGACCTTCAACTTTCGAAGATCACCTGTAGCCTAGATCTGTGAATTAACTATGGTATTTGCCGTCGTGTAGTTTAGCATGATTGAAAATAACAATTACAAAATACACTCTACTGAATTCAACCTTCAAATTGACACTCTTTTGTTCATCCATCACAGAACAACACGAAAAATGCATTGTATTGTTTTTTATTTGCATTTATTGCGGATATAATTATTGATAAATTATTAATACTGGATTTTATACAATCACATATACTAAAGTGTCGTATTTTAAAAGTGTGTTCTGCAAATTTATAGCAATATTGCCTATGTTGTATAAACTAGATACAATTGACAGAATGAATTAATTTTTAATATATGCTATAAGGTAGACATTTATTTTTAATACTAATCGAATATTAATAGAAACAGTATTGCAACATTTTGTAAATTCTGTATGTGGTCCTCAAAGATTTCACGCTTGCTTAGCATTGCATTTTATACTGATTATAATAAAATATACATAAACATAGATCAAGGAACACGGCGTGCCCGAATAGTTATAAATCATTCCGATTATACACTAAAACAAAAAAGAACATGACAGTTTTTAAATTCATGATTTTTTTTTGTTACCAGAAGGCCCATCAAAATCATCATAAAAAGTCGTTAATTTTCTACCGAAACGTCATAAAAATGCTAGAGTACCGAACGTGCAAACGTCATAGAATAATTATTTATGGATTCCGTCAGTCGTTCGCGTTTCGCACGTAGAATTTAAATTATACCGGTGATATTTAACCATCCTTAGTAGATAAGAAGTGTTGTGGAATGCACGTACTACATAAATATCAACGGGAATATAATCTACACCACGTATTTGACACACTTGGTGTCATGTATCCATGCTTCATCATCATCATCGTCATTGGACAGTTGCATTGGATGAAACAAACAGTAGTACTATCGTCGTCCGCAGCTGGTCGGGCGGCGCTGACTTTCGGCTGTCATACTTAACCTATAAACTAGTTGTAACGTGTTTTGTAAAACAGATGAAACTAGTTCCAAGGTCACTATTGAAAAGTGAAAATGACTACACAACAACATCAGCGTGGGATTAAGGCGTAAAAGAAAATGAACAACTACGCCAGGGCATTGTCATCAGATTGAAACGAGTCTGCCTGGCTGTCTTCTAACTTCACATAGCTGTGATGTCACATGACATATTACCAACTGCAATTCTTGATTATATTTATGTTAATGTAGATATTTATTTTACGAGCAGTAGTTTGTAAATTTAATTATAAATATATAGGTAGCTATCTTGTCCCTCGAGATAATAATGCTTGTTAATAAACATGAAAAATTATTTTGTAGGTGTTAAAAATGTGAAATGAATAACTATAAATACCATACAAACATTTCATTATGATATACGGCACGGGGGCCAGTGAAATTTCCTAATACGTACCTGTGCAATTATTTCCCATTCATGGCCTGCTGCGTTCCGTCGGTCACTGATATTATCCGAATGTCTTTAAGTAAACATGAAGACAATGAATTGTTTTCTAATTGGCTTTTCCGTTCTGAATTCAACTACAAGTACACACACACACATGTGCTAGATAATATGTGGTGAAGTTTCGATACTTTGCAGCAATTGGTAAAGACTTTGCGAGGATGAATAGACGGTCTTTGGCATTTTTATAAATTATTCATCATTTGTATTTAAATACACACATTTATCCTAAAGTAGTTCGTCTGAAAGATAAGAAATACTATTTAGCACATATTTCAGAGACGATAGAACCTTGAGAATTTTCCGATAACATTTTCCGCGTTCACATTCCTGATCATCAGTACAAAGTCCATGGTAATTATACCTCTCAGCATTAGATCCATATATTATCATGTGAATGTTATAAAAACATACCAGGAAAATCGCGATGGACCTTATAAATAAGGATGAACAGATGATATCTCTCGCGAGGCAAATACTACTGTAGATAAATGTACATTTATAATATATTTGTATTTAATTTTAGATAAATCATTGTTTTAATCATGTTTATACTTCTGTTAGCATTTAGAGAACGTAAAGAATATTACTTACTTAAGTTTAATAATATATTCATTGCATTCATCAGTACGAATAATATATTACTATATCTAAACTGCGGTGTAATAAAATAAATGATTATTAATAAATATGTTTATTGATGGTATATAAATGATAAAATTAACATATACCAAGCGGCTCCATCAAAAACCATGAAACTACTTTGCTGCAAACCTGTAAAATCTGCAATAAATGTAATGCCATCTTACAGATGGTAGTAGAATTTAGGTAGCTAATGTAATCAAGTGTTGAAATTAGCTATTAATAATATGTATGCATGTAGTAGTATGAGGTAATGTCTGGAACAACTAAACAAGCCAATGTTTACCAGACAGGTAGTAAATCAGTTGTCAAATCAGACTCGGCCCTTTGCTTGTCAAGAAAGACCAAGAAACAAATTTCAAATGGACCGCTTCATTATAGATTTGATTTATGAATTACCTTTACAGATTACTCATAACTATACATCAACAAGCAGTCGATTCACATAATTCATATATCATTTATAATATGAGTTCAAGTGCTTGCTTGTATCAAAACTGTTTGTATGTTACAAAGAATATTTATGGTAAAATAATGCTCTTATTTAAAATCTGTTGTCATGTGTACTAATTATAGAACGTGTTTGGACATATGTACATTGTTTCTAAATAGACAATCGTGCATATTTCGTTTCACACAGTCAAAATTGTCTTAGTACCGGTTTATGAATAGCCGGGGTTCTCATTTAGAAAGAATGTCAACAGTAACATTCCAATGTTTATTGCACGGGACAAGATGAATCCCGATAAATTAATTCATTACCATCAATTTCTTTGCACGTGATATTTGCCAAGACCACTTTCTATTAAATTTATGCAAGAACCTGTGAATTGTAAGTATTTTCATCGGAGCATTTCGTTATTAAATTTATAAACTTTAAATGCCACCTGAAGTAAACGGTTGAACGAAACAGACAAACAACATACACGCAACTATCTCACATTAACCAAATACGAATATTCGATATTAGATAAAAATTACGTAATGTGTCATTCGGATATTGTTAAAGTACATGTACATTTCTATAGTGTAATACTGACTTCCGTATATGAACAATACTGCTTAGAGAACGTATTCGTAAAAATAATGCTATTCGTTATCGCGTTTAAATGATTAATCGAAAGATGATGTAAGAAATGTCACAAAAGATGATTTTTCTTTAACTTTGATTAGGCATTCATGTACCTAAGTTTATGTACAACAAACTTACGAACTTATGAGACTTTCTACTTATTTGAACTATTCATAAAGCTATAATGAACATATTTCTCTAAAAATATCTGAAATTCATCATCACATTAACAAAGATATTGAGAACTACATATGTCTCTCTCTATTTGTTTTATAACATTTCCGTAATTTACAACTGTATTAAGTAATTTTCATCTATAAATATATGCTAGGAGTGTATTATTTAATTATTTTTATTCGCATATAAAATTAATTATTACCTACCTATAAGATATGTAAAATGATTTATACTCATTAATACATCTGGTAAATTAATCGTAGGAAATCGGTTTTATTCCTAAGGAAACTACATGATATAATTTTTTACGAAAATTAGAAATTTATTGTTCTATTACATGAATATTACAAGCACCAGATAATCTGTGATATTGCAAAGTATCAAAAAGAAATTACTATTTTCAATGACGGCTTTTTTTATCAATTATCAATCATTTTGACTTATTGTTATATGAAAATAATGAAAAAATTTTACAATTCAATTATTAAAAAGTATGATTAAAAATGAACATGTCAGAAATTTCAAGGATAATTTTTTTGAGGAATACAGTATATTTAGGGGAGATGTGGGCGTGATGTTTAAGTTCAATGTTATTACTAGTTATTGAGTAATGTGTATGTATCATATTAATAACAGATAAATGTGCACGTGGGATATTACCTGATAAAACTAGACACATTTTGATATACATATGCATGAAGCTCTTGTGTACCGGTGTAATATTTTTCATGCAGGATACAAATTGGGAGTGTTTGAACATGTGTGACTGATATTGATGTTACGAAAATGCCATCAGGAAATAATTTATCGATTATGTCATTGTCACACTCTCAGTTTAACTATGCGTACAGAATTATGCTGCAGGTTTATGTAAAATTTTACATTTTAATGACTCACGGAGCCATAACCTATCAATCAGAAACTCTTCATAAGTTCATTGAAAGGTTTTCTACGAGAAGAAATTAGTAATTTTGTGCTAGAATATATTATTAACACATTATTATAAGTAACAAGACTTGCGTTTCTTTATTTCTTCCAACCTGGTAATCTCTTAATTAGATAATGAAACAAGAGGTGGACGTGGAAATATCAACACAACTTAATTATAAACTACTGCACAGAAATTATATACCCGTGCTTCAAATTAATTACACACTTCAGTGCGATAAATAACAGCCATGAATTTGGAATTACCGTCGTTATTTTCATTATTTTAAGGAGCGTCAAGAAAATCTTCTACAGAATTAATATTTTAACGTGCAAGATTTTGGGGAAGATATTCTTTATGTATTAAATTAATTCAATTTTAGTCCATGAATCTGGTTTTTAATGTATTCATTCACACTTCGTTTCCGTAAACTTGAATTTTAAATTATTATTTTTACCAATTTTTTTAATATATTCAAAAACAATAACATGTATTTATTTGCATATAATGCGTATGTGTCTATTTTTAAATTGAATAATTTTAAAGAAATTATTTTTAATGTTTTATCACAGGTATCATAAGTTCATCCATTTATGTGGAATTTTAATAGACCAGTTTAGAATTTGACCCGAAAACCTAATTCATATTTAACTAATCGATATACCTGTTTGGTATAATCCGAGAAATGTGCAAATTATGTAAAATAAACATTAAAATCATTAAAATATTGAAATAGATGTTTAAGAAAATTTGTATGTAAACAAGATTACTGCGATGAGATGGTGTGTTGTGAAATGTTTTTCAGGTATAAAGGTCTGATTCCATGTACTCACAAATATGAGCGAGTGTGAGTTGTAGGTCAAATCGTGAAATGCGACATTAACAAGTCAAAATTCGTGAAGAAAATAATTTCAAACACGCATAAAATGAACATGGAATTAAAATTTCATTTCAATCTTTCCGGATTTACAATACTTGAACGTATGGCGGGAATTATAATAATTACAAACTGAGAAATAAAATAGCAAACAGTTACATCTCATACATCTTAACTTATTGACGGTTATTGTAATCAACTATGCTGCCGATGAATCTTTAAATTAGAGATTAATAACTTTACAAAGAAAGTATTTACGCAATAGTAATACGACTTGGAAAGTAACACAATTGATGAAAAATCGGATTATAAGTACCAGAATAAACATATACAATAAATGCATTGGAACATGAACACTATAATGCAAAGAATTATTAGTTGTCATACCGTTAATTTATTATTATTGTAAAACAAGGTGTTTTGTCGATTGACATAATGTGACAAGTATTATAATCATAATTAACTATTGAGACAATAAAATGGACAACATATGTAATATATTCATATTCTGTTAGTGGCCAAATGATAATTAATTAAATCATGGAATTCACTAATTTATATGTATCCATTAATTAGCACGGACAGTTGAGATCGCTCACCTGGTAGCAAGACATTGAAATTTATAACAGGTAAAATTAAAATATAATCTGGTTTTAAATTGTCTACATATGCGGACTATGTCCTCGAGATGAAACTGGTCTGCTTTTGAGAATTTTTCTCAACATCAATACATATTTTCACGCAACTTGTACACGTATATTTAATATAATGGTTTTCATATTTATAAATATATGTTTTGTTTGTTTCACGTTGCATATATTTCAATTGATAAATTAAATTAACAGAATTATATTATTACAGATAGTAGAAAATATGTTACTTTATGTTATTGAAATACAAAATTTATATTGACATTTATGTTTTCGATAACTAATTATTGATAAACGTAACAAATATTAATATTTTCATTGTATTTTCTTGGAATTTCATTCAATGCACTTTACATCACAGCACCCTGAGTGATACTTTGCAAGTAAACATACCGAATGGCATTAATCAATATGGATTAGCGGCATATTGTTTGTGAGTCAGTGTATAAATGATACTGTTACTGCTGCTGATTATGATGATGATGATGATGATGATGGAGATGGACGCACCCATATGTCCATCGACTGTACCATGCTATATGGCTTTACGTGTGTGTGTGTGTGTGTGTGTATGTTTGTCAGGTGTGTACAGGTGTTCGTCTATTTGTATGTACGGGTTAGGGAGAGGTGTGGAGGTAAACGCTGCACTGGTCAGGGGGCACGACGGCAGATGAGCTAACGGGGCACTATATAAACACTAACCGATCCATACCAGATCACACTCAGTTCCAGTAACAGTGACCAAAACACATCCACCAACACTCAACATGAAATACTTGGTAAGTGCAACACACCTACAATCGACTACAAACAAACCATACTAACGGAATCAAGCGCTCACTTTGTAATACTTGAATTGAACAATATCAATATTGTGTACAGAATTTTATTAGAATTTTAAGATTAGATTCCTGAAATCATACATAAAATTTATAAATATCCACAAACATAGTCTACGAAAGCATATTTAGAAACAATTCGAATACTTAATTGATTAACAAGCCGTATGGTTCAGCAATAGATTGTAATTTTAATTCAAAAAGATTATTTCTGAAAGCTCGTAAGATTCTATACGGCCCTATTAGATTCTTTGAGCAAATGATGTTCCGTGTTCAATAAGGCAATTTGTAATCTTCACCGCAGCTTGTATTATATGTAGTTATGTAATTACAGCAATTTTGCTACATAAATTTATTACTTGTATTAACAATATTAAGTTAATAAATGGCAGAGTAATTGTGCATCATGAAAGATTCATTTTCTTACAAATGCTCTATAAACAATATATAAGTAGATATGATGTAAATACAATTATGTATTTATATATCCGTAACCTTAATATGTTCTTGAAGATATATATTTATGCTAAATAATTTGTTATGATTGCATATGTTATAATTTTATTTCTATGTTTACAACGAATACATTAATGGACAGACAACACTATTCTTGTTAATAAATCTTGTAGTTCTGCATAAAATATTTACAGTAAAAATTTATAGTTTAAAATCTATCAATATTTCAAAACGAGCTTCTTCTGGAAATAATTTTAAACCACTTAAAAACTCAATCTTTTAGTGCATAATATGAAAATGTTTAACGTATTATACAGTTAAATTAATTCGCTTCAATACCATATCCGTCATTAAAATACCAACTAGTTTGTTACTGTAGAGGAACATCTGTAATGAATCATTTATTTTAATCATCAATCACTGTCATACAGTCATTGATCGATTGATATCGCACTTACAATCCATTCACTAATGAATTGTTCGATTATATACGAATTATATAATTAAAATCAATGAAAATACAATGGTAAAACAAGTTAAATGCTAAATATTAACTGCAATATTTATTCCACATGCTTTCAATTATATGGCGAATGACAAAATATCTAAATAGACGTAGTCGATTTTAGATAGCGACTTTTCCAGTTTTGCATTTGTTTTATGTGAAATATTTAAATGGTTGTTATAGGTACAATGTAAACATCATTTCTAATTTGTTTCAGATTGTTTTATTCGCCGTGGTTGCCTGTGCTTTGGCCCAGTACCGGCCCAGACCAGTTCAACCACAACAACCATACACTCCCGGCAAAGTCATCGCCATCTTAAGACAATCCCAAGATGTGAACTTCGATGGATCCTACCAGTACAGGTATATACACGCATAGCGCATTTCGCCATCGTCATTCAAGTATTTTGACGACATTAAAGAATGTCCAAATCAAATGTTAGGAAATGTGTGTAAGAGTATTTGAAAGTTTTGCGACGGAATAATTTAAAACTGAAATTTAAAAAGATCATCTGACTATAAATTTCAAAATGATTATCTTTACTTGGAAACGAGAAAAGTATTGAGAAGAACAGTGTATTATGTAAAATCGAAGAACATTCTATTTCCTTCTTAAATTGGGGTGATATTTGTTGTAGGATCATGTAAAGAAATATTGTTTATACTACAGATACAATTCATTATAAATGAAAAATTTTACTTTACGAATTTCCGCGATTAATTTGTCTACTCTTTGTTAAACAAAGTATCAATTTGCATCTCTTCTTTACGTGGAATAAATAGAAAGCAAAATGTAATTAATAACGTGAATATTTACATATTAATTACTAGATACGTATAATCAAACTGCAATTTATTTTTCATAGTTTTATAATTATAGAATACTTTACGAGCGCATTCATATTTTTTAAAGATATTTTCTTAGTAAGAGATATTTTTCATATTCATTAATATATTTTTTGTAAAGGTCAAATTCAGTTGTATTAAATGTCGAGAAATATTCGATAATAATGGTTCCTTGTGCTCCTTTCATTTATTATTAGTTTACGTAACTCGTCATAAATAAATAAAACCATATATTTTGCATACTAATATTGCTGTCGTATTCAGTAAAGTGGAATTGACATAATACAACCTTCACGCAATTTTACGCAACTTGCTATAAATTACTAATACTGTCAAGCGACGATTCCTGTGAATGTTATATTGCAATCTATGAATTAGCGCACTGGTACACTTCAACTGACATTCATCTAGCTCTAAAAATAACCAACCGCATCATTCGTAAAGCAACACCTGACCATATTGCGATGCACTTTCGTTCTCAGTTCCATTGTTATTCTCATGGTGAAACAATAGCGCACACCCTATCATCATTAGCATCTCTTGCAGCTGTAATAGCTGGTGTAAAGTGTGAACTGCGAAATGCAGGGCATATCAGATCTGCCCCCTAACCTAACCACACTTATTTCTCACAGCTACGAAACAGAGAATGGCATCTCTGCACAAGAACAAGGTGTGTTGAAGAACGCAGGGTCCAAGGACGCCTCTGAAGATGTCCAAGGATCTTTCCAATACACTGCTCCCGATGGTCAACAGATTGTGCTTCAGTACCGTGCCGATGAGAATGGTTTCCAACCACAGGGTAACCATCTCCCAACTCCACCACCAATCCCAGAGGCCATCCTAAAGTCCCTTGAGTACATCAGGACTCATCCATCCCAAGAAGAGCGCTCTAACCAGAAACCCTACCAGCGATTCTAAATGATGGACAATTTTCTAATATCGGACCAATGACACTTGATGTTGGAGGTCCGTGTTTGAGCCCCGGACACGGATTTTGTGATTATCTGCAATTATTCAGCAGTGCTAACGTATCTTCTTCGAACATTATGACTCACCCTACTGGCTGCAAAGTAGCCTTCACCCTTTTGTAATATAAATAATATATTGTTATATAAATAAATGGCTGTTCTCAGAATTATATATCTTTTTATACGAAAAAATGTAAATAAACGAATAATGATTTGATAAACATTGTTTAGTATTTATTTCTATAAATCCTTAGGATTCAAAAAAAATAATCAACCAATTCATTATAAATGTGCATATTGATAGTAGCCTTTTCAATACTTTACTACATCAGAGTAAATATAAATTTGAAGTGATTCTTTTCTATGGCATTAAAAATCTACGTTTAGATTTACTGAACTTTAAATTATAGATAACAATTCCGTACACGGTATGTGATCAAAACCAATCAGAGCTAATAAAATTATTCATGACCTTTTCGGGATTTGAACCCGGGACCTATTAAAAAAGATGGTTATCGTTTCAAATAAGGCAATGCGACCTTTTGTAATCCAATACTATACATAATTTATTCCAGTATAATTAGATTCTTACATTATAAATAGTAGGCTGCGCATTTTCAAAATGTTTAATCTTATACTGCATAACAGAACAAGGTACATTCTTAGAAAGGAAAAATAATAAAATATTATCTATGCTGATTAATAATATGCCTTTCGTTAAAGATGAAACAAGAGATTTCTGCTAGTAAGTAAATTTTTTTATAGGAAAATCCTCTCGATTATTCATCAATGACACGTCATTCAGCTGTGTTTCTTTCCTTTCCTCGACATATCCTGTCGGCATCTACTTTGTTACATCAAATACTACATAAACAATATTTTCTTTATTCATAAATACTATGTGACATTTAAACTGCTCAACTATTTGCACATTCTTCGCTGTCATAATGTAATAAAGATCTTCGCATATTGCAACAAGTGCCATTTATTTCATTCAGTAACAATTATAAAACTTTGCAGATAGTAATTAAGCGTGTATGTAAAGCATGGCAATAAGATGATTAGCTGTTTAATTCTATGCCGCTAGGGAAATTCCTGTGTAGCAGTACTGTGGTTGTGTATGATTGACGTTCAAATTGTACTTGGTAGAAATGAGATAATCACAAGACGCCAGCACGAACTAACCATTAGTGTAGACCAGAAGTTCAAATTAAATATCCCTATTTCAGTCATTAATTTTTTCTTTTGTTAGTAATTTTAAAATGTAAGAAAATCTATTTCAATCAAATCCGATAAAAAAACATCCATCTAAAAAAGCAGTTTATAAATATATTTCAAGAAAAGATTTTACATTAAATCAGATCTTGGTGCAAATAATTCGAAAGTTATATACAAAATGTATTCCATTTTTGAGTACTCAAAATTCAACAATACGGTTCTGATACACAACAGATTCCAGCACCATCTCTAAACAAAACCCCGAATGTATGAGTTCCTTTCTAACTCAATCGACAAGAGTAGATTCTTTTTCTTAAGGTGCGAATCTCCAATCTAATAGTAATACGCCATATTGCCGATAGTAGATTTATGTAAATGTATGTTTATTTAAGCAAGCTAATAAAAGTTTATTTTATCTCTGAATTGTACATTAACTAACGAATTTATGTACGTGTCATTTTTTTTTAAATAATATTTCTTGGCATATGAAAAGTTTAACATTCAGAAAATAACACTAATCGTATAATTTTACGCTATACAAATATATTCATAATTTTATTCCAAATGTAAATTTATTAAATGTTATCCTTTGCTCGTCATCACTCGTCATCTATTAAATATTTAAGTATAGCATTCAGGTAAAAAAAAAATCGAAATGTTTTTTAATCTACTTATTTTGTTACTACATTTTAATATTTATTTTGTGGATGTATTAATTTCCTAACCTCACTATTCGCTAAGAAACTTGCTCTTCGCATCGGCCCATCATATTTTACTCTGCTGACCATATACGTAAATGCCAACACATATTGAAAATGAGTATCCTACACATTTCACTGGTACATAGAATGGAAAATGGCGTCTGATAATAATATACGAATGTTGCGCTGCAGTTATACAGCATGAATTCCTCCATAAACACCTCCATAACGACATATTAATTAGTAAACACGTAATTACACATGTTATAATCAGTATGTTGCATATTCATAGACATAATTTTACGATTTTCACCTTTGTTAGTGTATTAACATAGGATTTTACACATTTTGACTGTGTTTTTTTTTTCTAGAATATTTTTTTTTTACCAAATTTGATGGCTCAGTTAAAATGAATGTATCTATTTTTGGCTTGTAAAACAATAGCGTTGAAAGGCACGCAGTTGTTTACGTGTATTTGCGGAAATATGTAAATGTTCTGTGAATTACCATATAGAAATGTATTTTATGTTTATAAAATATCATAAAGTAACATGAAAAATTGCAATGTTATTCACGAAGATGTAAAAAGTGGCATCCTTCGACGATGCTTGTTCAGTAACTAGGTGTCATGCAATTAATATTCCAGAAGTTTCAAATCTGAAGTAAATATACACAGCAGTTAAATGGAAATTATATAACATCACTGATTATTTAACTGAAAATATAGCTTATTCAGTTAATTTTTAATTAGTATAGGTATTTGTAGAAAATTTTCCAATAGTTTATTTAATAATTTGCAATTATTTTTGTTCAAATGCAACTGTATATATGGAAAATATCAAAGTGAAGATTCAGTTGTTTACGAATATTCTATTCATCGAAGGAATGCATATTATTTGACTATTTTCTCATTGGGAGATATAGGTATTTCGTAATATTGCCAAATTGGATCTGGTTGAATAATAATCGTTGAAATAAATAACGATACAATTTAGATGAACTTAAGTGAACGACTAATCTGACCCGGATTTGATCCTATAATTTATAGAATATCGATTTGTGGTTCAGCAAGGCAATGGGATTCCAAGATCACTATTCAGTATTTATAAGAGTTATCTCATGAAATTTAACTACGATATGTTAACGACTATACACTCCTTGCAAAATTTTTATTGATCCAGTATATGACTTTGACTTTTCCTAAGCTTGTGAAGATTTCAGCGTTGGTCGTCTGGTCAGAACCCACTTTGAAATATATTAAACAAGTAGGTATAAATTTAAGGCGATGTCACTAATCTATAAAGACATCAAACGTAAGAAAAAAACAAATAGCTTCATCCATATGTAGAACTTGTTTTTACTTTCTAACAAACATTTTGACATTTCAGTGCACTTAGACGAATTTGCATATTTTTATAACTTTTGTTATAATTAAAAATGAAATTGTTTTCCCACGGTAGACTACATTCTATGTAGATAGTTCTAAGGTACTTTGCTAATTAACCCAATGTTTGAAAAGTTACAAAAAAAAACTCGAAAAAACCATAAAATGTAACTTCTTCTTTAAAAATGTCAAATCGCACATTCCAAAACATCATTTTATTGCTCTGGCCAGATGAAAAAATGTCAAATTGTCCTTCAGAAATCAAATATCAAACACGTAGGAAATAGAATCGACACACGTATAGCACAACAACGATCTATTCTAAACTAAATCATAAAAAAAAAATATTGCATTACTAATTATTACCAATGTTTCAACTCTTGTGCAAATAAATCTTATTTTTGCGTTACAAAAAAAATCTCGAGATTTATAAATAATGGATAGAGTGCTAAGGATAATAGATGACTACAATTTGTGTATTTTGAGTTTCAAATAAATTTCGGAAGTTTTTTATTCACATATTTCCAACACAACTGTATTATTTAATAATAGATATTTCTATATCTTTTGTATATTATATAATATATTCTAAAATTTTACGTAAAATGCGGGATTTTCGAAAGCAGGTCTGTGATAGAATCATAACGTTTTCTAAAATTATGGCTAAATTCGTTTAAGTGGAGGGGATGCTGTAGCACAGTTTGTTTAAACGGTTGTCCACCTTCATTCTAATTAATTGGCGTTCTATCTGAATTAATGAATCAGCAACTATCAAACAGTGGCACCAAGTCTGATAGTTGACTGATTGATGTAATTTTTCTTATAGTAATGTAACTAATTACTAACTACTTGCATTACATGAAAATGTATATTGTATTTGAGTATAAAATGTAACAAATGATATTTAAATGATACATTAAATGTGTTACATTTCATACACAAGTTTATAAATAAATATTCAACATAGAATAGTAAAAAATTGATAGAAAATAATTTCAGAAAATATTACCTACCAATATTTATTTAAGAAAATCGTACTGTATTGTAGAATTACCGGATTGTATTTAATCCAATAATATCGGAAACATTTTTGACATTTGATAGCACCTACGCTATTGTTGTCAAACAACCTGTACTCTTTGACCAAGGTGACAATGTAAAATTGTTTGTGACTCATCTACATGTGTCACATGTTACGGATGTGTTCGGGATCGAGTTCAGCGGTCAGTGTGATGATGTTTGGTGCCACTGGTTTCATGTTAAACAAGTGTCCGATGAAGACGAGTGCTAGAAAGAGATGGGAGAAAATTATCACCGTTGCTAATAACGTACGAAAAGCTAGATTAGTCTTAATATTAAATCAACGTATAAATAGAAGATTACCGGAGGACTGCAGATACATTCTGCTCCAGTCTACGCTCACAGAAACACATACAGTGCTAAGATGAAATACGTGAGTATCAACAGATTATTACATATATGATCATTCACAGTACATTGTTATACTTTTACGTTTAGCAGAATGAATAAGAATAATCGCTTTGTTAAATATTAGAATCGGAATAAAATATATGTATCATTTTATATTTTAAAGATACAGTGAGCTATAACAACTTTTAGGTTTTTTTTTTATTGAAAATAAATTATGTTTAATGAAAAAAGAGCTTATTAACCAATAGCTGAAAATTAGTTTAAATAACTAGCAATAAAGTACTAGTTATTGTATAATAATTCAGGACAGTTCGCGTGGCAAATTATTTATTATATTTATGAGTTATATGCTGTTGCATTTGCATTATAACTAATATTTTCATATTCACTTGCATTAGAATATTATGAATTAATATCAATCATGTAAATATGTACTTAGCATGTTTAAGAATCATATCTTTTAATTAATTAACGCACTAGATGAGATGATCTATAATCCGATGATAGATTGCCGACGATGCAAGTGTTACAAAGTCCAATAGTGCGTGGACTGAACACGGAATAACCTTTACCGTTTCAAATGCCACTTAAACATTTATAAGTTTTATTAGAATAAAATATTAATATACTTGACAATCCCGAGAAAGTGATTTAAACACTGAGATATAAAATATTATAATGGCATTCGATGCGATATTAATTTTGAACGCTTTCGTATATTCACGAAAAGATATTTATGTAAGGCTGTTCACAAACTTTTACTGAAAATAGAATATTTTGAAAAATTAGTTTTTTGTCAACCTATTAGCAATTTAATAAAAAATTAATTTGCATAGGTCCGTACTACAAACACGTAATGTAGTAGGAATTGGTTGTTTTTTTGAAGTTTACAAAGGAATTAATTAATTTTTTTACTAATTCATTCATAAGAATGGGATGTATGAATGAATATACTTGATTTTGCCGTAACGTACCGTGATAAATTGATGTAAAATTACATATACAAATAACGTGATTAAGACATCAGTTCTTCCTAATTATATTCTCAAGTTTTTGTTGCATGGTATTATTAAAATATTGCAAAATACTCATAGATACAAATATTTATAGACAGGTTTTGATTTCAGTTTTTATATTATTAATTAGAAAGCGTGATTAAGAATCTATCATGTATAAATATGAAGAAAAAAAAACAACAATATTTCATTTTGTAAATAAATAATATATACTTCATTAACTATTGCTACTTGAAAATAATAATTTAAAATTCTAGTTTTTGATTCTTGTTGTAAAACCAATTATGTTTCGTTATTGTCAGACTCTGTTTTGTATAAATTTTATACAAAATTGTTGATGATGTATCGCAAATAAAATTCTATTTTAATTATGAATAGTATCTAAAATATTCAGTATGTCAGTGAACGTAGATTATACTGAGACTATCGCTTGTTTTAGGGACTTTTTCTGCTGTGCGCGTTGCTTGGTGTTTGCCTGGCCCAAAATGATGGCAGATACCGTCCTGTTCAGGCTGTGAATATTTTCGCCCGTGCCAAAACTAGCAGCAGTTTCGGTGGTGCAAACGCTGGCAGGTACAGCGGCAGCAGCGATGGACGGTACACGGCCGACAATTCTGGTCAGTACAACGCCAACGATGGCAAATACTATCCGGACAACTCGGGCAGATACAACCCTGACGGTTCCGGAGTTTACGACGGCCAGAATGGCCGCTACAACCCGGACGGCTCCGGCGCTTATGACGGGAATAATGGCCGCTACAACCCTGATGGCTCCGGTGCTTATGATGGCAAAAATGACCGCTACAATCCTGATGGATCCGGCGTTTATACGGGACAAAACGACAAGTACCAAGGAGATAAATTTGGAGCTGGACGTGGAAGCGGATCAGGTAAAGATAGTTGTTATATATTTCACATTTTTAAAACAATTTGTATAGTGGATAATAGTTTAAACTAGGAACTTTCGTACATTATATTTGAAAAAAATCATCTTGAATTCTTAAATGAGATGCTTCAATGATTTAACATTAGTTTCGTAGCAAAATACTATGTGGATATATTATGATTTTAGATACTGGATTCGGTAAACAATCTGGTGTTGGTACCGGATTTGGCAAACAGTCTGGTGCTGGCACAGGGTTTGGTAAACAATCTGGTGTTGGTACTGGTATTGCTCCTGCTGGAGGTTTTGGTAAACCTGTGTCTGGCAAACAAGGCAGTGCTGCTGGAAAATACGACAACAGGAACTACGCCATCATCCGTCAGGAAGGAGAGGTCCTGGAAGACGGATATCACTACCTGTAAGTACTAGTAACAATTGCCAAAGATCAACACAAAGTTTCCTATTAGGCCAACATGATCAAATAGTATATTTATTATAGTTTAATTATGACTATGTTTTTATTTTACGATTGCTTGCGTTATAAACAACCTTTGAAGTTGATCAAGTTGACACGTAAATAATATATTGTCCTGCAGCAAATGTGCAGACTAATGCGACGCTCTATAAATATATCATATGTTTATTGAATATCCCGATTTCATATTAATTTAAATGTTAATTAGATGTTTAACATAAATTAGCCTGCACCTGACTTGGAGAAGTGACATTTAGTTTTTAAAACAAATGTGCGTAATTTATAGAATCGTGCGACACACACTTTCATTTCCTATATTCTTTGTGAACTATGAATACTTCTGTTGATTTATATAACTTTATAGCGGATATGCGCGTGTTTTGTTTATTATTGTATATAATCTATTAGTACTGCAGAATTTTCCTAGAATGTACACAGTACTTTTATCTTCTCCATCTGGTAGCGAGAAGCGTAACTGCTAGCTTGTCACTATGTGTTCAATCGTCCAATGTGGTTTTGTATTTGAGAGAATATAATGCAACAATTACACTTGTAGGTACGAAACTGAGAACGGTATCCTTGGCGAGGAACAGGGCAAACTTGCCAACCGTGGTACCGATGCTGAAGCCATGAAGGCCCATGGATTCTTCACGTATACGGGACCAGATAGTATTGTGTACACCGTCACCTACACGGCTGATGAGAATGGATTCATCCCCCAAGGAGATCATCTGCCCACACCCCCACCAATCCCCGAGGCGATCCTCAAGTCTTTGGAATACCAAAGATCGCAAGGAACATTGTAAATCATGTTACACTGAATAATACTGATGGAACACTGTCATTTCAAATTTGGCTCTCGCTAGACCTAAGTACAATGAAACTATTACAGCATACGATTCATTAGTTTAAGTGTATTTTATATTAATATTTAATAAAGTATCGAAAATAATTTGTTGCTTGTATTCTTACCATTATCCTGATGTCAAATTGTTCAATTTATTTTAATTTCCTGAATTGAGATGAAAGTTATGTTGAATTGAATACCAAATTACTTGAAAAATGTATTGGATTTTAACATTCAGTAGATTATGTCTTGAGATTAACGTTTATTAAAATAATAAGACTTACAATTAGTTTTAAAGTTATGCAGTATATTTTAACTAACTTTTTGCAATGCAGATAAAATAATTGAAAATATATTTTTAGTTCTTGATTATTGAAAGATCAAATATACAATGATACAGAAGATGGTTTGCAATTTTCTAAATTTAAAAATAAATTATTAACAGCTATAAAAACAATACTTTTGAAATATAATTGATAAGAGTAACATTAATTGCTGGTCATTTGGGATGTTTCTCAAACGGTGATAATGTTCAGAATGACTGTATTAATACGACATTATATTTTTGTAGTTCATATTGTTCAAGCAAGCAAATGTAGTCATGAAAATGAATAATGAAATGTACAATAATGAATGGCACGAAAACAGTGGCTCCTTCGCTAATAGCGTGTTAACAAAATCCATTTCAAATATTTACGACATGTGAATGTATTCGCTGTGATTCGACATATCTGTTTAGTGATAATTTGACATAAATTTACATAAATTTATTAATTTTCTATCCACTTTCTCAAAGAATGGCCCCTGTGATTAATGGTTGATGTGATTCTTTCGCAAAATCAGACATTTCGATAATATGATGTTCGTGTAATGCGTGTGTGTGTTATGGTGTTTTGTTGATCAAATAAATATTTATTTATCTATAAAAGTTATTACATAACATGGTCAGATATATTTATATTATAAATATTTTAGGTCATTCACGATTAAAACATTAGAATGTACAGCAGTCTAACAGTAGAAATACGTGTTCAATTTAATGGATATTAAAGTTAATTAAATGTACTAATATGATCTGTGTGGAATCAAATCTTTAATATGAGATTTAAGTGTTATTTTATACCAGTCAATGAGTAATATTTTAAATTTTCTTCGGCACTGTATTTGTGATAAACCTAAATAGAGCCCAAGGCTAAGCACTAATGTTTAATGTTTGGGCCGATCAAAATAAATCCGCATATAAATTTTGGCCCTGTTTTGGGCTATGTTGCCTAGTGATTTTGGCAAATGCACTACAATGGTAGCAATATTCTGCTATCGATGAAATCACAAATGTTTACTTTGGGTGAAACTTATATAGAAAACCTCACCCGAAAATCCTGTGATAATTATCTCGCGGGTACTAATCTGTACAAGGTTGAATTGAATTATAAATGGCCTGTGATAATTTTCTCTAATATTTATCAATCCGCTCGACTTGAATTCAATGTTCTAGTGAGGAAATTATTAATCACATTCCCAATGAGTAATGGTATGTTTTTGCAGTGTGCAGATTGCAGAATGTGAACGAACGATCCTAATTCTGTGTGGGTTTCGTTCCTCTAATTTTGGCACGGTATCCTTGCTTTCGCTGGGTATAACCGTTTGTAAAGATGACCTACTACCAGATATTCATCAATAAATGTTCATTTGGTGATCGCACTGGTATTTGCCACAAGCGGCATGCTGTTTACTTTCAGTTCGACAGTAATTTATCATTTCAAACTGTCACAATTCTTGGAAACCTTGGAATAGTTGATAGATATTTTAGGTTTTAAATTATATAAACTAGCAGAAACTCAGGCATGCCCCATCACTAGCGAATTACGAATTTTAAATATACATTTCAGGATACAATTCATACTATAAGATTACCGATGAATTGATGACGCATTACTAAAAAAATTCCCAAATTCCAAATTTAGAATTGATACAAATTTATACGTGACACGAATTTATTTATGAAGGAAGTGCTAGGAAAATATTTTTGAGAAGGTAAATACCAAACCGCAAGGACGAATAGCTCTTAAAGTATGTTTTACGCATCCCATATATCGAGCTAGTTCTTATAATTTTATTTACATGTTTTTTCACTAAAAATCATTGAAATATTCATATGTTTGGCAATGGAATCTATGCAAATAAGCTATACATATTCATAAGCAAACAGAAGAGATTGAAAATTGACATGTCTTCAATTTTAAGCGTTGCGTTGTACCGATTTTATCAAATTTTGAAAACATTTCCTATAATTCACTAGATTTGTACATACAGGGTTAGTCAAAATTACCGGAACACCTAAATAATTCTCCTACCGTAATGAATTTTAAAAAATTTTTCGTACAAAAGTTCTTTGGTTATAAACAAGCTATCGTTTACTTATTTTTTTAATATACAGGGTGTTCATTTTATTGCGGAAATTAGGTCAACTTTCTTTTTTCAAATAGAATGCCCTGTATATTTTTACATTTTTTAATTCCGAGATTAATTCTAAGTATTTTTTGTAGGAAAATTTTTTTTATAAAATGCATAATTTTTGAGTTATAAGCAATTAATCCAAACTCCTGAACTTGGAATTAAGAGTATTTTCATACATACATATCGTTTATTTTAACCAAAGGAATAAAAAAAAATTGCAAAATAAAAAAAAATAACAAATTAAATAGATAAAATTAAAGTAAATGTAAATTAAGGTACATGTGCTTGCTTGATAATGCTCCACAACTTCATGAAACAATTGACAAATAGTCAATCAATTGACATTTAAACGACAGATTAATTGCTTATATCTAAAAAATGATGCATTTTATAAAAAAATGAGTCCTATAAAAAATACTAAGAATTAATCTTAGAATTGAAAAAAGTAAAAAAATATAGGGTGTTCCATTTGAAAAATGAAAGTTTATCTAATTTCCGCAATAAAATGAACACCCTGTATATTAAAAAAATACTTAAACGGTAGCTTGTTTACAACCAAAAAACTTTTGTACGAAACATTTTTTAAAATTCTTTACGGTAGGAGAATTATTTAGGTGTTCCGGTAATTTTGACTAACCCTGTATACATTTCACAAGTTGAAAGATTATAAAATATTATACGAATTAGTAATTCATAGAACTTTCAGCGTATAAAATTAATTCCTATTTTCAGAATACTAGTTATAGTAATAATAGCTCTGGTAAAAGCAGAGGTGTATTATATAAACTTCTAAACAATGAAGATATCGAAATGGCATATGAAGAAAATAGGAACATGCGGTACACAAATCAGCTTAGATAATTTCCATGAGTACAATTGAGTTTGTTGCCACTTGCACAATATTGTTTTGTTTACGGTTTCCAATAATTAATAGCCCGTCCGCCTCCAAACATCGCATACATTCATTGACTCACACAATGTACACTATGAATATATGCATGGATGCTTAGCATGTGAGCTTTCAGGATGGTGTTCGTTCAATCACATATAATGTTACTATACATCTGTCACCTGCCTACGTCATACAATAAATAACCGTAGTCACAGTCTTAGAAACAGCCAGATATTTTAAAATTCTGAACTTTGTAACCGGATATACAATGTCGAATAGTTTAAAAGTCTTTGTCAGGAATGTGGTTTTTCTTGTGTAGTACAATATACTGGATTCATCAATGAAATATTCACAAACTAGTTACAACTAATACCGAGTTACCCTAAATATAAAATGAACTTTTAGTAATCCGCTAAAAATCTTTATTTTACAATAAGAAATGTACTATCTAGAACTTAAAAATAAAGCAATATTTATGGAAAACTCAATCTTTATATCACAAGTAAGTAAAATTGAAATCAGCACTACACATAATCGAATCATGAATACTACAAATCATCATTCAAACGGCATCAGAATGTAATCACTTACAATGCTATGATGAATCTGTGTATGGGATGGAATATATTTGCTTGTATTAAAATTATCATAATGTATCAACGTCAATTAACAGTGGTATTAGATTCATTACATATTTATTGAAACACAGAGGGTAGGACTAGAAAAACAGGAAGTAAATTATCAGATACGTAGTCGTGAAGACCTTACAGGTACAGAGAATGCGTGGACTATTACTCGTCGTGGGATTTTGACATGAATTTCTTACTTTCAAATTAATATATACTATTTAACGTCCACTGATCAAAGCGTTACTAACGTGTATGAACCGTGGATAGAATTACAATAACTAATAAATCATGACACATCGGCAGTTAACAATTGTTAGTTTCCAGTAAATATTATGATTGCATTACATTAGTCTTCAGTTAAATACTGTTGAATGTCACAGATGTCGTTCTGTAAAAACAGACATTTCTATGATCAATTCGCAAATGTCGAAATTGTATTCTTCTGTGTTGTTAGGTAATTGACAAGTGATGACAAAGCTGAAACGATAATAAAATTTTGTTAAAAATGCGGTTGGTGTCAAGGTAAGAATAGAAATTTTTTTTATCAAAAATACCAAATATTGAATTCCCTCACCAAACACAGATTACATATTTGGATATATCGTAACATATGAAACGAATTGTTACAACATTAATGTACGCGATTATTTTCTAAAACATTTCCCAATAAAACAGTGTATTTAAATAATTATATCTGTTTTTTTTTTAATAGAGCTATTTTTGCTCAAAATGTAAAGCAATGTTTATAAACTTGAAAACAATATTTTCAGCAGCATAATGACACCAAATACTTTTAATAACCTGTAACTGCATTCCTTGGCATTGGAATGTTTAATTCAAATTGCTACTGGTTCAACAAGTTGTGAAATATGAATAAAACTCTTCATATAACTAAAATATATGCACATTGCAAGTTACGACAGAGTATAAAATACATCGTCTTGTTTAATAAGCACATTAATGTGAATGAATAAATAGCAACGAGCAATTAAACCTTTTAAACAAATTAAAATCATCTCGACATGAAATCATTGTTCACAGTTATTTTTAATGTGACAAGACAGGAGAATTTTTTTTTTACAGAAAACAAAAAAAACATGTAAGCACATATATTACAAGGTGCAAATTACTTGTCTCGAAGACAACAACAAAAAACCACGACCTTGGTGTGAAATTTATTGTCAAAAATTTAGATAGTAGGTAGTAATTCGATGCTTATTATTAGTAATTTATAACTAAATCTCCCAAAATCAGTAGCGTGCGATTACTTAATTTATACAATTACGTACAAAAATATAAATAAAATTTCGGATTATGATTTATGATGAAGATATATTTTATGCAAAGGATCAGAGCAATTGATGATGTCAAGCACTATAGCTATGATGTATTGAAGTTGATACAAATTATTATTAACAATGACACAGATGAACTTGACATACCCGCAAATTTTTGCAATTTTAAGTGGTGAAATTATAATTGAACAATAGACCAAATTCAAGATGATATCTGCATTGTATTCCAACATTGACATTTCATAATTCGGCAATGATATTAAAAAACTACTCTTCCTGAATAATACCACCATAAATTATTTTATAATTTAATACGTATTGTTTCTTAAGGAGTGCATCATTTAAAAATATAATTTAGAATCAGAATTTTCCCATCATATTTACGAAACGAGCTTAAATATCAACATTGTTATCAAATGTAATAAAATATTTTCCAATACGCCCCTGGATTCTAATAATGGCTTGGATCATACATATAACACAAATAGGATGAATATTTGCTAAAAAGTTATCTAAGAAATCAGTAGAAAAATCAAGAGTGCCTAGGAATTAATGCAAAATTATGAAATCCATACATTAGGAGATATTTTTCTGCTAAATAAGAATTGGTCATTTGTACTGTCCACGTTAACGTTGATATCTTCATAGTTGAAATATCAAACGAATAACTGTCATCTATTTCACGCTTTTTATTACCCTCTGGACATAAGGAATCCGGTATTATGAAATAATAATAATATATATATATATATATATATATATATATATATACATATATATATATATATATATATATATATATATATATATATATATATAATACTCCCACCGGGTAATACAGTAAGGGTTAAGTAAGATTTCAAACACCTTAAATTATAGTCTGAATATTTTATGTTTCAACGTTTCATTTAAAATATCGCATTAATTTAAAGTTCACTGATGCATCTGCAAAATTACAATTTTGTATTGTGACTACGATCCTGAAGAAAATGCGAGATTCTGCTATTTTAAAATACCTTTGCTAGACTTTTTTGAATGTTTTCAAACTTCTTTGAAACATTCCTTAGGAAGATGTTATTTAGATCTTGACTTTTACTGCTGTATATTAATATCAATAATACTTTTTACATAAAAATTCTTCAGCATATTGCAATATTAGGAATCTTGATGTCCTTGTCAAACGTAATCTAAATATCAGTATGATAATATTACTAACAATGCCTCCTGTCCCATAACTTAGCCTGCGCGGGAGGTGGTAGTCAATAAGGATGAGCACGTTAGGTACGGTACGGCAGCATGACGTAGAAAAGTTCAATGCGTCGTAATTCTTCATGAATTATAGGATATAGACTCCTATTCGACCTGTACCGTGATAAATCCCGTGAATGACTGTGTAATGAAAATGTTACCCTACAAGGACGATGTCTATGCGCAAAATATAAATAATCAATTCAATATATCGTCAAATTAGTTTACAAAAACAGATAGAATATCTACAATAACTAGGTAAATAGGTACAGACTGCCTCAAGTTGTTTTAAAATGCAAAGAACTTTACGCAACATTAAAAGCAATTCATTAAATGTTCCTCAAATGCGATTGATTCGGATAAGATATTTCTGAACTAGTTTTGCACTATTAATATCTGGAATTTACTATAAAATAACTCACTGTAACATTTACAGAATATTTATAACTTTTGAAGCGTAGCTTTTTTTCATTTCCTTATTTGGATGGAAATGAATCGACGACCTATCTATTAAAATATAATAAATTATTCGTGTTCTTCAATTAACTGAGATTTAATTCTGCCTATGCATAAACAACAAACAATTTATTTATATAGAATTTTTTCAATAAATAAAATTGTTTTAAATTATAGGTTTTTTATTTAACCTATCATGAATGTGTTCATTGGCAATGGTTTCAAACTATTACACTTTTGCTTGTAGAATGCAAAAAACCCAGGAAATCATTATTATCAATGGAGAGAAATAAAAATTGCGAAGATGTATTAATTATGTACTTGTCGATATTTAGGTACATAGTACTGTATGATCTCATCAATGTAGTAAGTACATACATCATTGTGTCTGTTTCAATGATAATATCATTCATACTTGTTTGCAAGCATAACCTTAAATATTTATACTTTGACAGGACTAAAAAACCATTGTATAATTCTGATTATGTTTGAAACCTTTGATATCGCTAAGGTACATGAAATATAATTCAATAATTAAACTGTTTTAATTTTTAATATTATTATATATTAAATATAATCAGTCACTGTCAAGATTTCTAATTTGAAAGCTAAACACATAATATTAAGAAATTCTTACAATATTAGCTAACAAATAAAATCATATGCAAAATGTAGCAATCTAACGTTATTTTTTTTTAGTATCCTAATATTTGTCAACAATAAAAGCAATTAATTTATTGTGACGGAAATCTTCGCCTAGAATCCGTATTTAACGATCAATATTTTAGCTACTTTATTGCTATTATAAAAGTTATGAAAAGAATATGATAGTCCTAAAATTTTACTACAATAAAATTTATCGTTTTATATTTGTGTTACATTTTGGTAAATTGAAAATTAGTTCATCGCATTTATTGATATTTATTTGATATAAATTAGAATATTACAGAGAGATAAATAAGATTTTGTTCCTGAAAATTCACAACAGTCTATTTTATTTAAATTTTAATTGTACTGAAATAGTTATATAACATATTTTTGTGTATTGATTGACTGTAAGCTTTCTTCAATCAATACAACTGTCAATATGACTAAGCGCGTTGACCGATAGAAAGTGAATTAAGTCATTACATTTCAATTGTATGTTTGCCATTTAAAGATGCATGCATTGTGCTAGCATATGCAAATATGTCTCAGCTGAGCTATCTTGAATTACTGTGATTTTCGAGCAATGCTAATATCTGTAAGTATCATTAATTGATAGTTTTAAGTAATGATTGTGTACTTAATACAATGTACTATTCAAATCAGCAATTATAATAGAATATGTTGACTTCCGGGGTAAAAATAGTCTAATTTAAATATATTTTTCTTATTTATTAATTATTTGCAAAATATGCGTACATATATATATATATATATATATATATATATATATATATATATATATATATATTGAAAAATATTTATTAACAGAATGTATGGTAATTAAACTGCTAAAAGAATTTGTTGATTAATCAAAAAATTATACACATTAAATGCATTAACTATCATCGCGTATTGCGTACTGTGCATTATTGATGTCGAAATTTTCTTTCCATAAATATCCTAAAAGCATTTCACCACTCTACATTTGGAAGAATCCGAAGACTGTAACCTCGAAACTATCGACTATCTGTCAAATCATTTGATCCAATTAACACTTGAGATCTTCAGTGAAGCGCCCATCGCATAACAATGCAATGTGATCATCATCATCAGCATCATTGGTTGAAATTGAAAGTAACAACATGGACTGCCCACTGTAAGTCACGCATACATATACAGGTACACACACACACACAGACACGTTCTGTAGACAAGTGTAAACATGCAGAGTCTAGTATAGACTAATAACGTGTAAAGTTTTGAAAGGCGAACTGGTTCAGGTGTGTGTAAGTAATGAGTGTACCATCGTTACGAATCCATAACATTGCCGTGTTGCGAAATACCGGAGACGAGCAGAAGATGTAGTGCGGGGGTTGGGTGGGGGATGGTAGGTGGATTATGGTCGAGTGACATTGTATGGGCGATGACACACCCTACTTTTGTACCATTATTGGATCAGATCGGGAGGAAGAGGTGGCTATATATGAAAGAGTTGTTAACTAGTGTGGCACAGTTACCTGAAGGTGTTCGTACAGTGCTCAGCTAGACACAGTGAAATATCACAACACCAACACCATCACCACCAGCAGCATCTGCATCAATAACCGACGTCACCATGAAGGTCCAACTGATGGTAAGTTGCGAGCGTATGCATGGCACGTTGTCTGCAATAACTTGTACACGTGGTGCCCCCAAGCGATATATAAACGAACTTGCAAATAATGCGACCACTCAGATACAAAGGGGTTGAATCTTCTACTACCCTTTAAAAATATAACTGAAGAAACATTTAACAAGGCTTGAAGATAGTAGCACTTTTTTTCAAATGCTTAGTCGACTATTATTATAGGGTTGCATGGATGTTTCTATTATTTTATTTTAAATTATAATATTATGATTGTTATATTTTATTTATCTACGTATAAATAGAATATTTTAGAGCAAGATTTAAGCAGATGTAAATTCTTATATAATTTTAATTATATATTTCTAATTCTACAGCCGTTTATTCTTCTAAGTAGCCTTCTTTTAGAAGGGTTTAAAACATACTTCAGTCAATTTAGTATTTCACATTCCATACATTTGTAGTTGCATATTTCACAATGACGAAATCTCGATGTCGCATTCCACGCAGGTCATAGTGCAACACTAACGGTACAAAATATTTTTAACTTCATTTTTTTAGTTATAAAATGTCATTAACAACAATTTTGACTCAGCGGTGTCCGCGTTTAGCATCATGATGATTCATTCAGTGTTTTTTTCATGCTTTCGGAGTTACTTGGCTTCGTGTCTTGCTAATTATACGATTAGAAAAACAAATGCCAATTCTTAACGATATTAGTTACATGTGCATGCTCAAACTGACAACCGTTTCGCATTTTTTGATAAATTACAGTTTATCACGGTACCCACGGAATTTTGATTGTTAATAATAGTAGTCGAACATTTTCAAGATTTTTGACTGATCATGCAAGGTTAAATATACTACATTCCATGTAATTTTTTATTGGCATGTTATTAATCCCTAGATAAAACATAGATACTGAAAGAAATGCCAATAAATTATGTTAATGTTCGGATCAAGAATATCTGTGTAATACGCCCACGCATGAATATTATTAAATTCGACAAATTAGTCGAGAGTAACATTCATAAATATAACGACCATGAACAATGAAGAAATTTCAAACGGTAATCATTATACATTCTACAAATTGGAAAATTACTTCTGAACATACATAAATTTGCATAAGAAATAACGCAAAAATAAAACAACAGCATCTTGTCTAATGCTGATTAAAGGATGTACTAAACTATTTTAATGTGTCTGGAAAATCCATGGTCTTCCGCATGATGAATATTAATGTCAAAACAGACATGAATTTGACATTTACCTTTAAATTTTGCCATAAAAATAGTTTTCATGGTCTTGCGTTTTATTCAAAAAAATAAGCTATTATTAATTAAGACAATATGATACAATCAGTGTCCAAAATTTCTAGCAAATATTTCTTCACATTGATTATTTACTATTTTGATATTTTATCTGTGTTTTTGAACCATCTTTTATCTTCTCTAAAGTGAATTTTTGCGCAAGAAATTTTAAAATTCAAATAAAGTATTATCACTGGCGTAGAAGCTTCTTATATTGCATTCTTCCAATTAGGAAAATTGAGTAATGCTATTTAGATATGTAAACTGTATTGCGTAATTTATATAGTAGATGAACATTCTGGCAAGAATCTAAAGTAATAATTTGCTTTTATGTATTCGATATGTAAATGAACACAGTTCTGTTTCTAAATTTACTTAAATTATGCCGAAGTATTAACATTCTAATTGGCATTCTGATAACAACACGTTATATTGAAATGATAAAATACTGAAAACCTGCGCAGATACATAAATATACCTAGGAATGTATCTATCTCTGAAAATGTCATTTTAGAATACACATATACATTACTATAATTTAGTAAGTAGATGCTGGATTATAGTAATGGTAATATTGGCTTTTAACTAATACCGAACATTGAACATCTATAATTTATTCAATGCGAACAAAATGAAAGTACATCTGATTCCATTTACGTAGTCGTCTCCATAAAAGTAAATGTTTCATTTCAAATACGACACAAATTATAGAAAGCCATGGTTACGTGCAAGTATGGTATTACCTAAATAACCGTTTTAAAAGTAAGTGATTTTATTGGAAAAATGCAAATGTTACATACAGTCCACTTACATACATGTCGTCCTTGCGTAATAAATTGTAAACCGAGATCAAAAGGTGAAATAGCATATGTAATGAAATGATTAATAATTAACATTTTTATACTGAAAGGGATGGCGCAGTGTATGAAATAATAATAATAATGATATTGTTGTTGTTATTATTATAAACATACCCTGTCATAATTAGAGGGATTCATCTACGTTATAACAGATTATTGTCATGTCAATGTCAATCAAACAGCCGACGTCCTTGGCAAATATGACACACGAGATATTTATTATCGATCGGAACTATAGTTATAGTTAAAAACGGTATATTATTCTTTAACCGCACTATGGATTCGTGATGTGTCTGACAGACGATAAATAATCGCGGATTTTTATAATTTCACGTTACGGTTGATATGTCAATTAACTATAAATGCCAGTTGAATTATCGAAATACATATTTAAAGTTGAAGAATGTAAGGAAGAGAACAAAATAAGTACAATCTTATTTTACATAAATATATTTCTTTTAAAATATATTTTCAATGATAATCAATTGATTTCAAATACAGCGTAAGTTGAATTGAATTTTGCACAAGACAACTACATGTATTAAAACTTGTATTGCATTACCAATTTCTGAAATAAATATTAAAGATACAATTTTGAATATCGTAATTGGTCTTCTAATAAAAAATAGTGATTGAAAAAAGAACTTTCGAAACTGTAGTTGATATTTACAGACAGTAATCGACCAATTTGTCTGAATCAATTACGAATTTTATATTTTTAATATTCGCCAAGCGGGAGAAAGTAAAATTGAAAATATTTGATATAATCTTTACAATTTTTCAAATGACGGAAAGAAATTGTTAAAACTGAGTCTTTTTGAGTTACTCAATAACACATCTCATTAATAATAAATCATGATTTTTATATTTTATGAGAATGAATATCATATTTTTATACAAAAACTAACATTTACATCATTTATATATATATATATATATATATATATATATATATATATATATATATATATATATATATATTAGCAATGTGTTATATAAGCAACACTATGTTGACATTTTGAATATTTTGTAACAAAAATATTGAACAATACATGTCTCGCGTGAATGGTATCATATATGGGGTCACAAGTTGTAGAGGTTATAGGTTAGTGTGCAATATTTATACAATGACTGTCATTGTTCAATCTGGTGAAAGATTTAGCTCATTAATTCCGAATCCTTATATAACTGTACCGATTATGTAAAATATGCCGTTGAAAATATATTCCGCCGTGAATAATATTATTAACTGCAACGAATCAGTGAATAATTACTCGGAATGATTGTAATCCAATACATCTTCTGTTTCTGTAAAAAAATATCCACTCCTTTTCCATTCACGATCTTAATATGAAACAAAGAATGTGGATGATATTCATGTATTTGATGCTGTTCCAATTCTTCATATTTGTATATTTTAATAGCAGATTATGGGGAATATTTTGTGTAAGATTAAGTTCATATCATTCCGAATGATGATAGTTTATTTTCAGGATCCTTCAGTAAGAATCTCTATGTGTTGTTTTACATAAATGTATGGATGTTTCAGCTGTTGGCATCCGTGTCTCTGGTTCTTGCGCTACCACAGCGACAAAGAGGGGATGGCTTCTATTCGGACAACACCGGCCGATACGTACATAACCCGCACGAGGGTCGCTACATTCCGGACAACTCCGGCCAGTATAACCCGGATTTCACCGGAATCTACAGCCATGATGGTCTCGGCCGCTATGCTGATGACGGATCAGGTAAATAACCGTGATTCGACTTGATATCCGTTTAAACTAAGTACAATATCTGTATGTGCATCTTCGCCAGAATAGTGATTAGATTAAAATAATACGATAAATAGAATTGTGCACTAATAAATCATTTTATATAATAATACATATTCGTAATTGCAAGGAGAACCTTTAATTTACAATTATTGT
Source organism: Carabus problematicus (assembly GCA_963422195.1). Classification (NCBI taxonomy): domain Eukaryota; kingdom Metazoa; phylum Arthropoda; class Insecta; order Coleoptera; family Carabidae; genus Carabus; species Carabus problematicus. Next base: position 17,482,313 of record OY728582.1, read on the forward strand.
TAAACTAATATTGATATACGCGGCGGTATGAAGTATAGGAAACGTGTACATACACGGCATTCGAAAATAATTGCATTCAACGTGAACTTGACTTTCTGTATAGGAAAATTAATATTTAATAAATGTGCTATGTGCACTGTATAGTAACATCTTCGTACTTAACAGTGTGTGTGTACGAAAACCTTCACATTTCCATATTAGGAGTGCCGCTACATTTACTCATTTCATGATGTTATCATTCCAAAGTCATTAATAACACTAACAGACCATGCTATACAGTCTACGGTTTATATACCAGCTAATGAAGTGTGAAATTATATAAACATTCGTATTTAATTAGCCATCATTTAGTTGTATCGAGTAATTGTCAATAAAACTTTGATCAGGTGCTATTCTGCATTTATTATAATCATCATTTTGAATGGCTGTGTGCATACTACCCGCAATACAGCAGTGTAAGTCTGGTGACTTGAGCAATATTCGACGACTTTTAACGACAGTATCAATTGAAGAATGTCACATACAAATTTAATAACGTTTTTATAATTATTTACTTATATTTTGTAAAACACAGTTATTGTTTAATGATTTCTATTCTTAACCTCAAATTTTGTTCTTAATTTTTAGGAAAATACGCTGGTCAAAAGGATAACTACCGTGACGCTAAATATGGTTCCGGTTTTGGATCAGGAAGGTTCGGTTCAGGTTCGGGTTTCGGTTCCGGTTTTGGTTCCGGTAATTTGATCGGAGCTAACACCGTGACATCCGCTAAAATTGCTCCGAAACCAGCAGGATTCGGAAGTCAGACCAGTGCTACCAACCAAGTTGGTATTAGAAGTGGTGCTTATGCCAGCGGACGGTACAACGACGAAGGCAAATGGAAGATCATTAGACAATCTGGCGATGTCGATGGAGATGGTTACCACTGGGAGTAAGTATCAATAGTCTAGGACGAATTAAATATTAATTTCTCCCGTTAACAATATTGTGCATCAGTGTTTCATAGTTTCATTTCTGAAAATAAATATTTAGAATCCAAGCTTAAATAAAATGACAATGCATTGTAATTGCTTTATGATAAGAAAATATATTCGCTCAATGCAGAAATAATTCTATCTTCTATCTAAGTCCGAAAAATGTTATAGTTAAAAGAGAGTTTTTAAAGTGTTGCTGCTTTGTAAGAGTACATTCAGATTCTAAACAATTTCTGCTTGTTTTAGCTACTTGACCGAGAATGGAATCAACGCCGAGGAATCAGGTAAACTGTACAACAAGGGAACCGATGCTGAAGCAATTCGCGCCAAAGGATTCTTCACTTACACCGGTCCTGATAACGTGGTCTACCACATTGCATACACCGCTGATGAGAACGGTTTCGTAGCAGAAGGCGCACATCTGCCCACCCCGCCACCAATCCCCGAAGCCATTCAGAAATCACTGGCCTATCAGAGGTCCATTGGCCAACTCTGAACCAATCACGAACGAGAACAACCCCAATCACCACCACGGCTAGATTGTAATACATACTATATTTAATTCATACTTGTAAGATAATTTTAATAATTGAATGACTGTAAAGTAAGGCAAAAAGTGAACAATAAATATATTTTTATAGATTAACTAAACGCATATGAGTTTTATATTCTAAAAGGAAATCAATCATGTCGCAATGATCATCGATATCCTAATATATCGTATAATGTATCGTCTTGAATGATCGGTTGATTGAAATAGATCGTTATAGAGATGATATAATTGTAAGGACTTATTATATCATAACAAACAGTAAAGTAACATATCTCCGATTAGATAATGAGACATTAGATCAATTGTCAATTGTGCTGACTTTATAAGCTGCCATTAATAAGGAATTTCTAAATTATTTACATTTAAATATGTGATGATCCTTATTATCCTTGAACTATTTCATTTATATGTTCTCTTCTTATTATCCTGGAAAAGCAATTGAAAATGAATGAATAGATAATTTACAAGCGTTTTACATCAAGGAAACGGAAAGCGTCAAGTCGACACATTTTCTCAATAAAAACTACGAAATATGAAAAGCTATAAAACATTGACGATGTTCAATAATATTAACGGTCCATAAATTAAAAACAAGGTTGAAAAACACTATGAATATTTGGAAGTTTAAATATTGTAGCGATGACGAAAAACTAAGAATTAATTTGATTTTACAGAAATGGCTTTAATATCACAGGATTTTACAGAGGTCTCCAAACTAAGCTGCAAGCGCTTTCCTTTTGTAATAATGGTGATATAAATCAAAAATGTAAAAGTTGTATTGGTATATTTTGTAATATATCACTGTGTCAAAGATGAAAGAGAATAGTTATTATATATATATATATATATATATATATATATATATATATATATAATTTACTAATACAACATTTTTGAACAGAAAGAAAATTCATGTAGACACAAGATTTATTATAAGTAGACTTTTGTTTTACAAGGAAGACTTATTAGAAATGTTTCTTAGTTTAAAAGAAAAAATATCATAATGAATAGTTTCTGAATCGCATTACTTAATTATTACACCTAATTTCAACTTCTAGTGTAAAATAAATGACAGATATAAATAATACCTTTATTTTAATGTAATTGATATAAGATGTACCTAGGAATCATCTATATATTTCAATTTATTGAAGCCAATATTTCCTGTTTATAAGATAACACAGTTTAAAAACAAGTAGTAATTAATTTTATAAAATAAATTTATATATAAAAAAGTATAATTAGAGTAAACACAATATACAGAGATAACAGATATTAATTACAAAAAAAATGAAAATTAAGATATTTACTTGTATATAAAAAATGTACAGGAAAAAACCTGTTTCAATTTTGTTTAGTAACTTAGTAGCTAGTTTTAATTCACGTTGTGCTATTAGCAAATTTAGCATCTGTATTCATTTGGCGATTGAGCAAAAAATGATTATATTATAAATGTCAATATTTAGAAAGACATATGGTGCTTTTCAATTTGTTAACCTAATCATAAATCATTAAAGAAGCGCCTACATTATAAACTAATAATTAAACTATCTAGAAAATAAACTTTCGCCAAAATAAATTGAACATTTTCCTGCTATACATGATAATTGACCATCCACAAAGGAACAATATAAATGTGAATACGATAAGTTAATCAATTGTTTCAAATATTTGTTAGATAGTTTCTCGGTAAGGTGATTTATTTCAGAATTATGTGTTTCTTAAAACAAATACTCCATGAATGTATTATATTTGCAACAATGCTAACAGGGATTAAGTTTCTGGAATGACAGTGTTGAAATACAGCCTGACATGACCCGGATTTGAACTTTGGGTAAAATATTTATAATTAACGTAATGTATGAAGAAAAATACAATTTTAAACTGAAATATATCCTCGATTAAATGTTATATTTGCTGTACTTGATTTGTAATCTGTACATCATAAAAATGTTTTAAAATTAATTAGCTCCTGGATAATTACCGACCTAGTAACTATATGTTGTTTTATTTTTGGATGGTTTCATATTAGTAGGAATGTTTAGAATCACTTCGATCGATTAATATCAAATAGTAATAAAACTGTTACTCTTCAGAAGACGATCTATAAATGTTTTTTTATTGAAATGTATCTGGTGGAATCCTGTCTGGGTTAGGCGCGACAAGGTTAGCCCCAGTTTGTCCCAACCACAGCTATTAAAAAGAACAAGAAAAACAGTAACATTTGCGGAATGTATCTGTACCGTCTTCATATTTGGAAAGTCACGTCCTGACATTTAACTAAATATAAATAGACCTGATTCATTTTATAGTTGAATCTGACAAATGTTATAGCTTCTTTTCTTTTATACTATGCAGAAAAAAAGAATAATGCGCACACATCTGTTTTATATGTTCAATATGAAATGTCATAGTTTGGGAGGATGCATTTTATGTGTGTTTCGTATGTTTATAATTTATGTTTATAAAAGTTTATTTATGGACATTGCATAATATATTTGTCATGTATTGCCAAACAGGTCGTATAATTATCATACATTCTATGTATTATTATAAGAATAAAATATTATAAATTGTTACAACTAAATGTTAATTTTACTTATTGTTGCTTGAAGAAGGATTACTTTTAGTTGCGCGAATATTATTATGTATGGAATAATTCCAATCGGGTTGATCTTAATTTATTATTTGAATTGCGTCGTTGGTTCAATACTGCGAGAAGAAATTGTTGAACGATGCTGATGTTTCGAATACGAAATTTCGAAACGCCACGTGTGAAATGTTCTGCTATGCTAAAGAATCGAAAACAAAACAACCATTATGAATACATCCTATTTATGTATTCATAGCTTACAAAATTGCTATTCCATGCACTACTTCCACTGATTTTAATGAATGTATTGTTATTCGGAAATAACCGTCAAATGTGCTACTACTTAAACAGCTCAAATACTCCAATAACACGCAAAATCTTTGGAATATTATAAACTACATAACTGCATTATTCTCTTCATCAAATTAGTCGAATAAATTGCTAATTAAAACTGAAAAAATAATCTAAATAAGCAATTAGTTTAGAGATTTTGACGAATATGATCATCAAAGTCATGTTATATATTGGATAAAAAACATAGTGTCTTAATTATAAGTGTAATTAACTCATAAATTTCATTGAAGACTTGATTCAGTCACACAAAAACTAATAGCAATAAATCAATACTGGTTTAGTGGGATCGGTCAATATTCTACACCTCAGAACTCAGCTGGAAGCCCATATTACAGCATATTAATTATGGATAATATAAATATTATATCGCCGAAAAAAAAAACAGATATAATAAAATTGCTATGAAATAGTTTGTTAAAGATTTACAACAACAAAAAAATAAATATGTACATTATCATCACAGATTTTTGTCACAAAATTTTACCTTCTGATTATTATGTTGAATAGAATTTGTATAAAATATATCCTGTATTTCTTTTATTAATTACAAGTGTGCCTTCCTTGTTAATAATATATGAATATTATTAGTTTTTAATAATTATGTAGATATTATAATGTTTGCCTTGTAACACTTGCCTGCAAGATTCACTAATATTTATTATTGATTTTGACGTGTGTGATGGACATTTGGTCATATACATATAACGCATATATACGTTCTACATATTGACGACTGCTGTTCGGAATCCGCATGCGACATTTGAATTAACAAATAGCAGGTAGCGTGGTGCCATCTTAAATGGTAAGATAGTGACCGACCTTGTCCACGGAGGCTGTTCTGATGGTGTTTCGTTGCCGTAACTAAATCTGGATGTTATGAAACATATTTTCATGTCAGCTGTGGTTTTGCATAAATAATCAAATGAAATTATCGGCTGTAGTGGGTTCTTCTGCTACAGTATACATACATACATACAACTAACTAACTAACTAACAAACAGGTGACATGACAACGGCGAAGGGTGGGGGGTGGAGTCACAGCACACACAGAGTATAAATTCAACAGGGATTTTCAAAAATGTACAATTCAACTTTGTGATTTGCCACGGTTCACACGCCAAAATGAGAACTCTGGTAAGTCGTAAGAAACATTTAGAACAAAATACACCAGTACAGATATCCGCCATCGTCGACATAGTACAACAACTTACTGTATATGCAATAATATTGTTCATAATTGCTAGTACTCATTTCTGTGTCATATTAAATTAGAATTGTAAAAAATTTAAAACAATTATCTATGAAAAAGTATTTAATCGTTATTAAATATTGAGCTAAATTGTATTTCATCACACGATAAAATCAAATCAGATCAAGAGATTCTATTTAAGATAATGTAAATTCAAACAAATATTGTGAAAAAGTATTCATCGGTATTAATTAAATATTGATCTAAATTGTCTTTTATCACGAGTTAAAATCAAATCAGATCAAGAGAGATATTTAAGGTGATATGATTTGTTTTAGATCGTCTTATCCGCTGTGCTCTGCGCCGTCATCGCTGACGTATCGCATTTGCCCTTCAACGACCTTCGTTCCCCCAAATTCGGTCAACAGGCCAGACGTCCAGTGCCCTCTGTGCACGTACAGCCTCATCACAGTGGACCACAGATCGAAATCCTCCGTCAGGACCAGGAAGTCAACCATGATGGTACCTACCATTACGCGTAAGTAACAAAATACGACTTGAACTTCACACATATTCATACTAAATCTACTTGCAATAATTATCAAAACCTTTACAATTCAAACAAACCGTGTTGGAAAAGAGAATCCCGTCAATGACTGTCATTTAATACGATTTCTAATACATAATAGACATTTATTTTAAGCCAACTGTTGCAAAATCAGATTACAAAAAACGTGTCAAGATTCAGCAGTAAATTATAGAATACGATGGAACGGAATTATATTTAATTTAACATTTGCCATTCAATTTACATAGACGAGTAAAAAATATATATGTATACAATCTCGTGAAATAACACATCAGTCTGTTACCGTCACCGACATACGTTCGATACAGTGGTTTCTATTCAACGCACATGTACGACGGTGAGATACTATGTATGTGTAATGATGTAACGTACGTCTTAGTGATGTATCATCTCTAGTAACGCAATAGATAGGTGGGACGAACCACGTGCTTAAAATGCGAAATACACGTGTTGTTACTTCAAGGCCAAGACAATGGTCTATACTTTCTACAATTTTACTGGTTTAACGAAAATTTTACATTTCCATAATTTATTCACTCGATTATTTATTACCAAATTTTGGCCATTCTGTGTAAAACATAGTCGTATGGAAATGATTTCGAAATGTAAAGGTAACATCTTGAAATCAGCATTACAATTTTGAGAAGGCACAATACTATGAATATATTAATATAAACTTGAAATTATTGTGTAAAGAAATTTGAAAAAAAATCTAGCAGAAAAATGGAATCTATTTGATAAACTGTAATATGCTAATAATTAAATTATATTGCACTGATACTATTCTGGCTACAAACTAAATTGATAAGTATGTAACCACAAAAATATTTTCTCCAAAAATATAAGTCATTCTGCAACCAGCTCAACGTTTGTGAGTAGTTGTATGCAAACTCACAAGGCGTTTAAAAATAGCTACTTGTATCTGATGTTTATTATTATTGTTGTAGTTACGAAACCGAGAATGGCATTCACGCTGACGAACAGAGCACTGGCCAGGGCGCTCAGGGCAGCTTCTCCTACACCTCCCCCGAGGGTGAGCACGTACAGTTGAGCTACACCGCCGACGAGAATGGTTTCCAGCCCCAGGGTAGCCACATCCCCGTCGCTCCACCCGTACCCGAGGCGATCCTCCGTGCTCTGGAGTTTATCCGTACGCATCCCCTTCAGCCCGAGGGTCGTCAGCACAACAAATTCTAAGTCCAGCTCTCTGCCTTTCCATCCAAGTAATGTACACTAGTTACAGTACTACCCCTGACCTGATCAAACAAAACCCTACCAACTACCCCCCATTAATAGTTTGTTCTTTTTTATTTGTTTTAACTATTGATTTGTACAAATGAAGTAAATTGTTACCGAGTAACTAATAAATATTATTTTTGCACATAAACATTGTTGTTTAATTTATGTTTTTTTTTTTTTTTGTAGAATTTAATTGTATTGGATAATTTTCTGCATACAATACTCAAAATGCAAACGGATTGAAACATAACTGAAGTGAATTAAAAATTATCGTTATTGAAAATAATATTGGAATTTCAAGAAATATTTACTAAATAATAGAGTAAAATTTATTTTGTTGTGTATAATTATTTAATTGTAAATATCTACTACCGAAGAATGTGCGTTTTTGAATGAAATTCAGAAAAAATCTCAGTCATTAGAAACAATAATTAATACGGCGTCTTTATTGATATTGTTTTCCGAATCGTACGTAGGAAGATTAAGTACCATGTTAGAATATTTTAAGGTGGGCACTGTGCCCTTGAGTGGTGCCGCTATTCGCGCCCATGCGCTGTACCACTACAACACACATACATACATACATATGGCGGTTACTGATTTACAATAATCAGTATTGAAGTGTGTATTGTGTATTATCTATTGCATGTAATAAGCTGTCAGTGTCTGTATGCATCTGAAGTGATATCTGAACAGTCAATGTCATTATAAACGTTTGTCACGCACGCTAATCTTGACAATTATACTAAACTTTGTATCACACATTCAAGGTTAATTTTACTGCCTGCAGTCATACACTTTTACATGTGATGTACCGACATCAGTGCACGATACACACACTTTTTTAACTGTCTTTCGGATAATCACAGTTAATTTAAAGTTATTACCATAGCTATGAGAACAGAAATGAATGTAACAATAAAATATAATAGCACATGAGGGATTTTCAAAGTATATTTACACCATAAATAAATATAAATATATTTATAACAATCTGTTCCTTATCAAAATTAATGTAATACATATTAAAGATAATGGTTTCTTCTTGAAATCGAATTTTCATTGGACATGTTTAGTATCATGTAAAATAAGCTAAGCTGATTCATAAAATCGGTTACTAATTACAGTAAATGGTACATGCAGATGAGCAAGACGTAAATATGTCAAATTCATGTGCGATGTGAAATGTGAGAAGCGCTTGTGAATTATGCAAGCAGCCGCGAACTTTGAACTCTCCACGAATAATCTTGAAATAGCAACCGGTATTCACTGATGTACATTCGTATGTACATACGATCATATAACCAGAAGATGTTATCCAAAATCCGCGTTTCACAATAACGATTTTCGAATGATATTATGCATCGCCGGGTGAAATTATCCGCGTATTTCGAAGATAAATTTCAGATAAAATTAATATTCATACATTTACAACAATCAAATATATTTCTTAAAGCTGAAGATCTCTGGCAGGATAGGCAATTTATCATATATTAAACAGAAAGTCTTGAGAATGTTGAATTATTTGAATACGTTTTTGATAATGGTATCATTATTATTCTTCGCACATGTTTTCGGTGTTACTTTGTTTTATAAATTACGCGATGGTCTTTCAAAGATTCCATATAAGATAGCTGATCTGACGATACGATTAATTTTCAATTCACACAACTATCATAGTTTACAAAATAGACTAAGATCACGATTTGTAATAGTTTTTTTCTTTTTATCAACAATGTAAGCATTATTTGATTTGTCACCCATGTATTTGTCCATAAATTATTATTACTATCTATCAATGTATTCTTCTCATTCTCTTTAAAAGAACATAACCTGAAAAGCTATATTTTCCATCATATTGATTTGCTCGAATGTATAATATTTAAAATAAGTGTCACATAGTACCAATGTAATTGTTATTGTTAAAAAGTTTGATAATAAAAAAGCTAGTGTTGATAATACTCGTAGACATTTGAAACATTAGTTGTAAACTGTGAGTAAAATGATGCGAATGTATGTACATGCCGTGTTCAGTATTGTGTGCTCATCTTAATTTTATCGTAGGTAATTTATAAGTTTTTTTCCATCGGTAACCTTCACATTTCCATGGACCTTTCGCTTGCAGCGCTTGCGCGGCCTGTATGAGAAACCGGGATATCTTGGTACAAAGTGGAAATACCTGACTTGTCGCCGTAGCATCTTCAGGCCGGCGGCACTGTAAATGTCGCGCGTATGCGTGTCAGCACGGCCAACACACACACAGACATACACACACACACACAGTTATAGACAAGCAGCGACAGGCAGAGATATATCTATCTAAATGTACTTCACAATAAAAACACAGTAGGAACGTACAAATATACAATGTAGACTTGCACGAACAACGAATACTATTCAAAATATCCGTTACGGAACACACTGTACATGGAAAAGTAGGTGTATATACATACATACACGAACATGAAGATAAGAGACGAGAAAAATGCGGACGCCACTCGCAATTACTAACATCTCAATACGATCGTGGAAAATTAAATACAAGCCGATGATATTCACACGTCATAGTCCAGTGAATCACGTTTAATAATAAATAATGCAATAGTTTATTTATAAAAGGACATCATACACAAGGAATACACGCTACTATCTCTAGTGTTTATTGTGGAAGATTTCCAATATACATTGAGCACATGTATAACATAAACGTAATCTTTTAAAACATTCTAGATTTGTGAAACACAAGCTTTAAAAAATTATATAATAATGTCGCATAGATTTGGGCAAATAATGCTTTATGTAAATTGAGATTTATTGATAATTAACGCATGATTAAAATATTGTGACATGTGTCATATATATTCTAAACTACTACAAGTTAAATTTTAAAAATATTGAAGGTATAATGAATCGTGTTAGTGATAAACATCTTCAAAAATACTTGAATATATCGGCCAAATGCTAACATCAACATTTTATCATTACACATGCACTTACACACATAAACAGCAGCTATATAAGCTGTGTTGACGTGTAAATTCATGTCTAATGCCATATATATACTAGTAATTTGTAAGTAATGACTTGTTTAATAAATACAGTATTAAGTATTAATATTAAGGAAATAATTCTGATAATATAATTAATACATTGGGCCATAATACACGACGAAGAAATAATTAAGCACCATTGCAATTAATTATTAATTTATCCTTGTTAAATGATTACCTACTCAGCGACAATTAACATCAGTTTAAAAATCTTTAGTATATAAAACAACTTAACATTTCTCTTTTTCACTTCTGTTCGGCGACTTTCCCATTATTTACAGTCAGATGTAATGAAGACAGACCATGTCCCGGTGATGTTATCATGACTTTTATGTCCAATAAACCGATAAAAATCTCTAAAACGATGCAGGAAATTTCGTTGGTAAAATGCACCTGCATGTTTCTAACACAGCGCGACATACCGCCATCATAAAATTTAATTGGGATTGTTCAAACAGAAGAAAACGGTAAATGTTTGAACCGCACTTTTACAAAGAGTAATGCGTAGCTGACATTTCACAGGAAACAATGAATAGATTTCAATTAATTTATAATTGATATTGCATTAACGTCAAGGTTGCGATGGATACGAAAGAAAAGAGAATTTTACAAAGTTTTCAACTCAAGTTTTCTGGAATTTAATAATAAACGATGAGCAAATGTACATGTTATTACTTGAGACACGTGCATTGCGTTAAATGTTTCCAAAGCAATTTGTTATTCTGACAGGTGATAACACGTAGATGGAGAAGGTAATCATCTGTAACTGTGATTTAAACTCATGTTAATTACAGTAATTTTCAATCATTCAAACGCGAGTAAACTGTATGAAATACAACGATATGTTGATATCACATTGGAACAGGAATATATTTGCAAACAAAATAAAACGCGACAATATTTATCAGATCGTGTGGTTCTGAGACTCAAAAACCGGTTTCAATTTTGGGCACAATGCATTTCCGGCAACAAACAAGCCACTACTCAATTGATTTCTCTTTAAAAATGTAGCCAGGTAACGATTTATTGATTCAAGTATGTTCAAGGTGAATAATATTGTCGAGAAAAGTTTTGTTTATGATAAAAATATATATATATATATATATATATATATATATATATATATATATATATATATATATATATATATATATATATATATATAGTCTTTAATAATATAGTTTTTAGATCTGATAAGGTGATGTGTTGGATTCTTGCTAACATAGGTGGATAGGTTACAGTGTGGTATTGTTACTGTGTGACCTATAACTCTATGTACGGGAATGTCAGATGTACGAAGATGGACGAAGGAGAATCGTGCAGATATCCTAGTTATTCTCTAACCGACACACACACATACACATACTGGAGATTAACGATATGAATTTTAAATGAAACGTACACCATGCTGACAATACATTTGTACTCTTCATGTTTTTGTGCAATCATACACTTAGGCGAACTGATGCTACCAATGATATACTTACCCATGGAACTTCTAATCTTCTTGTGAACTGAATCCTAATCTAACCGGAAAAGCTTGACAGTTCCTAGGTTCATGTACTTGTATGACAGGCTTGAGTTATATTCTAGAATAAAGTGGATTCTAAAAAGAATATAAAATTGTACAACGAACAATTAAAAAGAGCTGCTGTTTTAAAAGAAATATTCTTTACCACAATTTGTGATAAATTATCGGATTTTGTTTGCTGAAATCTGTATTCTTATACGAAGATAGCATTTGTATGTATGAAACATTATTTTTAGCGTGTTTGAAAACAATTCTACCACCTACGTGATTCTCGGCATGTATTACAATACACATACGCGCATAAATACATACATCAAACAAACACACACACACATACATATACATAACATACTTTCGTGTAAAGGTACGCGGTGTCAACTATCCTATCATAATATCAATCCTGCCGATGTAACAAACGGTAATAAATCAAATGTAATGTCACCAAGGTGGAGTCGTCTTGCATTTATTCATTAATAGAATTTTCATTTTAGTAATTAATTTTGCATTTTTTTTACAATTCTCATAACTACAGAACCTGACTCAATATAAGAGAAATTACAAACAATAAAATTCAGTATTAAAATATTAATAAACATAACATGCTGACACTTTATTTTCCATATTTAATTAAATATCAATAAGAAGTTTGTGCATTTAATTCCGCGTTGATTTTCCATTGATTAATACTGAGAACACAATATTATGTATTCGTATTTATAAATATACTTTAATTATTTAGCTAATATACATATGAATAGGACAGTGTTAGTCTCAAGGTTTCAAGACTCATCACTCGTTGAATTCTCTTGCTTTATGTGTTAATTAATCAAGCTATGCAACTACACCTGTGCAAGATAAGATTCCCGGTTGACAAGAATGACGAAATCTTCTGAAATATACCGCCGAAAATACAGAGAAGAACAGATCTATCAACAAAGAAAGAAACTATTGCTTTTCTTCGTTTCATAACAAAAAAATGTTTATATTCAATGAATTAGAAATGGCAATTAACATAATATATACATGTCCAAATCGTAGTAAGTAAATATTTGTCAAATTAAAAACTTTCGAAAGATAATACGGCTTCTGTATTACGTGGAGCCAATGTGTAAACAAATACAATATCGAAATGAGAGAAGCGGCTACTCGTTGCTCAATTCTGTGAGCTTATGCGTTCAATAAACCAATGTAAACAGTCAATTACTGCACATCAAACGTGTCTCAGCTTGTAGATAAACGCACAGAGCACAATGTGCTACAGGTACAGTGTATTGAAATCTAAACAATGCAGCAATGACTCAGGAATACTTTCATCTGTTAATTAGACGACACAACTACACCTTTCGTTAGCAATTAATGTACACCTGCACACGACATGTCACGCGATGCAGAGCATACGCGTGAAATACACGCGCACGCACGTACGAACATTAAACAGCAGGACGTAATTAAAATGGCGGACACAGAGGACCTCATGCAAGGGTGCACAAGGATTTTCGAATTGACGAAGGTCAAGAATATGCTTCACTTTAGAATGAATGAGTTTATGAAACTTGTTTATATGCTGAAATGATTAAAAATGCCAACAGTCTACATATATGCAAACCCGAGTTGCACAAAGAGTAATATTATGTAGATATATTACTGTGTTGTACAGATTTTATTTGTAGTATTTTGTAGTTATAAATAAGAGAACGGATCTCATGAAGTACGGACATTTTTTTTTTCCAATGCATTTCTATATCGTAAGCTATGTATACATCCTATAAATAATATTTATTTATTACCGTAGCATAATGAAAAATATTCAAATTTATTTTCCTGTGTTCAATAAAACTAAAACGGATTTGAACATTGATTTACCTGTAATTATTCATAGTTTTATTTTATTTTATTCAATTAATTTTTAATATGTACGACAAAACAAATCGTTGTAATGTAATTTATAAAAAATAAATAAGAAAAAAAAAGCACGAAGAAAATGTTAATAATTCAATGAAAATTTCCAACTAGCACATCTAATTTATATATTTAAACAATAAGCAAATTCTAATTACCAACCCATAGAAAACAAATGTAACAAATCTGGCGACAAATCTTATCGAAATGTCATCGGTACGACAATCTCTTGGAAACCCGTTAAACAAGCATTAAATAATTGTACATTTTTTATTCTTTCTTTAAATGCAATGCTAATGACTATTCGACATACACAATCACAGATACATCATACACACAGAAGACAAAATATGTTTATACACACATATGCACATATGTATGTATGCGTGTATGTGTGTGTGTGGAGACACGTATACACATGTATATATCGTATGTCAGTTGTTCTTAATATAAAACGCGGTAGGTTCGTACTTGGCATCGCAAAATGGATTCGTCCAAAGCAATAATGCACTGGAATATGCAGCCGTATCATCTGCACAAGTCTGACTGGGCTACTGGGCAGATGATGCCATTTTGTACATGTTGTAATAGACATTTTCAATAAGCTCTGTTGTAGGGGGAGGTATACAGGTATGGGGTACAGCCGACATGCAAGTATAAATACGACGGATTCAGCGTCGTCAGAAGCAACATACGTACTTCACTGGCTCCAGCACCAGACGCATCAACAAACATACATACATACCTACCAGCAACTACAGCAGACGGGACTAGTGATAATTTGTGCAAAAGTTGTGCTTCAATAGTAGTAAATTATAATGAATATGGTAAGAACAATTATTTGATTATTTTACACATAATTATAAATGTAAAATTCGTTAAAAGATAATCAATATCGTGTTAGCGAATAGTCGGTAATATTAGAATCAATATTCAAATGCTGTTTTTTCTTAATAGATTTACAAGAATTGTTTGATAAATGTTAAGATAACAAAACTATAATATTTTTACATAACATACGCATCAACAATTTTAAAAACGTCATTAGATAACTTATAAACAATTAAAGCTTTTTTGTGTATTTTTTTCACAAGTGAGTACATTTGATCGCATGTATATATGCTATCATGTTTAGTTGCAATCTTTGACTTTAATAACGTTCATTAAAGTAGATTTATTCCAGAAATAATTATTTTAACAACATTATTATAAATGAGCATTGAGTCATGCATAATACTGTCGTGATGACAGTACCACTACACAGTTGCATTGCGATGTCATTATTTTATCGATTCCCATCATCAATATGATAGTGTGACATTGATTGTAAACTTATAACCATAATGAATATTCCTATTATATATATATATATATATATATATATATATATATATATATATATATATATATATATATATATATATATAAAGTTAACATAGATTTTTTTTCTTTTTCTCAATTTGGATATACACACTGAAAGATTTGATAAATATATATATATATATATATATATATATATATATATATATATATATATATATATATATAAATATATAAGTGTTATATTTCCATAATGTTATTTCATTTTATTATTAAATTGTTATTTTTTATATTAAACATTTTACCTGTACCTACGCGAAGAAAAGTAGCAGACTCTCACTATAAACTCAGACTTCTATTATAAAACTATTGAACTCAGTGTTCGAAGTAATATCGTTAGCATAATATCGTAGGCGTCAGACAGGTAGAATGATTTATCCTTACATCTATATTTGCCTGTTAATGTAACATTAGTAACTGCGTCTATGGTAATGGATTAATCTCAAGCCACATTCGGATTCACCCAGGTGTATGACGCACCACCACACCGCGTACATTGACACTTGTCGTGAATCTAATAATTAATAATCAAATGCCAACGGTGCCGAGCAGTTAATTAGTTGGTTATTGGTATTTTCAACTGTTAAGGACATGCTTGTTGTTTGCAAAATGCTAGCTGCAATAATGTCATATCTGCGGTACCTATAATTATGTACGAGAATCTTACGAAGGTCCGTCGTCTCATCGCTCGTTGAAGTCTCTCGTCAATTTTCCAGTTTTGACGTTCACTGCACACTGCAAATGTTGCTCTATGGCAAAGATATGTTGTCTACTAGTTGGAAATTGATAAATAATATTTTATTTTTGTATTATTTTCCTAACACATCACTAAAAATCTCATTCAGCGATTGAAATCCACAAGATGTTATCATCTCGACATTAATTGCTTCGCAAACTCAGTAGAAAATATCAATAAATACGGCTAATCACAATTTTCCAGCAATGAAGCACAGAAATAAATTATGCCAGTAATTAAACGGATTCGACTGTTAAATATGTTTTATAATTGCTTCTGTACATTAATTATCTGGATAAATTTGATTAAAAGTATAAAACTAATGACGGAATGGAAAGGTTACAGAGGCTATCAAATCTACCTTTAATTGATTAAATAAACAGTAGTTTTTATTTAGGTAATTAATGTGTCATCTATATTATTGAATAATATAGTTTATATTTATTTCTCTTTATACTAGCTTATATTCGACAATGTTAAATGTCATGTAGACATAATGTATTTGTGAATATTTTGACAGGATAATATTACTAATGGTTGTTAAGATAAAAGAGGGTATAATTGGTCAATTATTTATTATTTCAGTATGCGTTATTGGCGTGCGTATGGTTGGGTGTCGTATATGCGGCTCCTCAAGGCCGGGCAGATGAACCAATCGCCATCATCAGTCAGACTAACAACATCAGCCCGGAAGGAAATTACGACTGGAGGTAACTATAATTGTAACATATTTATTCCTCCATATCAGTACCTACGCCAGAATTACAGCCAGTATCCCTAAATGCATTTACACCCAAAGTAAAAATATACCTAACAATCTCCCATAAGAACCTTGAATGTTGGAACTGAAATATTTCATTCATACACATTGCTGCACAGATCATTGTATTATTTGATTTATCACAAAACATATCAATGACCTCAAACAACAGAATTTCACAATCGGCAACCAAATAAAAATATTGAAACAATAGTACACACTGAATATTCCCGATGGTTATCTGCAGATCGCATTCTAAGAAACAGTTCTATTATTATGATAATAAGAACAGCGAAATTTTTACTCGAAAATAACAATGATAGTCACGACAATGCCAATATAATTCTGGCGGGGGAAATCAATTGAGAACTTTCTCCATTCGACACAAATCCCGAATAGAGTTTATTTGTGTTCCCAGCAATGTCAATACAGCAAGTATAAACATGCAAGAACATGTTCGGTACGTGTAAACATTGTGTATTATAATCAACGAAAAATAATGTACGTGTTGAGTAACTACACACCGTTAAATGCATGACATTTACATATTAAAATGCTGATGCCAATTAACATAAAGTTATATAATATCTGTTGTTAGAATATGGCATACATAAACACAATAATTAAATGTGGTTATAGTTCCACTTCACATTACTTGGCTTTGTGATGAGCAACAGTTAATGTCACACATTGAACATGGCTCCGTCTGTAATCATGTCGAAAATACAATATATGTTTACGTACAAGTTGCATATACAAACTTGCATTGAAATAAATCTCTTTTTGCTAGCATTACATTACACTGTATAATGTTATAGCTACGAAACGGCCAATTCAATCAAAGCCCAGGAAACCGGCACACTGAAGAAGACCAACGATCCTGAGAACCCAGAAGTGATCGTTGCCCAAGGATCGTACGCCTACACGGACAAGGAGGGCAACCAGATATCCCTGCAGTACGTAGCCGATGACGAGGGTGGCTTCCAACCCCAAGGTGCTCACTTACCAACACCTCCCCCAATCCCCGCTGATATCCAGAGGGCGCTGGACTGGATAGCATCACAGCCATCTACGACAGAACGAGGACGGAAGTAAACGAAATAATCGCGATAAAGGACTGAGATTCTTTTAGTTTTCATAGGAGGAATGAAGAGCCTGGGTAATGATTGATGACTGAAATGAAAACCGGAAGAATTTCGAAAGTGTGTGCTGAATTGTAACTCTTTCTCTTGCAACTGTGCTCTAACCTCTTACATTTGTGGTGATTTTGTGGTCTTTCAACGATTGATGAAGAAGTACGTTGAATTAGTCTATTTACACTTTTCAGTTCATATTTATTACTGCACGAATACTCTTGTCTCTTGTATAATATTAATGTGCCTCATATCTGCAATCCCTTGGTTGGAAGATACATTCACGTATGCGTAGAATAGTTAGCCTATTTTATTAATTCATAGCGAACATTAGTTACATTTTATTTTATTTTTATACACATATGTATTCTCCTCACCTTCGGTGAATGATATTTTCCAAGCAAGGGGCAACTATTTTTATCAGATTGATAACAAACCCTGCAACGACCCGTTACAACGAACACGGATTACGACTATTCTTTTAACCCAGTACCCTAAATGTATTATAAATATTATACCTATATATTTTTCTATATCGAGTATACTACACATCGTTATATGCATCTATTATATGTTGTACTAAGAACCCCCATAGCTGATCAATTATATATATATATATATTTTTGTATATTGTAAAAATGACGAGCATGCAATTGTAAAATGAATAAAAAAAATTATAAAAATATAGAAATATTATACGTAAAATACCAACACATACATATTATTTAAATGCCAATACTACTTGATGTTTATTTTTGTTGTTTTATTATCAAAACTTATTTTTGTGAAAGTGACATCTTGAGATGATGTGGAGAATCTTTTCGATTCTTTAATCTGCGAAAAGTTCAACAGATGGAACCGCGTGTAAAATTATTAATCGATAGTGATAATTAAAATTGTTTTTTAAGGAATAATTTACTATCTTGAAATCGTTAAGGTCATAATCATTACTTTATCGAATATATAATTTGATTTCAAGTGAAATTAAACATTAATTTATGTGATATTTCGTGTATGACTAGTCATTGAACAATTATAATGAAATAATTAATTAATTTAAACGAAATGAATATTTGTCGTACAAAGATTCCCATATTGAGATCTAAATCAATATTGTTATTTATGGATAACGAGGCAGTGAAACTATTATTAATATTAACAAATCAATGGCTAGTCAGTTAAATATAATTTAAATACATTTGTCAGTAAAATATAAAATAGTCAGTTGATAGTTTTGATTTCTTGATGTAAGTAAGCTGTGATATGTGATAGAGTTCATATGCTGCTATGAATTGTACCAGTACAGTACATCTTACACAGAGATTTCGCATAATATGTGCCAATGAATGATGGTCAGTACGAGTAGCTTTGTGTCTGGTAGACACAGACTGTGTGTATGTCACTTTCACTAGACACATCTCTAAGTATTACGCGGTCCTTACCTAACTCCATCTAACTACAATGCAAATACACAGACGATTTCTGTACATCTAACCCAGATTTCTAACTTATATCGACAACCGAAATTAACGAATACTCATTCATTCATCAACATTATTATTTCAGTTTATTTATTGTACTTTAATTTTCATGACAGTAGCAACAAAATGTATTATATGAAATAACATATTATATGTTTATTATAAATGAATAAAATTTGGTAAAAAATACAGAAAAGACAGTATTAGATAATATGTTAGTTGTAGAACTGGTTACGAAGTAAGAAACTAGAATATCTTAACATAATACGTGTTAAATAATCTCTTGATCGTTGGTCAAGGTCAAGAAGAATATCGTTATTTTGTCTCCTTGGATAATCAATAAATACCTACACATCGATCACTATACTTCGCTAATATTATATTATTAAGCATAAGAAGTTAATGCACAACATAATTACACAAATGTAGCAATTATTATAACAAGCATAACAGCATCTTATTAACATTAATATGTTTGTGTTATGTTTTCAATTAAATTATCCGCGTTACAATGTTAGATAATGTCGAAAAAATACACCGTGAAACATTGGATCTGCACGAATATTTATTACTTATAATTACACAGCAATTAAAGATGGAAATATCCAATGAAACAAATGTAATACTGGAAATTGTGAAACGACACGTAATTATATATTTCTCGTAATTATCGAACGTACATTTTCACCTTTAAAGTTAATCAATAATTTAACACGTTTAAAAGAACATAAATAATAAGTATTGTTAACTTTTAGAATCTAGTATTTTGCCGGTTGACATCGAGTGCAGAATAATCTACCTAAATTACTTATCACATCATCAATCATAAAGATAAAAAAAAATAATAAATTCACACAGTTTGTAGTAATGTGTATTTCTAAACAATCATAAAAATTCATTACTGCATATTCGTCGTTTAAAAGATACGATGTAACGACGTAGCTATCAATCGCTGACAACTATTACAAATAATTAAAAATAAAATTTAATTACTTGAATAAATATGCTTCTCTAAGAAAAACGTAAGTGTCTATAACATGTTACAACTTCACTAGGTTAAGAAGAGCCACGGCTGCCTCAGGCGAATCGTATTCTACAGAGGCATGCTCAAGGTCAAGATAAAAAAAAAAACCTGAGAAAAAAATAACTTGTCACATTAAAAATCTGTCGCTATTTTTATCACATGATCTTTATCCGTGTCTAATTTATCAACACGAAGATTTCACGACATTTTAACGGTCCGAGCAGTCACAGAACGTAAATGTATTGTGTTACACCGTCGAGAAGAGATATTTACTCATGGTTTTCGGCCGAATGTATTGTCTGTCGAATGACTGATACAGTTCACACGCACAGACAACAAGTCATTCACATGACTGCAACCACAACCAGTCACATGAAATACCAGCACAGTACTGATCTAGTTAACTAGTCTAGTTAAGTAATATTCTGCATTTGCAGTAATGCAAGTATTGTTTCTACTTGCAATATTAATCCTCTTGTCATTTTCAATGGAAACCTGCAAAGGAAACCACATCTCAGGTTACGATTATCAAAGTATTTTTATTTTATTTTAAATAAAGTATTACGGCAATGCACGAGAATGCAATTGCACTCATTTACTTTACAACTTGTAATCCTCTATAACTGAGTATGTAATGGTTTTAGGAGCAGCCATTACGGAAACATTAGAGTATTTATTTTATAAAAAAACTATTTTGCAGATGATATTCTGCGGTCATGGCGCTTCATTTTTTTGTTCCACAATTGTGTGTTCCAAGGACAACTACTTCACCTATTAGCATATTTTCATTAATTTACAATGTATCTTCAAATATATTTATTGGTTTTGTTTCTACGAAAATACAAAACAAGTTTACTCAGCCGTCAAATTTAGTACTAGTCGTTTTATTTATTTGATCTTAAAAAACTCATTAGAATAGACGGCTTTACATGGCATTTAGGGAAATTGTAAGGCCGTTTTATATACAATTATTTCAAGTATATAATATACCGTACATAAATGATGGAAAAGGTTTATAAAAATAAATCCATGCTTTGCATTTAATTTTCAATGAATATAAATTTTCAGTGAATAGTCAATATTAATTCGAAATGCCTTATTATTACAAATAAATTTTAATACAGCTGTTAATATTCAGGTAATTAATCATATAGGTACTATATTGTGTAAAGCAACTGCTTCTTTATCAATTATTATCCTTCATTTATTTGAACAACATTGTTTAATAAACAACCAGATATTTTGCCAGACCACCTGCTTGTAATCCAATAAATTTAAAAATTTATCTCGTAAATCACTTATTCGGAAGACACCTTTGAATTGCCAACATAACGAGTTAAATCTCGCATTGATATTGCAATCAAGATCGTTCGAGATCACCCATGAACTTTACATTCTTTCTCCAAATCCACCGGCCGCTAGATCACACACTCATACACACACATACATGTGTGTGGTGACGTCAAAAAACCAGTCAATTTTCGACAGTATAAAATCAAGTTGATCTGCCAAATACAGTACAGTTCTTCTAGTGTAACCAGGCAAGACAGAACCTGCATTCAAAATGAAATTCATCATTGCCTTCGTCGCCTTGTTCTACGTGGTAGTAGCCGCTCCACCTGCGCACCAGGACTTCGTGCCCATCGTATCCGAGGAGTCTTCCGTGGAACACGATGGTCGTTTCCATTACCGTTTCGAGACTGGCGATGGCACCAAGGCCGAACAGACTGGTGAACTGAAGGTATTCGACAAAGAACACGCTGGGGAAGTTGTCAGTGGCAGCTCCTCCTACCAGGGAGATGATGGCAAGACCTACAGTCTCACCTACACCGCCGACGAGAATGGCTTCCAACCCCAAGGTGACCATCTCCCGGTAGCTCCACCAATTCCTGAGCTGATCGTGCGTGCTCTCAAGTACATCGCCGAACACCCATCCAAGGAACAACAGTAAATGTCTACCACCCTTATCAGCTAGATGTTAAACAACACTGATGACCAATAATATATGCTATCGGCTACCTGAATGTAAATGTTTTGTTATGTTTAATACGTGTTAGTGTTATTTTAGTTACACTGCCTGCAATTTTGAAAATGTACAATCCGTTGTTCATGTATATCTCCTGATTTTCTATGTTCTTCTAATAAATAACTGTTAAAGATATATCTGTTGTTTTCCTATCATTTTTTATTATATGATCCTGAATAATAATGAATATGCAATTTACTCAAGCGTAAAATTACATGATAGTCATTTTAAATTATACTTTAATTTGAATTTAGTACGAAGTATGTAAATTAAATTGACCATGATAGCTCTGGTTCAATTCAAACTGGATAATATAGCTCAATATATGCTAGTTGTATGTATTCTCAGGAATATAAGCATTTGATAAATACAAAAATACATTTTTAAAGTATTTTGTAAATAAGAAAGGAATATCAATTGTCAGAAAAAGATTCTTGACTTTGAATAATATTAATTAATGCTAAATTATAAAGAAATAATGTAAATTAAAGAATCATATATGTATAAATGAGAATCTGCCTAATTTAAAACAATATGCTTGCAGATTTAATATTCAATGTATTAAAAAAAATCTATTTTAGAACTGGCCTGTATTGTAGTGAATACATTTGGCATATTATACAATTCTGTGTTAGCATATAATCTGTGTATCGATGTGCATAATATATGTACATCGATTGTAAGAAAACATTCAGCCATTGACAATACCGCATTGAATATTAAATAAAAACAGTACTGTGATTTCTATCAATAATGCTTTTTTTTTAATTGAACTATAACTTCTTTTAGAATGGAATCAATCATTTTTTTAGATACAATACTTTCATTCTTTAAGAAATTATTCAAATATGCTTCGATTTCTTCGATTTTCCATGCATCCTCCGTTATATTGCCATATTTGTTTGAAGTATAATTTTATTTTTCTAAAATGTGCACATACCGAATTGCATGTGTTATATAAATGCAAGATTCACAGTGCATTTATTAACATAACTCGTTAAAATATCTCATTGATATTAGATTCAACGCTGTACATAATTTATCGGCTAGTCTAAGCGACGTGCCCTGAAATTCAACTCCCATGAACTTTACATACATGTTTCAAAAAAAGACACCGGGTCGAAATATTTGCGCCATCTATTTTCCTATGCACATATCGGTGACGTCATACAATACCGGTCTAAAATGGTAATGTCGAGAGGACGATTTGTCGAGTATAAAATCAGCTGGTGCCGAAAGTATTGGTACAGTTCTTCAAGTGTCCCCAAACTAGTGAGAACCGCCCACAATCAAACAGCATCATGAAATTCTTCATCGCTTTCGTAGCCCTCTTCTACGTTGCATCTGCAGCTGTGTCCAGTGTTGTCCACCAGGAGTTTGTGCCAATTGTGTCCCAGGATGCTTCCATTGAGACCGATGGTAGCTACCACTACAAGTAAGTCATAAAATGTTACGCTTTTTGGAAGACGATTATATCCATTTAATAAGCGTCACTATAATAAACATTATTACAAATGGTTGAAATACTCTACTTGGTAATATTTCATAGAACATCAACATTTATAATTATTTCTACTGATTTTTGTTTAATGACACAAAAGTAGAAAACCATTGAGGTCTCCTTCAAATTCCTTCAGTTGATATTACCGTGTTTAAATAAAATAATAATAATAAATTGTCAATGGAACGAAGTGCAATTCTAAACTGACTTTTTTCACCAGCTTTGAGACCGCCGATGGCACTAAGGCTGAACAGGCCGGTACTCTGAAGGTATTCGACAAGGACCATGCTGCTCAAGCTGTGAATGGCCGGGTATCCTACCAGGGAGATGATGGCAAGACCTACACCCTGACCTACACCGCCGATGAGAATGGATTCCAGCCCCAGGGTGACCATCTCCCCGTAGCCCCAGCAGTACCTGAGCTGATCGTCCGTGCTCTGAAGTACATCGCCGAACATCCATCCAAGGAAAAGTTCTAAACTCGATAGTTACTACAATGACCAACTCTGCTACTGACTATACCTGACATGACCCTAGATATGTTTGTTATGATTTTGTATTTTTAGCTTTTTTACATTTTATAAATGTTTGACTTCTGACTGGCCAGCTCGAATAGTTTCGGATATTTATTTGAAATTATGCAGAGCTGGTCTTGTAAATTTCTGTTTGTATATTACATGTTATGTTATTTTTGCTTCAATAAAATGCAAATATCCATTGGAGTTAATTTCTGGTTATTTCTACAAATCTACCAATTAACCAAATCCATATCGGTATTGTCAGACTTGAGGTTGAATTTTCGAAAACTATTATCGCTTTAACATGAAAATGCTTCAATTGATATGTGTTATAAGTAGCGATAGATATGTTTTCTCAGAATGAGAGTTTACGTAGTGTATGTGTGAATACAAATTAAGAATATTTGTTTACAGTCTTCACACCATCTTGAATGTATACAAAGATAAAACCAATTATGCAAGGAATTTCCGTTAAATTTGTATAGTGAAATTATCGGTCTTCTACTGTCTACATAGGGTAATAAAATTCAATATCACTTTATCAGTTACAATATAATAAACCGTCAATGATATTCATGCAGAAAATATTGCGTAATTCACAATGACAACCTTGAAGTATTTCTGTATTTTTAGATTTTTGTTTCACTTTTATGGATTATTTTCCGTTAACGTTTATTGCATATTCAATTACAGTACTTTTCCATTAAATCTGTACAAGAAACACGCACCGTACAATCATATTAAACATAATTATATTTTATACAAAATAAATACAATATGATCAGATTTTTTTTGTTGTCAAATATTTTAAGTTTTT
The DNA here is from genome assembly GCA_963422195.1 of Carabus problematicus. Lineage (NCBI taxonomy): Eukaryota > Metazoa > Arthropoda > Insecta > Coleoptera > Carabidae > Carabus > Carabus problematicus. Next base: position 17,507,660 of record OY728582.1, read on the forward strand.
ACTTGTTTTTCCTATCTGCAAATTAAAAGTGGCTGTTCCGGTTTTATCATATTAATTAATATGATATAAGTTACCAGGATCCACTAGATTAAATGTCAAAAGGTTCATTTGTATACATGTTTAGCTAAAAAATTTCCTCTTAAGATATGTATTTGATTTTGTAAGACAGAGAATTAATATTCTAGAAACTTTGATATTACATCGTAATTCCATATTCTTCAACATCTTCGTGAAAAACTGTTAATTATGATCTAGATATATAGAATGTATGAATGGTTTATAATAAAGAGAATAATAGACAATTATTTGTGATAGGTGTGTGTATGCCTGTGTTTTATTTATGCATATTTATATTTTTTACAAACTTAACAACTAAATAAAGAAACATTGTACAAAAATCGTGCAGCAAGTCATCAAGAATCATACAACGCAGTTACCGATCAATAAGTATATCATTCAGTCAGAGCGGGTGTGGTGCGGGCGAGGGTAGTCTAGTATTTCTCATCCTTGGGTGGTGGGGCCGTAGCAAGGTAAGCCAATGCACGAGCAATGGGTTCAGGGATTGGTGGAGCAACGGGCAGATGAGCTCCCTGGGGTTGGTAACCGTTCTCGTCAGCAATATAGGTGATACTGAACACCTCGCCATCGTCAGATTTGTACTCGTATCCTCCATGGACAACCTGAGCTTGGACATCCTTGTCGAACACCTTCAATTCACCGTCTTGTTGGGCCTTGATTCCGTTGCCACTTTCGTAGCTGTAATGGTAACTTCCATCAGGACTTGCGTCCATCTCCTGCGACACAATGGGAATGACATCTTCCACGGGCACTGCCGAAACAGCACCGAAGATGGCGACGACGACGAACAAACTGAACTTGGACATGTTGCGCTTGTGTTGAATGTATGAACACTATACTAACATCGAAATAATTCGCCACTATTTATAGCAGCAAATTCTGGTAGCCAATTATTTTAGCCACAACCGATCAACAAAGTTCTCGATAACCTTGACGTGTACCAAACCAACCAGGAATCAACTGGTCCAATGCATTCGTTCCCCGCTAGCCGATGGTGAAGAGCATCAAATCAATTAAGAATATTATTTAAGTGTTTGTTTAATTGGGAAAAAAAGTGTCAAATATATTATAAATTTTGTACAACAGCCGACCACATTGATAGAAATTGTAGTTGAAATGGTTGATTCAGGGAGAATGTTTCTCTGGCGAATTGGATACCAATTCATCAATGAGGCGAAGCCGCTGAATTATAAACAAATAGCGTCGAAAGGTCATCACTAATATTCTTTTTAAAGTACGTACACGTCATCATACACAGTTGTGGTCATACGAATCTCAATGCCACGTATTATCAACCTGTATGTATGCGAGTACGGTTTGACAAAAGATTTCATAAATAGTAATTGCGTCTCTCAAGTTGGCGATGACGCTTCATAGGTGGTATCCAGGACACTTTGCACCAGCACTGCTGTAATTACAAATTAGAATTCGATGTTATTCAACAAGTATAATTAATAGCGTACTTGTCACGTGTAATTTAATAAATTTTGTAAATGAAGCGAGCACAGGTTTGACAGCTTATTGAATTAAACAATGAATATATTTTATATTAAATGTCAACGATGATTATAGAAGCAATTAGTAAATAAGTAAGTATATACGTCATCTTTCTTTATATCTCTCAAAAGCGGGGTTGCAACAGAAGAATTTGTTAAAGAAATTGCTAATGCAGTTATTGAAGATAATTTCTATTTCTGCATGTATAAAATAAGGAAATTAAAATTTAATTTATGACGTAAATCATATAACATTGAAGATTGTTGTTCAACTGTACATTTAAGTGATTAATGCATTTTTTTCAGGATTAATTTTTAATTATCCTAAAAACGTAATTTTATTGAATATTATTTATGAAAGCCCAAAAATTAAATACTAATTATTTTGTGTCAAAAAAGCCATTTAGCATGTCAATTTCAAGGTCATTATTCGATGAACAGATCAATCAAAACAGCTTAGTCGAAAAAAATCACGCAACGAATTTTGCGTGTGAAGAAATGTAAACATCTATTTATAATTTCTATCATCACATGATGCATAATTAATTAAGTTTTAGTGACGGACCAAAGGTCAAGGTTTACAATAGCTAAGCTGACACTTAACCCTGTTTACATACAGTGACCGGTAGATACATTGCCATCATAACTCAACGTTTTAGTTATGATTTTAAGGAAAGTAACAAAAAATCATTCATAAATGTATATAAAAAAAGTGAAAAGCGCATTTTAATATACATTGATGATCATAGTAATACGGAAACTTATTATTAATTGATGCTGTTAACAATTTTATCACACTACTGTTGAATACTTGAGATGTCAAACACATTTAAGTTCATCTGATAACAACTTAATTAAAGATGTAAAAATTCTTGGAAAGCATTAGGTATTTAATTGGCTGATTACCGTATACATGCATATGTGAATAATATAAATAATTTAGTTTATTTTTAGGTGAAACACAGTTCTGCAATGTTGTACAGCAAGTGGGAATATAATATTGTTATGTTCAAACTTTCTTTTGTTAACTATTAATGCACCTGCAAACTGCAGATATTTTATGAGTAGTACATATGCATGTTTACCTAGCTAAACTATTGTTAAACATAGTAATTTCAAATACGTAATATTAAAATACCACTTATAATCACACAAGCGCCGAATGAATAGACTGTTTGATTTATGAACAACCATAATTCACACTTTATTAAAAAACCTACAGTTTTTATATAAACTTTATTGAACTTATATCTAATTATATTCAATTTTCAAAATGTCACTTGCAATTAAAATCCATCTAACAAGGTTTTATCAGACAATAAAAAAACGCATTAAAATTATGCAAATCAATACTTTTTTTTAGTTTACAAAAATGTTCAAAATTTTATATAAAATATTTAACACCAATATAGTATATAAAAACTATGACTAAACATTAAAAATAACTTTGGTCATGAAGTAAGTGACGAAATTATTACTAAATAGTTATTTTTATTGACAATTTCAATTGAAAATGATCATATTATTCTTTGTATTAATTTGAGAATAGTTCAATGACATTTAAATATGTGCTTGTGATTTTTTTCGAGTAGATGACCTTACTTTTAATTGTGGCTGCGGATTTCTTAATTGCTACGTTTTATCAGTGTTAATTATAGACTCGTTGTAATTTACCAGAATCAATATATGTGTAAATTAATTTGTTTATAAAATTGAAAAACAGAAATTAAGTATACTTATTTACATTATGAATATTCTTATCATTTCAAATAATGCAATATGTAAATTTATTAACTGACAAACCTAAACAATATGTTCTTGATAGTCATCGGATCACTTTTAAGGGCAGGAATTAATCGATGATCGCCAAAAAATAATCAACATTTCATAATTATGTCACATTAATTTTGCTTATGTTGAAAACAACTCCGGGAGGTAAGATCTTGTCAACTCAATGCTCATGTAGAGAATGACTTCATAATTGAAGTATCGTTTCCAAGAAGAGCTAAAATCACAAATAGTAAGAGCCTCGCGCACTGACACACACACACACATACACACATGTGTGTATGTGTGTATTTTATGCAATATTTGACAATGGTAGCCAATGTGTTTGGTGGTGCGCATGTATGTATATGTATGTGGAAAGGTTGCGTTACTTAGCAACCGTAATGACTGTTTACTAACTGCCACGGCAAACACACCACCAATATATAAATACACCATCGCAGTTTTGTCAAACATTATTCACTTCCTGTGCTTTGTGCCATCGACAAGTCACCACAGTGCGTCTATCAGCAGTGTAACGAATTATTTCATTTCTGTTCACTCAAAGTCCTACAGTTACTTGTAAACATGGTTTATACCTGTGCATTCATTACGGTAAGTTACGAGCAAACTACAATATATTACGATTTAAACGGAGTAAATTAAAATAAGCCGGTACTTTCTGAAAATGCAAAGTGATATCAATGGTGAATAAGGCAACAAACCTGATATTATTATATTTTAATATGTGTTAAATTGATTGATATCTGGACTTGAATATTAAATAAATACTACTCTATTTTAATGAACAAAATTATGGTATATATATTTTATACAATTACATACCGAATAGGCAAAAATATTCGCTTTTACTCATCAACTTGTAGTTGATATAAAATACAAATTGAATGATTAGCGTTATGTAAATATTTGTAGATATTTATCCAAAATTATATATTGTAGCAATCTTTGGTTGTAAATCGTCAAATTTCAATGATTCGTGAATAAATAATTGACTAGAAATTCAATAATATTAAAACAAGTATATGGTGTTCATTACACTTAATTTGAATATAGATTACGCTGTTTTTAATGGCAATGGGTAGACCACAACAACCAGTCGATAATGCGCTTCCACCTCAAGCAAGCTCTGCAGTATCACCTATACCAATCATCAACCAGGCAGAATCAATCGATCCTACTGGAAATTTCAATTATAGGTAAAGATTTTTCACACACACGTATCTTATTAGAATGTATGTTTCTAATTTATAATTTATGCAACAACATTAAACAATCAGACATTGCTAAGTATTTGTAAAGCAATATACTCTAATGTTTAGTGTGTTTTACCGGTAGAATAACAATTTTCCTTGTGGTAAATTTGCAGTTACGAAACCGGAAATGGAATTAAAGTCGAAGAAACCGGAGTATTAAAGCACGTGACAGGTCTCAGGGCTCGTGGGAATTTTGCCGCAGATGATAAGACGCCCGATGAAGCTGATATCTTGGTGCAGACAGGCTCATTCTCCTACACAGCTCCGGATGGTACAGTGATAAGTCTCAGGTAAGACCCAGGCAACCAGCATTACACGTGTGAAATGAGCGTTGCATGTAGCTTGTATAGCAAGGCGCACTGCTGATTCATTTAGATGACATCTCTATATATTCATTTATTTATAGATACATAGCAGATGAAAACGGATTCCAACCAATTGGAGACCATTTGCCCACTCCGCCACCAATTCCTGCTAGCATCCTGCGAGTCTTGTCTCGCAGTGATGATCAGTCACAACCTCAACAGCAGCAACAACCTCAACAACAACAACAGCAGCAACAGGAACAGCCTCAGGAACAACCACAACAGGAGCCTCAGCAGGAACCAGCAGGAGCTTCACCCACAAATGCTCCATGATTCGTATAATCGATTCCTGCCACATATTCCTGCTCTTTTATACTATCAATATTATTTATCTCTATGCTAATATTATAAAAAATGCTTGTGCATGAAAATAAATGAAATATTTGTATTAATTGACTGTTTACTTGAACATCACATTTTAATATTCGCATTGTTGAATACATTTACATAATCTCTCGTATTATTCGGTTGGTTATCGGAATAACCGGAACGGTAACTGTTTAACCGCGGACGCTGACGTCAGAGTCTGAATACCTGGTGACACAGTAACGTGTGGTAACGTGCGAGAATTCTGCAGTGCTGAGAATATTTAAGGAGAAGCGTATTGCATTCAACCCACGTAGCATATAATCGTGTAACAGCAGTCTGCAGTTTTCATTGTTTATTGTAGACAAGTATTTCCGCAAACATAATTTGAGAACATGTCTTGAAACATAAATTACCTTTCTGCACATGTCAATATTAAATCACTATTATGTATAATCTTAACATATACATCAGTTACCTGCAACAAGAAACTAATACAGTATACAATTCTATTTTTATACATATAAAATAGTTCAACCTTGATCATGAACAAATGCATTCATCCGTAAATTCAGCAGAGCGTTCAGAATGTAAATTAACAGTTTCATAATGATTTAAACCAAAAAACTCGTCGTTCTACTAGAACTATAAGTAATTATACTTCAAAAAAGTGTACTCTCAAATTTCGTAAGAGCCAGATGCATGTCAGTATGTTATTGGTGGTAAAAATGCACATTATGAAGCTGGTAAAATACATAGTTGGTTTTTGCTCTTCGTGAAGAAACAATACGTGTTCTGCGCTAGCTATTCTTCGAGTTTCAACATTCGGAGTGACATTTCACGCTGGCATTTCTTCGTTGCTATTATTGCTTAAATAATAGCAGATCTGCGCTACGGCATACAATGATGATGCATTCATAATCCGTCCCAGCTAACGTGATCTCAAGTTTCACTTCCGAATAATTACATGCTTTTATGCAATATAGTTTTACATAAATATTACACAAATTATATATTTTAAAATTGTTTTGTATCAGGTTGAATAATAAAATATTATACAGCATTTTACTTAATTGATTATAATGTAGAGTACAATTTCCAGTTAGAATTATAACATCTACATACTCTAAACTTATATTTCGTAGAAGGTTTTTCCATGTATAATCTAACTAAGATCTTTATGAAATGAACAAGACGTCACACCTATGTCAGTGTTGGGTAGCTCTGCCAGTTCGTGGGTGTCAGAAGAATCAAGATGCGTGTGATCCGAGGTCACTTTCACCCAGTGCGCCGCCCAGTTTCGCGTAACGACATTACACCCACCACAGCTGTGCATCTTCACCAACACACACAATCTTGTTATACCAGTCGGAACAATACATACTTGTCGTAAATCACACACGTAACAAGTCAGTCGAAAACTCTGCAATAATGTACACACATTTATCCTGTGTTTTGTTACACTAACATTCGAAAATTGTCTGTGATCAGCTCAAGTGTAACGAAAAATAGATATATGTATTTCTAATCGGCTACTGTTTAACCAAAATATTTTATTTGCCATTTGATTAATTGCTTTCTGCGTATGAGTAATTCGTTAACAAACTTTTCATGCCATTGATGGTAGATATGTGTATTTTGTGGTGTAATACATATTACTTTCTCTTAACTGTTTATTTATTCAGAAGTTTTCGTTTAACAGATGACTGTGTTTCTCAGAATATCTTGCACGGTAATCACAGAAATTTTCCTATTAGATAATGTACAATTTAATCGGAAAAACAAGGTTTACCGCAAAAGCAAAATAGTGCTCGCAATAGACATAAATAAATGTAATTGTTTCAGAATGTAATATTCTAGATAAACTAAATTTAACATTTGATGTTCACTAAATTACTGTAAAATATTGACCACGTCTATACACTGTGTTAAGAATCACTGATGTTATAAACAAGGAAATATATTATGCAAAATATAAATGAATATGCGAATTAAAAGTGAAAACTGAACATCGGCCGTTTATCTGAGCTGTACAAAATCATCTGTTGAACGGACGAACACTTACTAAATTCTAGGCACAGCACACGCGATCTCCTGTACCACTATAATTACAATGTTATTTAGTTTTCCATCTCAGGTCTCTGGTCTAGAGAGATGAGCATTCAAAGATTACGTGTTATGGTCTAGTTCGGTGATGTAACATGCGAGTAACATATTTTGGTAATAGATCAAAGGTGGTACTGTTGAATCTCCGTGGTTTGCTCTATGAAGTAACACATACACACAATCTAAACGATATTTTGTTATAAAACGAGTTTTAATTTCGCAAGATGATTTTACATTTACGTATATGGAATATACTGGCAGTTTTAGATGGTTATAGAATTATGGAGATTTCTTGAAAACTGAAAGCATCTTGGATATAGTTGCGCATAGATGCTTCGTAAAGGTCACGATGACAGGCGTATCTAGGGCAACATGCATAACTCCGCAAGCAATTTTGGTGTTTTATTTGCATATGCCGAATCAGTTTCATAGTCAACGTTGGAGAGTATCCATATTTGCAGAAAGTTACCAGCACAATTCATTCGTTTATAATCACCATTTAATTCTTAAACCATTGTACTATAACTAATTCTTTCTTTTACGAATATTAGTTCCTCATGTATAAAGGTTGGATATTATTACACATATATTGTCAACTGGTCTGTCTTACAAGTTAATCATTTCTGAAATCATTCTTGTTCATTCTCATCAGCAGACATGTGAATCGTCGAGTTCCCACAGGACAGACCGCTTAGCTATTTGTAGTCAAGGTTTTTAATCTGGTTCTTTTTCAAATACCAGTTTAATATAATTCCATGCGGACGGGCCCAGCATTTACAAACACCACGACGATGCACTCAAATGAAAGTGAAACAACTCACGGAGACAACAACCGATATTGTCTCTTAAATCGGCACTTGCCTCGTCGATGCGAGAGAGAAATGTAGGAAGACACACACACACACAGGCAGAGAGATCTGTGCACGTGCATCATATCCGTGCAGTTGTATGTTAACTAATCGTTAACAAATATATGCATATAGGACATCTCTTGGCACGGAAGAAAGTTGTTGGGACATCGACGATCGCGTATGGTTCATTCTGTTTGCGGAAAAAGTTGCCGAAGTTTGATATTTTGCAGGCAAAAAATTATGAAACTGAACACAATCCATAACAATATACCATCACGAAAATTCTAAAATATATGTACATGATTCAAATGAGTTACAAAATTGTTTTATTTGTTTTAACATTTGACATTATTGTTAAATATTCAATAATGTTTTATATATTTCGGTATAATTTAATTTTACTATTTACTACTGACATTTAATAATTTTGTAGTTGTAGTAATTCGGTATGTTTTTGATAGCTATATAGATAAAATTATCAAGATTTACATGACAATAGTTGTGGGCGCCTAGTGACATATGGAAAATTATCGAAGAAGAAAAAAGTAAAACTATCAAAATTCCACGTCTGGGGAAAGGTCAGTGACAATGAGAATCCTGTTGTGAATGGTTCATCACGGAACATATCCAACTTGCCACTTATAACTAACTGTCTTAGCCAAGAGAGTATTTAATACGCAATTGTAAGAGTAAATAATATTTATATGCATATTTACACAGTTATGTGTAAAGAATTTCTCATTGCACGTGTATATTGTGTGATATGTCATAGTTATTTCAATAAAAGAATTTATAATTTATGGAAGACTTAACTAACAATGCTATCATCGATAAATGTAAAAATATATAATAAATTTATTTAAAAATGAACACTTATATGCTTCCGCCATAAATATATGAGCATGTATTTAACCTAAGAAGATTCCATTACATGAAAATATTTTAATATTTGTGTGATTTACACCTTAGAAGAATATATTTAAGGTTAAATGGATGTAGTATCTAATTAATTTGTACATAGCGGCACAGTAATTTCAAGCATAAGCTTGCAGGTAGTCGTGCATATGTAAACATGTACATAAAATGATAATACTGTTGTGATTTTATGGATTCTTAAACATAATTCTCGCGCGAAAATGACTGTAAAACAATTGCCAGAGAATAAAGATGGCAATCACTTGTGTAATTACAGTCAGCCTCGAATCCTAAGTAAAATTTATTCAAATCTCTAACCATCCTTAATTTGCCTAATTTATTCAGAGACTAGCATAGAATGCAAATGTAATTTGATATTCGACGAGGTACTAACAAATGCCAATCAAGCTAAAACAATGAAATACTATGATCTACATACAATGATATCTTAATTACTTCGTAATTAGATGCTGTTGTTGTTAATATTTTTGTTGTTCAATTTGTTAGTAATACTTACCAGTACATGTAAACTGAAATTTTCCTTAACGAACCTTTATATTATATTGTATATGCACAATACATATCTGTGGTAATGTGTTCTTTCCAATAATAATGACCGTGAAAGTCATTTGAAACCTCTCTTCAGCAAATGGAAACAAATGTTTAGTTTCTCCATATGTAGACAGCTCATGAAGATCTATCTAGTTTCACAAATATGTACAATGTACACCATGAACTTCTGATAGTTAATTAATAATAACTGATGTTTTGATTTAGAAAAAAATATGTATGTATTTATTTTACAATATTAAATAAAATTCATATTAAGTATTAATTTAGAAGTATGTTCTAGTGAAGCTTAAGAGTAAGAAATAATATGTACTTTGATCTGTTACCTTACAATGACAGTGTCAATAGTTTTTATATTACCATAAAGAAGAAAATCTTTGTTTGTCTTAATTTTTCAATGACATCCTCAGAACTAATTAAAATAAAGCAGAAAAAGAATGAAAATAGTTGAAAATGTAATAATGAATCACAACTTTTTAATACATATATCCAAAGTGTAAGGCAAATTAGCTGTTACCGTATTAATATTCTTCAAAGGGAACCGATTCAGTTATCACTGTTTTGTACAGGTAATGTTCCCGTTACATAGCCTATAATTATTCAACAGTTAATTCACGTACCTGTGTAATACAATCAAATATGTAGTACTGAATCTATAATGCAAATGGTGGAAGATTATTGACCCTAAATAGAAAATAGGTTGTATCTATACATAATACGTAGAAATATATATATTTTCCTGAATGAATACGAAATTCGAAAAATACGACTTTCTTTCCACACACAAAAAAAAATCTAACAGAATCATCCTTCAACAGGAACAACGAAAAACAACAACGGATATCAAAATCTGAAGCAATTAACCAGTAATAATTAGTTCGTTATTCAATACGGAAGCCAGCTATAACCATTCGTAAATCGATCTCAAGGCAAGACAACGACGATCTTCAAATTGCTTTTAAAAGTCAAAACTAAATCGTATCAATTGTAAAAAAAAAACACACACATATCAACACAGAAAACTAAAGTAATAGCTGAAAGGGGAGATGGTGATGGTGGTATCAATTAAAAAATACCGAATGTGTGTCGCAAAGGAAATGAGTCTTTATGCGTAGGAATGTTAACGTCGATGTCCGTTACGGCGTTGGAGTGGTGAGCCAGGAAGGTTGGGTATAAATACCGATTTCTCTGCACTAGATCTTGCATACGGTAACGGACGGTCAAAGAAAAGAACACTTGCAGTTTCAATCGCGCGCTCTGTAGTTATGAGATTTTTGGTAAGTCTTTCTTTAACGATCACCTTTCACTGTTCTCCATTGTTGACCTGTGAACTTACACCGCCATCACCGCCACCGCCGCCACCATCGTCGCCATCGGTGCCATTATTGTTGTAACGAACGTTCGATTTCTAAATTTTGTACTTACGTAACACGTGTGATCAGCCGGCACTTTCGTTTTTAAACGAAGCACGAGATGTAGGCGCGTTATGGGATGCTGTGATAGTTATATTAGCATTATTCCGATGCTAATTTCAATTTCTTTTTGTTTTCGTCGGTTAACTGATCGGATATTTGAATTGACTGGACGGATATAATTTAATATATTCAATTGATTGAGTACTTTGAACGGTAATCATCCTTAAGATTTTGGACAATGTGCATTATTAATGAAATAATATGTTTAAATCAATAATTTGGAATTGAATTCAAAGTTTTTAATAATTATTTTCGGTGTTACACTCTAATAATTAACTTTTTTTTATTTCAAGGTAATGTTTTAAATCCCTTGGTAAAGTATTTGAAATATATGTTAAATTATATGAAATGGATTAAGTTTTTAGCAGATAATTGAATGCGGTAACTGTGTTTTCAGGTGATTTCCTGTTTCCTGGTGGGAGCCGCTGTGGCTCTACCACAGAGGCGTCAGTATGACCAGCAGCCGAATGATTACCCTGCCGAGCCCCAAGAAGCTGTTCGTCAGCAGTTCCAGGAGCAGAGGCCCAAGGGTCAGCATGAATCTACCACTTACATCCCTATTATCAGTTTCAATAAGGAACAAGGGTCCGACGGCAGCTACAAAACCTCGTAAGTATCACAATATACTATCCAATACACTATGTACTCTTCCAATAACCTAAAAAATATCCACTATCTTCAAATATTGCAAAGTTAAATAATTCGCCAGAAGATGTATATTGATTGCTAAAGCAAATGAACAAATTACAATTACAAATAACAAATTAGATTCCGCGGATTTATTTACGAATTAAATACTCGCATTGCACATGCAAATTACATTATAATAACTGTTACGAAAGTTTATTGCTTCACAAATGTGTCCGGTAAAAAACGTCCACTCAACAATTAAATTATCTCACTTTACTGCACTCAGCACAGACGGTTGTAACAGTTTTCTTCAATAAAATACCATTGCCGTTACTTTTGCACAAGGTCACGTAATTGCAAAATAACAGTAATTCACACTTGACGCATCATTGAAATCTTCAAGTAAACACGTAACGTTATTCAGCATTTTAAAACCAAAATCATCATTGTTCTTGTATTAATGTCAGCTACGATTATAAATCAGTAACATCGCATCAAAATATTCTTGCTTATTCAAAGTACTTTAGTAAATTAATAATAAATCATTTGAAAAGCAACAAGTATTAGATAAGAAAGTAACCAAGACAATTAAAGTTACATATTAAATACATTTTAATTGAATTCTTGATGAGAATTTCCCTGTTGGCCTCTAGATTACTTTACATATTGTGGTTAAATAACCAATCGTGTTTGAAGGACAAGTGAAAGGCAAAGATGGATGCGGTGATCTTCTTTAAGTAATTCCGACATTCTTTGTAAGATGCCGTCCTTGATACTAATGTCCAGTAAGTGAATTGATGTAAATTTTTGCGAATACTACTGACAAACTTGTATTGTAATTCTGAAAGTGTACGTTCTTCTTGTGTGAACAAGCATCACGAAATTATTCCATATTTGTATATCCTGTTCATGAAAGTTCAAGAGAAACAGTTGACTTGTGCAGAATAAATTATACTACTCGTGTTCCAATGCAATCTTTCATTTTATTTTTGTCATGTTTGTATTTAGAAACAAATGGAATTATATTTAGATATGCAACTGTAGAAAATTATATCGTGCTAAATGATTGTAAGTAAAATATAATATAAATACTTTTATTTTCTAGATGGGAAACTGGTAACAACATCATCGCTGAAGAGGAGGGTTTCCTGAAGGGACTGGGCCCTGATCCAGACAACAAAGGTGAAGAGATCCACGCTCAGGTGCAACACGGTTCTTACTCGTACACCGCCCCTGATGGTCAGCTCATCACCGTCCACTACACCGCCGATGAGCACGGCTTCAGACCTACTGGTGACCATCTCCCAACCCCGCCACCCGTCAGCCCCGAGGTACAGAAGGGTCTGGACCTGATCTACGCCGGTATCAAAGCCCAACAGGTCAGTGTATGGAAATATAATCACAGGATATTAGGAAAATACACAACATTTGAAGAATAGAATTTTGACAACATATCTTAGTAGTTCCATAAGCAACCTATCAAATTACGAGATTAGGTTTTCAAGAAACTAATTATTTACATATCTATGTTATAAAGAAATTTTGCTGGAAGATTTATCACATTTCGATGTCATTTTATTATAACTTAAATAGAGTATAGTAGAATGTCGGTACATAGTGATATTTTAATTTTAGGGAAGTAATTTCTCTGTTGTTCATTTGTTAACTAAGTGATTGTTTAATATTCCAGGAAGCTGCCGGTCGTGATGGAGTTGTGGTACCCCAGGGTACTGGTCAGTACCGTCCAGAGACACACAATTAAGTAGTACCGCAGTACTAACCGTGTAACTTCAAAACTCCCTGTGATTCTACGTCATAATCAATATCTATACATCGTCATTTCATACTGTCCGAGTTACCTACCAGCCCCACAATGAACACCAACCCTTCCCCACGTCCCTACACCCCTCCACAAGCCACCCCAAGTATGTACAACAGTAAATAGTATGAAAAGTAATCTAGTGAATATAAATAATTATTATATTTGTGCAATTTAATTATTGTAACATAATTCACATTGTGTACAAACATCAATAATGATATTTTTTCTAATAAAAGTTATATAAAAAAATAGTGTGTTATGAATCCTAATATTAGGAAATCCTATCTAGAAACCTGTATTTGAAATATGATACGACATATTATTGCGTTATTCTCTTTTCAATAGGTTATATTTACAATTTTAATATTAGTCAACTATCTCAAATAATAAACGAAATCTGTATAAATCCTAAATTCGATATTTACATAATACTTATGCTGTCTATACTTAAGATTTCAATAGAAAATAAATTCTGATTTAATGTTACATTATATTATTGTTGATAGTAGCTTTTACTCCACATCAGTTAACTGTAAATTATATAAAAATGTAACTGAATTGTCCACTATGTCACTTAGTGCTTCGTTAACATTTACAAATTTCAATGCACAATTAACCTGTTTTCATTATAAACTTTTTACTTTATTCACTGATATCTGTTGAATGTGTGCAATGTTATATGGTTGGTTTTTCATCGACTGCATAAATACAGGGCAATAACCATTAATTTAGATGAGCCGTGTATGTCTAAGTGGTCAATGCGACATTGCCGAGGGCAAGAAGAGTGAAAGTCTCCAGTGAGAAGACCCACCTGAATAATTACATAACACACACATACACACACACATGTATATACACTGGCACAGTCAGTTTACTAACTGAAATGTATAAATTCATTAAACAAGCTTCAAAATACAAGTAGAATATTTATTTAGTAAAATTTATATTCAACAAAAATGCAGACAGGACATTTGTTTATTATATTATTATTTTGTAAAACGTATATTTAAGAAAAATTAGTAGAATACAATTCATAATGCTGGAATGAACTGGAAATTATACTTGATTGGTTTTTAGTTACGTGTTCCTCCTTTAATATACCTACTGCAATTTTATGGGCATGTGTAAACACAAAAATTATCTTTTTCTTACTGTTAATTAGTTTTTAAATGTTGGTAGTTTAGGCATGTGATTGCCTTTCACAATATTTAATAACTAATTTCCATATGAAAATACTGTTTTATGATGGGTCGCATTAAATATTGCATAAAGAGATAACAATTTGTTTTATTGCCACTGACATATGCAAACGTACATTCAAGTAAATGTGTGTTACACGTTCCACTGAAGTTTAATATTCGTAAGACAATGGGAGATTCAAGTAATATTTATTAGTAAACATGTATTTACTACTACTACTACTACTATTCATCCTATGATTTACGTTTATATTTTACTACCATTACCGTTACATGCACGACCAACTAATTCAATAAATAAACAAGACACTAGTCATAAATAAAACGTACAAATAGTCAAATAAAAATGCTACGAAGAAACTTTTTACCATTCCGTACTTTTTATACTGGTTCATTAGTAAATTGGTATTTGTTATCTTTTTAGTATTCATAAAATTCTAAACATCAACAATAATGTTTCATTCTGACTTATAAAATTTCTCGCCTGAACCAATTCTATGAACAATAGTTCAATTTGCGATAAAATCATACAATCAAAGTTTTGCCATAAACAATATTTTCGCTTTAATTTATTACCGTCTGTAGAAATGAACTTCGCGTTTCGATTATAATATGTTTGGCCATAAAACAATGTAAATTATGTCAGATACATATAAACTAGCATAGTTAGAATTAACTTTCTTCCATACTGTAAACATGATGAAGAGAATCAGCAACGAATGTTCTGGGGACGTGACATCGCACCCGGAAACACTAGACGTGTCAAGTCGGGATCAGCTCGATATTTACGACTGCTACACAAAGGTTACCCAGTTGATAATTTGACATTTGCCACGCGTACCCGCAGATCAATCAGACGAAATAAAGCACGACCTTTTGTTTAATAATCGACGACCTCTGCCTCCTGTAATTTATGTTGCACCATTGTGTAAATATTTCGCACAAAACCTCTACAAATATTTTGACATCCGTTACGAAACGCAGCATTTATAATTTTTAATCACACTTATCGCCATTAAGGATAATGATTTTTGTGCTATTAAGCAACGTGCAAAAGTTAGGACAAGTACGAATATTTATTACGCACTAATGCATAAATAATTAAACATTCTGTTTGCTAATAATATTTTCTTTAATAAGTTTCATCTTTGACAGATTCAATAGCTATTTAGCAATGTGTTTATTTGATCAACCTTATTATTTTATCATTTGGTGAACATTTTTGTTTGATTATATATATATATATATATATATATATATATATATATATATATATATATATATATATATATAGACATATATTCCTATATGCTAAAATACATAAAATTCCCTCAATCTTTTTAATTACAATTCAGTTTGCCTGAATAACATTTGCACTTTACTCGTATTTTACAGAAACTGAATAACAATTTTGGTTTTATAACTTTAGTAGCACCGTTTTTGGTTAATTATAATTTTGTTGTTTGTAGAATATTTACTGAAATGTACATTGGCGACTTTAATGATACCTCACGAAACGTGCGTCTGTATTTATTTTAGATTTCACGCGTCCAATTCTTTTTATATCTATCAAACGCATCTAAACCTACACGAATCGCTTGACATTATAAAGTGTGTATGTGTACCTGACGATTACCTACATGCGAACAGGCGCTAACTGTTCGATAACTGACATTAGAAGTTTTACCATTCATTATCGAATAATACTTGTGCACGGAGCGCAATCATATTTCATACACATC
Source organism: Carabus problematicus (assembly GCA_963422195.1). Classification (NCBI taxonomy): domain Eukaryota; kingdom Metazoa; phylum Arthropoda; class Insecta; order Coleoptera; family Carabidae; genus Carabus; species Carabus problematicus. Next base: position 17,524,259 of record OY728582.1, read on the forward strand.
GAAAGCTGTCATTTCAAAGTTAGCAAACACAGCGATATATACACACACACATACACGTGTTACTCTTACTCCGAGACTGTACATGTGTATCCATCCAAGAGATCGTCTTCAGAAAATAGTAGTCAGAGGCGGACTAGAACAATTTAATTTAGTAAAATAGTTCTTACATATCCTTGATACACACATAAATGTAAAGAACTACTTGCTAGTTGGTAGTTCTAATCAATTAGCTATTTTATTAATACCATATTTAGAAAACATACAATGTTTATTATTTTCGTAGTCAATTTTGAATGTGTTTTTTTGCAATTTGATCTCATACTGCACTGTATCTCTATATAGTTGTACTTGGCGAGTGCACCAAAGTTATTACTATCTCTCTTCTTTATAACTGTGTGAGAATGTATGTGTGTATGTATTTGTGTCTCTTTACTTCGGTTAGTTCACATCTCTGTGATTGTATGTGTGTATATGCTCATGTAACAAGCCACTCTTATATCATCATAGTTCACGCGCGTTACCATAGCAATGTGTGTAACCGTGTTTAGACACAGCTCGGAATGAACAAAGAGTGTGACCGCAGTATAATTATTGGTGGTGGAAGGGGTTGTGAGGAGGCAGTATAAATATGAATATACCGCAGCCAGGATCAGCATACAGTGTGTAGTGACTACTGTACAAACACAACATACACAACAATGAAAGTGGTACGTAACACGACAATTCACACACACACAAGATGCACGGTGCTGGTGATTATCTAACCAGATATGTCAACGGTTCAAAGTGACAGTAACCGATATCGTGACATTTATTACGCGAAAGATTTACCGGTAATTCGCTCAGATGCAACGTATTTTCTCTTTATTAATGATGCATTGTTTTAAATTATTTAATGTGCGACTCGAACATCCGAAGGCTCCTCTTATAGACAAGTTTAGAATATTATAGATAAATCACATCATGTTCAGATACTATTTCGTAAAAAATACAGGCGAGATAATAATTATAATACAAAAGTGTACATCATTTCTTTGATTTTAACATTTACAATTGAAGGTTTCATAAAACTAATTTGGTTCTAGGCAATTTTCTGTCTGTTGGCTCTCTTGGCCATAGCTAAGGCTTTTCCTCAAGAACCTATTCCAATTGTACGATATGAGAACGAAGGAGTTAATGCTGATGGATCTTACAAATTTAGGTAGATACCGCAAATATACATTAAAAATTTCACTATTTTATATCGTCAGGGGTGAGAAAGTACTTCTTCAATTGCATTGAAATATCTTCTAGTTATGAAACCGGTAACCAGATCACCGCGGAGGAACAGGGCTATGTGAAGAACGCAGGTAATCCCGAGCAGGAGACCCAGGTTGCTCAAGGCCAGTACTCGTACACATCGCCAGAAGGCGAGAAGATCACCATAACATATATCGCCGACGAGAACGGCTTCCAGCCACAAGGCGATCATCTACCAACACCGCCACCAATCCCAGAAGCCATCGTGAAGGCCCTGGAATACAATGCAGCACATCCCGAAGAGGAGGACAGGCAAGCTAGTGCTCCGCAACCGGTCAGGTATCAGCCACAGTTGCAGCAACAACCGAAGAGACGGTACTGATTCAGTACGGCTGAAGAACGATGAATAACTACTATATGCATAGGAAAGTATATGTTATACTTGACTGTAGTAAGTAGTATGAAACTTATTGTCAATTTATCCTGTACATATCCATACTATATTCCATACATACATGTGATGTAAGTTTTGTATCATATTTTCTAAATAAAATAGACGTCAAACATATGGAGTTATATCAATAGTAAATCGCCTGCAGATGTACTCAATAATTCAGTGTACATGAACTAAATATACCTATTTATTCGTATGTATTCTCTCTACAAGAAGATTTGTTCAGGAGTCCAAGTTTTTTTTTATTCGATCTTGTATTTAAAAGTAAGAAGTCATAGACTATAATGAATTAAAATCATTAATAGTATTAATACAAGATGTTCCATTAAAAAAATATATTTATATTGTGTTCTAAACATACAGCGATTCTGAAGAACAGCACAATTATGAAATGTCATGTGAATGTAAACTGTTCGTATTTATACAGAACGAGAAAAAAAAGGTTATACAAAGGTTGACAGACTTTGTATACTTAGTTTCATAACTAAAAGACATAGTTTGTTTTTTTGTACAGTAATTCTCTAAATTTTTATTATAATACTATACAATTTTATTTAATAGAAATGAATAAAGGTATAATTACATTCAGTAGTTTTTCTATAAACTTTACATTCTCTATATGAGATACAAAGATTATATTCTATCCAATAAATAAGAGAGAATATTGTCGAAAAATTAAATTTAATGTAATGCTCCAATTAGTATCTAAAATTCTGTCAATTAAGACACATACAAATGTATGGTTTATATTTGTCACGTGCATTATTAAAATAGAATTATTCCGGCAAATATCTAGTATTGTTAACCAATTAATGAAGAGAAAGTGAATCAGATGCTTTGGCAAATACAATATTCCTCTGTTATTATTTCCTACTGCTAACTGAATAATATTCAACTTGTAAATTGAATTGGCGTCCAAAGAGAAACCTGTGATATATGTTTCAAGTTGTATCTGCGATGTTCACGTAATCGTATTGAAAACTATTTTTCATATTAATTATTATTATCATTAAATGCCGCTATTAACACGGTTTAGCGAGAAAGAAATCAATTATTGATTTAGTATATCGCAGTATGAAAGCACACTTTGATTTCATTGTTCTCAGATTTATTGCTCAAAAAAGATTTTTACATTGTATATAATATACAACATTATGAATAGCAGAACATACTTTTATTATTTATCTTAAGAATATATACTTTGCAATGCCTTATATGTTATTATTATATATAGTAGATAATATTATATTTTTCTTAACTTGAATATAATTAGATATATTTGTAGTACCTTAATAAAAGAAGCAGTAAGTCATAAAAATAATATAATATTAATAAGAATTTTTCATCTGTAGAATAAATATACAGATTATCCTGATTCAAGGATTATTAATTGAATTAATTAATTTCGTATACATAACATATGCAGAAGAATTTAATTTTCTATTGGCCAAGCTAAGCTAGACTGAGCATTAACCCAAAACTGACTGATAATTACACTGATTGTGAGTGGCAAAGGAAATCGGCGCGAAAGATGTTAATGTTGTTGAACATTGCCGCTCGCTATTCACATGGCGTATATGGACCAAATCATATCCGCAGACGGCATGGAGAGAGCAATGGAACATATGGACGGTGGAGACACTCGACAATCCATGTTTGTATAAAAGGAAATCCGGCTCACTGCTAACCATATTCAGTTCTTGTGCTTCACATCATCAACACATCAGACAACCATGGATATTCTTGTAAGTATTCTCTACATATATGTTATCAAATCAAATAATTCAGTGTTCAGTAAAATTATTTGCTATCTAGTTCTTATTACATTGGATTATATTTCAATTGCATTAACTAAGAAGATTTGTAAACACAGTAGTATAATTTCATGTCGCATGATTGCATTACATTTTGTTAAATATCCTTGTCCTAAAAGATACTCATTTCTATATATTTATTAGTACAGTTCATTTCAGAAATTATTCAACTGTAGCTGAATAAAAACTAATCCTGTTCTTTTACAGATGTTGGTGTTGGTTGGGTTCGGTGTATGTGGAATGGCCGCCCCACAATATGGAGATGAACAGGAATACCATCATCAACATCATGATGTCCATCAGTTGCACACCACGCCTATACCTATTCTGCAACATAAGCATGAAACGCACAAAGACGGTTACCAATTCAGGTAAGAAGATTCATTACTATCAATAAGTATATTTGAGAAAGTACATTTGTAGTTTTATGTGGTGAAGAAATGGCACAATGTTGTAGATAGAAATTCAAACCTCGTGAGTGATTCTCTACAATACAATGTGGCGAATATGGTACAGTTGGCTTATAAAACTGTGTGTCAGTACATACTTTCAGCTTGCTTTCTAGACAGATGCTAGGCGATCTGGCCATCGGCAGCTTGTTGTCTATCAAACACAATTTACAGATAAAACACACACAATTACTACAGACCGATACTCTCTAAAACATTATCCTTAATATACAGCCATTATAGTGTGTTGTCACATTGGTTATTATGGTAATTTATACGTACTTATTGCGTTCTAAAATCATAAAACTACAGACAAAAGTCTATTTTCAAATATTTATTTCACTGGATTTTGAAAAACTTAAACAATATTCATTTAATATTAATGAACGACATTTTCAAATGATATTTGATGTGTAAACGTTCGAATCTAATTGAATTATCTAAAAATAATAAATTGTTTTGACAGCTACAAAACTGGTAATGGAATTCAAGCTGAAGAATCTGGTTATATCAAGAAGACTGGCGAAAAAGATGATGATAACTTGATCGTAATGCACGGATCTGTTTCATATACTGGTCCTGACGGTGTTCCAGTGAAACTTACGTACATTGCCGACGAACACGGCTTCCAACCGCAAGGCGCTCACCTGCCAACCCCACCACCAATCCCAGCGGAGATCCAGAAAGCTCTGGACCAGCAGGCAGTGCACCAGCAGGCCGTACATCAGCCCGAACACCAGGAAGAAGCCTATGATGATCAAGAACAGTACGGAGCGCATTACTAACACAGACAAAATCACGGTTTCAATGTTCAATTATTCTTTGTATAGTTCTAGCGGTACAAAAAAACTATTATTTTTAATTGAAACAATTGTCTTTAGGGTGTTTACTTGTTATTGCTTGAATTGTTAATGCACATTAATTGTTTCAATATGGCTGTTCTGACTTGGCTGAACTTGTTATTATAAGCACAATATAGTTGTTAATTGTTAAAGGTATGTACTTTACCATTCCAGTATTTTATAGATATAAAACAGGTATATGTACGTGTGTACTTGTTATAAAAATAAACTTATATTTTGTTACATTAGCTATTTCTTTCTATATACACAAATTAGTAGAACATGATAGACGAATGTTTTGCTCCTCGCAGCATACAAGCAAAACTGGTTGCATACTTAGATTATTTCTGAATATTTGTTTCCATATAATTTACTTGTAAAATATTTGCGGTAAAATATAAACCACACAATAATCTTTGAATCATTTCGACCATAATAATTGCTAAAACAGTAATGTAATCATTCGAGATAGAGAGACAAATATAACCACAAAAACATAGCAAATATATCTAACCTACTTCTTAATACAGAACACCAATTTACTCTCAAAAATGTCTTTCAAAACACAAATGTTTTATTTCTAATGACAACACGACATTCACGTTTCAAAACAAACATATTTCTTTCATCGTACATGAGGATAATCTAGTTTAAGACCACACAAGTATCAATTGTGGTTTAACATTCCTTTTCTACTGGTGTTCATGAATTATTGATCAACGTTGGTGTGTGTGTAATTGACCGTTGTAGTTGTTGGTTGATCGTGTTTCATTGACTGACAGTCGCGAACAGCTGTAGGTGCCGGGCCCATAACACTGAACTAGAGTTCCAATGATACACTTTCTATTAATGGTCGCCAGTTCACCGACCCGACTAGACAAGCACGCTCACCTGACGTAATTCAAGGTGAATAACTAGTTCAAGCCGACATTCTCACACTGTAAACATATCTATGTGGGCAGAGACATCTGGATCTGAGCTAAGTGAACCGATCAGTTGGTAAATGACAGTATGTAATCATGCTAATAGGAATACTGACACAGAACTCAGTACAAGCGAAGTATGATTAGCCATTAGAAAGTCCAATAATTATACACTAATTTCATCTATTTTTGTGGCCTCTGTTCACTGACAGACTAGTATTTATTGACTGTTAGTTGTAATGGTCAAAATATACGATTTTGGGGAAATTCAAGTTGCTGATTAATAAATAGTATTCACACCTGACACATTACGGACACGTTGTCAGCTATCAAATAATTTCTTTGTATTAACAGCAGCAGCTTTTATACTCCTAACTCACAATTTTTAGAGTGGGAGTAGAATAAACAGGGAAACATTTACCGAGGAAGTCGTTCCTACATAATATATTTGATTAATATATCTATCCCAAAATATGTAATTGTGTGTGAACAGAACTACCCTATATCTAAAATATTTCAATAAATTATATTTATAAAACAAATTAAATGAAAGAGATTGGACGAATATTTGATTAGTATAAAATAGTTTTACTGTAGGATTTATCACTACAAAAATAACTACTATTTAATGTTGCCAATATTTCATAAGTTATGTCCACCATATGTACATATGTATGTAAATAATGTATGCATGTAGATAATTACATTGCTTTCCTAAAATCTTCGATCAGATACGCCACGGAGATTTTGCAAAATCCGTGGTTTGTGTTCGATACAACGTGAATGGAATATATGTTTCATTGTATTCGTAATTATCTAGCGTGCTATTGTTTCATCTTGAAACAAAAAATTGAGCAACAACAAAATTATTCGACGTAAACGATCTGAAGACTGACCCAAATATGACACATTACAATTTTAGTTAAAATTCTCATAAACTAATAATATAAATAACTTAAAATAGAATGAAATATGGGTTATCAAAAGCGGATATAATACATGGAAGAGCGTTTTATAAAATATTGTTAGACTAACAGCCATAATTAATAAGTTAACGCCGTGTGGTATGACTACAAACAATATTGGTAAAGCTTAAAACTTGTATCAATATTTTATGTAGGAAAACAACACACCCAACACCGATAAAAAAAAAAAACAATAAACTACCTTATAATGTGTCATCTAAACACATTAATACAAGCATCAAACGCATGTCATTGGACGCAACAGCAATTCTAATTCCTAGAACTGAATCCTGTACGCATATAAATACGAAATATATTTATTCTACTTAGAAAAAAAATCATTAAGGATGATTTAATGGTAAAGATGGAAGCCAAAAATCCCAGGTTATGGTAATACGAATTCGATATGCATATGAAAGATATTTTTTTGGATGCGGTCAATGAATTTATCGCGAGGTCTGGTAGCAGGGTGATGATATATATAAGGAGTTCGAGAATTTACACAGCACAACAACTAGCAGCTTCAAAGTGTGCAAACAGAACATCTCTCCAACAATGAAAACTGTGAGTTATCAAGTCTCATTGTTGAATCAAGTGGTGCAATTCTGAGATATTTGGTATTTAGTGACAATAGAATAGTGTGAAAGATAAATAATTATTCATTGGTAGCATTTATATTTATTTATATGAATGTCAAATTACAAAGATAATAATTCTAGTCGCTGTTCAGCTACTGCATTTAATCAAGCTCATTTCACCGTAATTTAAAGATTTAATAAAGATAACCAATGATCTAATTTGTATCATGCACTCAATCTTATATTCAGATAAATACTTAATTATATGCAATTTAATTTTGTATCGGTGTTGTGTGAGATGCCAGTTCATTATTTAAGTTCTGCAGATGATATCTGTTTGATAATTATACACTTAACTACACATAAAATTAAAATATGTTTCTTTATATTTGACGCCTTGCTGTTTAGTAGATAGATTTAGTATTTTAGTATTTACAAAGTGGATATAATTAGTATTAATTTAATAAACTGACAATACATTGACGTACATTAATATGCATACTAATTAAATACATTGTCCGGCATTGATTGTAAAAATAACTTGTATGTCAATAGATCGTCCTAATCGTTGCCTTGGCCGCTATGTGCCTGGCCAGGCCCCAAAAACCCAGTTCTGGGAATCCACAGGAAGCGACAATCTTACAATTCGAAAACAACAATATTGGCGTAGGACCGTACAACTTTGCGTAAGTATACTTTTCGATAATAACCTTTGTGAATTATTAAAACATACTGTAAACATCATGGTCATCATAATACTTGCCTCGTACAGTTACCAGACCAGTGATGGCGTGTCCAGACAGGAATCTGCTGAAGTGAAGAACCCTGGCACGGAAAATGAAACTTTAGTGGTGAAAGGCTCGTACACGTACCTCGGTGTTGATGGCGTCCAGTATACAGTAACATACATCGCCGACGAAAATGGTTTCCAGCCTCAGGGTCAACATATCCCCGCCCAATAGTCACATTCAGAGATACCATATACATGTATATATACATGTATGTATGTATGTATATGTATATATATATATATATATATATATATATATATATGTATATATATATATATATATATATATATATACATATATATATATATATATATATATATATATATATATATATATATATATATATATATATATATATATGATAAGATATGATATGATATCCTCATCCCGGCCACATGTCCGCATATTCCACTAGTATTGTACATCAATGCCAGTTCAGAGTATGTGAATAACCTGCAATATATTGTATAATTACAATTTTTCCTAATAAACAGTATTTTTCATAATAACCAGAACAGTTTTCTAATCAAGTACATATATACCTAGTTCATACAGATATGTTAAAGGTACGTATACAAAACAAAAATATATACAAATATATGTATGTTTTGATACTTCCATTTGATATTCTTTTCAAATAACAGAAGACAACATACAGTGCACTTGTATAATGATAAACTAAAGGAATTGCTTAACACGTATTGACTGCAAAGTAATATTCTAATATTATGCACTATTCAATTAATAATATTAGAGTATAAAGGTATATTCTGAAGTCATAGGCAATAGATTAATGTAATCAATTGGATGCAAACTATATACTCGTATTATATAAGACACCATGTACATCTCATTATCATCATATTGAACACGACTCAATAAGATTATATAATTAAAAAATACAAAATGATGTCGCCAATCAAGTGTACCTATAGAATTCAGTAAATGCAATATGTAGGTTTCATATTTCCTTATACTTACCACTTTCACATCATCTCCATAATAACATCGCACTCTTACACAATAATACACCATCACATCAATGCTAGTTTTCACATACAACAATAAACGATCAGGTAACTTTAATAAAAAAGATATATTTATGTGTTACAGTTATTATAAAGCTACTAAATTTAATAAACAATGTGTAAAATTATTAATAAAATTATATAAATGGCAAGAAACATAATTCGAAATTTGTTTTCTTTCTTTTTTTAACGATTAACAATGTGTTTTAAACTCAATAACATGGTGAGCCTAGGTAAACATATTCATTTATAGAATCGATACATAAAAAAAAAATCACCAATGACACATCACAGTAAATGAAATTTATTCGTCAATAAACTTTCGCCTTTCAGCGTTTATTTTGGATAAGAAAGAAGTGAATTTTGAATCAGGTACGATGAATGCGTTAGCTATTCGTGGTACATCGCTACCTTTTCTAGGCTGGTACCCATTTTCATCGGCCGTGTAGATGGTTTTATACAATTTTCCATCAGTGCCAACAAATGAGTATGATCCAGTAACAGATAAAGCTTCATTGTCAGTTCCAGGGTGTTTTATAACACCTTGTTCTTCGCGTGATTGTTCGTCAGTCGTTTGATAACTGAAAAATTAATTGGTTACATACTGAATGTTATCACATATTTTCAAAGTGTCAAAGTACAATGAGCTCTGATTCTCATTTGTAAAATTATTTACATTGCATGACTTCTATTAGAATCTCGTATGTTTTCAAATTACTTACAAGAATCTATAACCACCCAAGTCATCACTTTCTCTTTCATACGTAACGATCACAGAATCTTCCGAAACCGGCAGTGGTTTGGCAAAGGCCGTATTCAGGAACATTACGAATAACATCTGTAATTTGCAAGAAATTATTAAACATTAAAATATGGTACAACAATTAATATAAAAATAAAACTAAGAATTACGCTAATGAAAATCAACAATATCATAGTGAAATGATTACATTAAGTAATATTTATTATTAAACAATTATATTATATATATAGAAAATAAATCATTTTGATATAGAAATTTATATTTCATTAAATAGCACATTAGTACAAAAATAGAATCCAAAATGCAATACATATTAGTATATGTAATAAATAAATAAATGAAAATCTATGTTCTAAATAAATACTCACCAGTCTCATGATTCAGTAAAGGTATAGGTACAAATAACTTTCAACAACCACAGTCAACTTCTTTTATATACGGCGAGAACAATCAGTATTTTCCAGTTTTTTTTTTCGTCGCTTCGCGGCTAAACAGATTCTGTCTTGACAGGGCGTTGCATCTTGCAACATTACCAAATTTCTTTTTTAGTTACCTGGATTTTTTTTTAATCATATATGCATATCATGAACGCACTGATCAGAATCACAAGAAAATATTAACCATGAAAATTTATTGACAATAACATTGTAAGAACAGGTACATAATTATTTTGCATAGACAAGAATATTTAAATATTACAAACTTGAGCTAGCATCACAATTTGAAAACACGTTGAGAACGTAAAACTAATTATACTTACTATCAAATGCAAACACATTTTAGTCAGTAGAGAACTTTTCTTTTTCCGATCTAATTCTGGATAAAATTGACGTGAACTTCGAATTAGTCTTGAGAAATACGTTCGCGGGTGGTTCAAAATCACTAATTATTGCTTTTTCCAGATGGAAACCATTTTCATCGGCGCTATAAACAGTTTTGTACAATATCCCATCAGTACCGATGAATGAGTATGATCCAGTTACATTTAAAACTTCGTTGTCAGTTCCAGGATTCTTTATTATACCTTCTTCCTCGCGTGTCTGTTCGTCACTCGTTCGATAACTGAAAGAAACATTTATTTATTTGAAGCAGATAAAAATGCAGTCGAAAGATTTATTGACATATTACGTACGAGAATCTGTAACCACCGGAATCATAATTTTCCCTTTCATTCTCAATGATCTCTGCATTTTCCGATTTTTCTACTGGTTTGGCGCAGACGGAGATTAGGAAAATTGTAAGAAAGATGTAGAAATATTGAACGCTTACAAGATTCATGGTTGAATGAAGACAAACCATCGCAGTCAACTTTATTTATATACTGCGTGAAGAATCAACATTCACCAGGTTTTTTTTTACAAAAAAATAATGAATTTTTTATATCTACTAAAAGTTCATAAGTCTAGGAAAATATTAATGATATGTTTTATTAGCAATTACAGTTTAAAACCAGATATACAAGTAATTTGAATAAACAAGTATATTTAAAGGATTAACATATAAAATACTTATCATAAATTTATCAGTATTATATTGCACTAATGTGTAAACTGTTGGACTGAACTGATAATATTATGTTTGTCCATAAATATATACATTCGACTGGGTAGTATCAAGACACGTAGGACTATTTATCAGTGGATGTTAACGAATTCCTCCACCAATGAGCGACCCCAAGAGAGCTGCTGGAAGACCCAGTCGACGAGTTTGTGTTATTACTGGCTGAAAACCATTCTCATCGGCGGTATAGGTAACTGTATATATGACTCCATCAGTTAGGAAAGTGTAGAATCCCTTTACAGATAAAACCTCATGATCAGTTCCTTTGTTCTTTATAACTCCTTGTTCTTCACGCTCTTGATCGTCACTTGTTTGATAACTGAAATATATAAATGATATACCATTATATTACGACCGGCCAAATTTGTATTAGATACAAATAGAGATTACGCACAAGAATTTATAGCCACCAGATGCATCTCGTTCTGTTTCAAATTTAATAATCCCTGAATTACTCGATTGAAGTATTGGTTTGGCCCAAGCTACGCTCAGAAAAACAGCGATTATTATCTACAAAAAAATACTTAAGGTTAATAACAATTTCTAAATTTATTATTGGCTATTGACTATGTCATATGAACAAACTTGCCACAATATTTATAAACTAAATTAAGAGAATTCAATCCAGTAATTTTAATGCGCGCAAAAGATTTAATTAAACTAAAATAAAATAAATGTCTGCACTCACCAGTTTCATAATTGAATTGAACACACACAAAAAATAACTTTTTGATATCAAAGTCGCGTGCACTTATATACTACGGAAAGGTGTAACTTTCTCCTGCTTATTTTATAACAAGTCCCTTCCATTTAAAATATTTGCTTACGTAAATCCCAAATATAAGAGTTAGAAAATTTTAGACTGTTTTAAGAAAACATGTATATATCCATTGTGTATCACAACACGAATTTATTTCCACAAAATCGCTTCACCGACATGCTATAAGTTATCAAAAACAGTGTGTTCTGCCTCTACAAAACAGCTTTTGGTGTAATCTGAGCCCAAATGAAAGAAACGCGTGTAATTTCAATAGAAAAATATATTTAATCATTAAAAAGTACATAACAAAGAATGACCAGTTCACATTATATCAATAACAAGCGTGCACTGATCGATAAAATTTGAAACACAATAAAAAATATTAGTAATAATAGAAGATGACTTTAGGGGAGAGTTAGAAAGCTTGTAGTAGACTAGTTGTATCTAGTCTGTAACAGACTTCAGGCAGTGGTAAATGTGTGAAATTAGATTTTCCTGGCGAGGGGTGGCGGATATGTTAATTAGCCGAGACCTCCTCCGACGAGGGATCCAATAGCTGCTGGTGGGAGTCCTAGTTTGGGAATGTGTTTCCCCTCTGGCCTGAAACCGTTTTCATCGGCTATATAGTTCACTTGGTACATGACTCCATCTTGGCCAATGAACGAGAAGGATCCAGTGACCGATAAAGCTTCATTATCAGTTCCTGCGTTCTTAATAGCACCTTGCTCATCACGTGTCTGGCCATCACTAGTTTCATAACTGCAAGAAGAACACAATTTATGCACAGTTCTATTTTGCAATCAACATTTCCTATTAACAATCATTATTATCATAACTGAATGCATCAAACAACATTGCTAATGTGATGACAATAAACAACATTCACATTTACACTGACCGTTCCTAAATAATTATAATATTAACCATTACAATTATTTGCTTAATACGAATACATCTTGCCAAGGCTTATTTACATGGATAATAATTTATTTAATTGCACTAACGTTATTAAATGAAGAGAAACAACTGTTGTAGCATATTTTCTCGACGATTATTTTAATAACTGTTAGAATAAACTGCTACCCACACAAGCACAATACAAGTACCAAGGCAAATATATATTATTAAACATACATCAACATTGCACGCTCACATTCATAGCGCAGGTCAAGAAATGTCAGAGCTTGATGTTAAAGTTACGGTTTAGAGTAATTAAGATTTAGATTTTTACGAATGTATACCTACTATGCTGAAAATGCCAAGGAATATTTGTAGAATGCAAAATAAATATTAAAAAACAATTTTACCATGGCCTACGTTTTGAAATATTAACTTCTTTTTTTAGTAAATGTAAAATTAATTAGAGCTGCATAATAATAATAATATTTTCATTTAGCAATTCAACGTATTGGCAACTAAAATGATGTATGTTGCATATTTCTCAAATATGCGAACTTTCAACACAAAAATTCTATTCAACAATTACTGTCCCCGTTTCAAAACAAAATTATGCAAAACAGTATTAAGAATTGTCATTTGTACACAACACAATATGTAAATACTTTACTTGTACAACAGACTATAGTTTTATTTTCACGGAATTCATTACGGTGTGTATATTTATTGAAAAAGAAAGTAAAAACACATACACATGTATACAAGTATGAATATATTAAGCATACATGAAGGAATCTGGCTGATTGCTAAATTTATTACCATCCATTTACAATTCAGTTAGCTGTGGAAAACCAATCCAACGAATAATTTATTAGTAATAAACCAGTAATAATTATTAAATTGAGAAATTTATTATTGTCTATTACCAATAATAATTAATTGCTGCTGTAAGAAGCAACAAATAATATTTAACAATATTCAAGAAGACACTATTAGATTTTCCATAAATGAAACTAGGTAAATTTCTTTGCAAGATAAAACTGATTCATAAAAAGCTATATGACATTGTGATTGTAAGGTAGTTGTGGTAAAATTAAGGTCACAAAGACGTAATGTGCAACTCAAAAACAACCAAACAGACACGGAACCTTGACACTGAACGCGGACTACAGACTTTTTACAATATTCGTTAATGTATTCTTTAGATGAAAACGTTTCTTTAAACATTGCTATAAATGTCAACAGGTGAATGTTTCTCCTGTGCGCGATTATTAAGATATGTAGTACATATTCTTGATGAAAAAAATCTAATAAAGTTTTCGACTTTCTTCCTATTAGAATTTCGAACAATAAAGGTTGCTGCTTTCGTGATAATGTTTTCAAATAACGTTCCTCTCACTGAATGCAATAATACAGGAGAATTGTACTTACGCGAATCTGTAAGCCCCTGTTCCATCATTTTCCGTTTCATACTTGAGAATCACAGCATCTCGGGAGGGTGACAATTGTTGTGGCCTGGACCAAGCTATGCTGACGAAAAGTGTGAATACCACTACCTACAAACAGTAATAAACTTCATAATATCATATATGCAAGTGTTAGATTTATTGTTGAAATATTATACATGAAGGAAAGTTTGTGATACTTGAAGTAATGCTAGTGTCAATAAACAATACTGTATTAAGTCCATGTCACAAGAGCGTAATATATAAGTAATTACATTAACAGATATTTGTGAAAGCTGCTACATAACAATTATTCTAATTAAAAACCAATAAATACAAACAATATTCAATAAAAGTCAAATCATGATAAAAATAAGTAAATTACATTGACAATATTACTGTGTATTATTGTAAATTGTACAAAAGCACAAGATTTTTTTTAGCTTATTATTTATTTATACAGACATTTGGTTATTAAATGCCAAATTTTTTTATTACTTATAAATTAAAAGATGATACTCAAGGTCATTAAAAGAAATAAACATAAGCAATTACGGATAAACCTGTTGGGTCATTAAAAAACAAAAGTCATAAGTCAAATCAGCAATAAAGACATGAAAAAAATCCACTGATCGCCCACACGAATATTTAGAAATTGAAGGAATTATCAAAAAAATCATATCTAATTAATAATGACATAAACTTTCCCATTGAATGTATTATCGAACTACTGGTGTTAACAAGTATTAACTTAGTGTCAAGTATGCATTTCACAAAAATGGAAACATGCGATATATAAATTTTAGTTGACATTGATTAAAATATATTAATGAATATTGTTAATTATATTTACCTAAGTATCATTCAAACTAATTACTCTGATTTCTGAATATTATTTTTAAACTATATCCAAATATATTTGTGACGGTAACTATTATTTACATATATGTAAATATATGTTGATACAGCCGGATATATCGAATCTTTCCAATTGAATTGATGAATAGTTCTTTAAAAGTGGCACTGATATTTGATGTAGGTATGTTTGTATATTTGCTAGTGGACACAAGTGTGTAAATGTACTCACCAGTTTCATGATGGAATAGATGCAGTGGAATAACTTGAAGAAATCACAGTCAACTACGTTTATATATACACACTGCATGACAGATGAACCTTCTCCTTTTTCTTATACAGTGAAAAACTCCCTCCCAGCCTCTGACAGGAAGTAGTCTCTGATGAAATAACATAATATGAAAACCCTAAATTTCTCTTTTGTTCAAACTGAATATGTTTGAATCTCATATGCATCCACTTTAGAATTCCAGCCATTCTCAGCCAATTAGGATGACATTCTTGTCAATAATTTCGGCAGAAAATAGCAACGATGGCTCTATTGAAAATGCGGAAATATAAATATATTGTCGGAGAAACGCTATACGTTATCGGATTAAAATTTTACAAAATTGAATATTGCATTTTATGTGGAATTCTTGGAAATATGACCACACATGGAAGAAGAGAAAATATATATCGTTTATATATTAACGATATGTTGTGTTGTTTCACAGTTTGATTTAAGTGTTCTCAGCATATTAAAACATACACATTAGTACTTTTTGTGGTTTATTAAAAGTTATTTGAAATGTATGATGAAGATTGCATTAGCAAATACTATCTACAACATATATTTAATATAAATTTGCACTGCATTTAACTGATAACTGATTAAATTGTCTAAATATACCAGATTAGTAGATATTTAGTGACGATTGAAAATACATTTCAAACAATTATTAGTTAAGAAATGAATTGACATGAAAAAAACTACTACCAATATGAAACTAATTACTAATTAATTTCATCATTCACATCGTGCGCCTAACATGCAATCACATTGCGAATATGTCAGTTTTTCTCAGGATTCTTATGTGAATATTATGGAAACATATTCTATTTACATTCACTTTCGATTTCAAAATCAAAATGGTATTTATTTATAGGAAACTGTGTTTATCTCTAAATCATATTCCTAGTTTTTTACATTAAATAGAATAAACTTAAGTAATTTTTATTTTTTTGTTCTTGTTATCCGATATTAAAAAATGTAGCTATGAAAAATGAATTGGTGCTTCGGCTATTTATTATTTATACTATGATTCACATCTTCTCTCTCATTTTGTAGGCAATAGATATATCCTTGCGATTTGATTCTCTGATATACCGTTCATTCATAATAATAAATTAGTAGATCATTGTTTTAAGCATCATTTGTTGGTAATAATTGTAGATTAAATACTACCGTCTAATTTAAATAGTTACACGGTAATTACACTTACAATAAACATTCCCATGCATGGAAACATTTAATTATATTTCATGCAAACACGCTGGTGTATTGCATATGTTATGCAGTTAGTAAAGTACGTATTCGACAATATGAGAAATGTGTGTGTGTGTGTTGCAGAAATGGTGGATTCATTCAAATGTCATTTCATTGTTCATTCTCCTTGCCCCACCACCAACAACACTCTGTGCAAACTGTCATTTAGGAGAGTGCATATCTAACCGTGTCATCAACGTTTGCATACATAATCGTCAATTCAACACTTACAGTGAAACAAGCAGAATGATTATTAGTCAATATTAATGCCAGTATTGAGAAATTATTTTACAATCTTCCACGTGACCTCTAAATTGAATCATCAATAAAGTAACATTAGTTGCTAGATGACGATTATGTTAAATAAAATGTATGTTGTATACAACTTGATCCGTTGCATTTGCTAGGAAAGAAATATCAAAGCGATTGTTTGAATTCAATGCTGGTGACTGATCTAGGTAAAAAGTCCAAAGAATACAGACTTCACAGTGCAATATACAAAAACTGATCTGAGTAAATTCACGTTGAGTATTAATATAAAGTTCAACTGAATATATGAATGTCTACATTCTCCTCAAACCTCATTACTGATTTTTTTAACATTAACGTACTCATTAGTCATAAAACTACTACACGATGTATATCTGCATGTATTAAATGTATTTCTGGTGACCCAAATATCATATACCAGCCAATATTTTAACAAAACCGTGTATTTCAAAATCGATATAAAATAAGAATCTTTCGAATTAAAATACAATAGATTTTAAAGGTGAAATAATCTTGTGCACAATATTAAAATAAAACAATTTCGATGTTCTGCGATCTAATTTTAAATCTGATCATTTTAGATAACTAGACTAAAATAATACATATACTTATTTAAGGATTACATGTGGTGAAAAAGCATAAATATATTCAATAAAATATAAATACATAAATACGATATACATACTTTGTATAATACAGCATAAAAATATTGGCAGTAAAATTAGTTTTAAATAACGGAAGGTTACAGGAGATTTGTAAATGAGAAATATCTGTGCATTGAAATGTACAAAATAATTAAGATGCTTGATTATATTTAAATAGGAATTGTATAGTTTTTTTGTAATCATTATTTATCTGATACCACCTCCAATTAAACTACCAAGCAAGGCTGAGTTGATCCTCTTTGTAGCCTTCGTTGATGATGTCGATGCGTAAGGCACGGATGGAACCATTTTGATAAGACGATATCCATCTTTATCAGCTATGTAATTGACTGTATAAATAACTTCATTATCGCCGATATACGAATATGATCCTTGCACCACTTGTGATTCGGTTCCATCAGGATTTTTCTCAACTGTTCCAATCTCTTTTCGTTTTGTTCCATCTGACGTTTCGAATCTAGAAATTAGTTTAATTGATTAATTTCACGTTTTAACAATCAAGGTGAGCACACAAATATACTTACTCAAACATGTATTCACCACCAATCCCTTGCACATTTTCGAATATTAGAATTTTTGCATTTTTTCCTTGATCGCGTTGTGCAAACACAACATTTACCAAGAGCAATATCGTTACTAAAACCTGTAAGAAATACACACGTTAGTAAAATGTACACACATCGTTGTTTCATTTTAAATAAACAACTATTCCTCTTGAATTACGTATATAATTCAAGGTTGTGAGATCTGTTGCAATAAGGCTAACAACATAGTCAGTAATCAAACAAAAATAAACGACACTTGTCAAATGTTTAACAAGAAACTGGATCACGTTTTTTCAGTTACATCTTTGCACTTACACATTTCATTGTGAAACACTAAAAACTTAAAACCTGGCGAGATGGACGATGCTTCTCTTCCATTCACTGGACCTGAAGACTGTGCTGTTCCGCGGTGTACAAAGTGCAGATATAATATTCATTGTTGTTATCCCCAGCCTCCTTCGCGAAGAGAAGGTTATAATTAACTAACCGCTCACATAAGATAGATGTATCGCAACAAAATCTCTCACGATATATATCCATTCGGACAGTTTATTATTAACAACCAATCATACATAGGTTCAATATGCAAACATCTTATTACTTATCACTTAGTATCAAGTAGCTATTAGATAAATCATTTGAAACATGGAACACTATGACATTTTCTTAAAAAATATTTCAAACTTCCAACTTAGATTCCGAAGGTTAACCATTATATGAGACCCGAAAAACTATGACATTTTTCAACGTATTGCTGAAATATGACTTTCAACTTATGTTTCGAAGGTCAACAATATACTGGAGATAATTAACATTGCTATAAATAAACCTCTTCTCTGATTATATCGTTATTAACAAGATTGCAACATGTAAAGGATTTGTTAATAACAATTTATTTTATTACCCCTGAATTAAATTAACAGAAATTAAATTTATAATATATTTCAAATACTTACTATATTGGATACAATAAAAATAAGATCAACTGTATTTATAATAATATGCAGAATATAAACAAAACGTAATTTTAATAAATCTCGATCTACCAAAATATTTATACATAATTACATATTCTATGAAATATATTACATGAAATCAAATTATTATCTGTGGAAATAGTTCGAAATATTATACTCGTTTTATTTTGATATGAAATATGTATCATTATGTATTATGAACTACATTATATTGAAAATGATTTATTATTGTTATATAGGATAGTACACTCGTTTAATACGTTATTCTTCCAAGTAAACTACCTTCCATAGCTTCGGTCATGTTCAGTTGAGTCCCACCAACCTTAACTATACATTCTTCTACTACTTCATCATATCCTGAGTTTGCACTTAAACTACCAATCAATATTGAGTCGCTCTGCGATTATACATCGCCATCCTGAAATATTCTTTCTTCTCCCAAAACTGCTGCTGTACCATATACCACTGATGGTACAATTTGTTTATCAGCTACGCATTTGACAGTGTTTATAACGTCATTCGATCCCTTATAACTAGTAGATGCTTCAGTTATTTTAGAATCTGTACCATCGGACTTTATCTCAACTTTTCCTCTTTCTTCTCGACTTACATTATCCGATGATTCACTTCTAGAAGTCATTTATTGAACAATTGTATGTCACTGTCCATATAATTGAATACTTATATTCACCTTGTCCGCCCTGCACAATTTTGAAGATTAGAATTATGGCCTCCATTGTTTGATCTTTCCATTGATCCCGTTGTTGCACAAGATTTACAAAGTACAATATCGCAAATAAAACCTGTACAAAATACACCGGTTAGTAAAATAGAATCTGAATAACATTACGAATTTAAAAGATAATGATTCTTGACAGCACTATACTTTACACTAGATTCGGTTTCGGTTCACTTAACTTACACATTTCATTGTCAAGTGCAAATATATGGATATATTCAACACTGCCAATATACTTGGCACATGATGCTTTGTTTACATTCACGGAACAACAGACTGTACTTTTCCACGATATACAATGTGTAGATAATATGTTGATTTATGTTATTATCCCCAACTTCCTTTGACGGACAGCAGGTTACATAATAAGTCATCAATTAACCTACAGATCATATCAGACAAACATCATTACGAATATTCTCGTGTTTTATGCAAGTTTAATTAATCCAGATTATACAGTTTGTAAAAATATACTGCAAATAATAGTGAACAGTAGGGAATCTTATATAATTTCCTTTCATTAAACCTACATACATATATATTTCTTTGTAAAATATTATATATCAACACATAATGTGATGTTCATTAATTATTGACATCTTATCGATTTGCATTACTGAACATATAAATTCAAATGTACAACTATATCATCCACAGAAATGTTTATTGTAGTCCATATTTTATAGTAAACTTTTAATTAAAATAGTTTAATGAATATTTCGTTATAAAATAAAATTCGGTTTAATTGGTTCAGATAAAAAAAAATAGTAGTGCTTAATTAATTGGTAGCATGTATTTCGTCAATGACAATATACTAAAATAATAAATTTCTTTTCGTTGCCGAAACAATTATATGGTAATTTTCTGATTAGAAATGTTTATGTAGAAAATTCAATTTATTTTACAATCTAAATGCTTGAATTTACAACCTGTATCAAAAATAAACTAAAACTGAACAATAGATTGTCGAACAATAGACAAATAAATTGAATGACGAAAATTTATTGGCTATTTACCTCGTACCATAAAATTTATAATAAATATCAATAATCAAACGTATCAAATAAAAACTTTCATTAAATCTTGATTTAGAACTACAATAGAGTTACTGGTTATTTATGTGATAAAGTTCGATATACAATAATTGATTTCAGAAGATGAGAGTTCAACTTTCCAAATATAAATCTCGAATAAAACTAGTATTCAAAGAATGGGTTAGTCACCCATGCCTGCAGCTCATCGACGTATGTGCAAGTCTGAATATATCACAAATTATTATTTATCTAAATTCACTTTTAAAATCGTAGGTGCCTAGGTCGCAAATAAAACAACAAATTTAAAACAAGTGTGAATACATTTTCTTCTCTTGACAAAAGCAAAGCAAACTAAGCCGACTATAAATGCATTGATCTTCTTTTGTTCAATTTTTAATTAAAAAATATTTTTTTCTCCAATGGTCTTACATAATTTTTCAAAATAAAAAATATGGAAAAATATTGTTCCATTTCCTGCATATGCAAGAAAATTTTGAATACAATTGAGTGAAAAATAAAGGAGAAAAAAAATAAAAACTGAAAAAAAGTTGCAAAATATTTTTTTTCTCAAGTGCGAAGGAAAATTTTGAAAAATAAAATATACCTTGCACAACTAGACCATAACAAGTATCTGCAGAAAAAATTTCATAAAAATCCGTTGGGTAGTTTAGGAGATCTGGGTGGAACAAAAAAATCTCGTACGAGCGAGCGAGCGAGCGAGCGAGCGGACGAGCGACATACATACGGACATATGTTGTAATAGTCATTTCGTGGTCCAGGGGGTCTGTCCGGGATTTCTGTGCAAAAATTTTTGAAATCGGAAGATGCTACAGACATCGTACCGAACACTATAGCTCTTCGACAGGAGGTCGATGAGCTAAAAAACATACTTTAAATTCATTCTGCGATCATTTCAAGATGGTTTCCTGCACTTTCCCCATATAAAGATCATCCTGACAAAGGTCGTGACCCAAACACGACATTAATCCTTTGGAAAGATGCATACCAATTATTGTTAAAACTATGAAATAATAAACATAATTAGGACAAGAATGGAATCGTGATGAAAGGAAAATCATACGAATGTCAATGAACGATACAAGATCGATACTCGGGTTCCGGATTATGAAAATTAATATATATGTTCTGGTGTTTATTATATTTAATAAAAACGTAAGCACAAATAATTAAATTACACTGAAAATATTTACAAAATACTTGTATATTTAATTGAAAATGTCAATATGTGATACATAGTTTAGAAATTACTTTCAGAAGTAATTGTACGGTGCAGCAAAAATACATAAAGAATCGAGATTAATTTTATTTTCTAAGATTATAAATATTTTCACATTGAACATTTTATTTTGTATTTATAGCAGGTGGATATTTCGAAGCACTGTGGTGTATTGCTTCATTACTTCATTACTGTGATCTGTGCTCTTCCTTAATTAACCCAGTAGTGATCCTAGCAGTGCCGAATTTATTTTGTTGACTGGTTCATTGTCTTGTGTCGGTGTCTCTATTTCTTCTTTTCTGATTCCGTTTTCATCGGTGTACTTCAGTGTATGCATTTTACCCGCCTTGTCGATGTATGAGTACGTGCCACTAACTACCAAGTACATTTTATTATCTTTCGATAATTTAACCTCGCCTCGTTCCATCCGAAGTATTCCATCTTGTTCATATCTGTAACATAACCACGGACTGTATAATTCTACAACTAATAATAATAATTGCTCGTATTATACAAAGCAGTAGTATCCTGCGAATGCTTGCAATTCATTCCAATACATAAAACACAATTGTTAATAACCAATAATTTCAGTACGTTTTACTTCCAGAATGCTGCACTAACCACACAAATACTTACACGAAATAATATGCGGTGTTACCAGTCTCTGGTACAAGTTCATAATAGACCTTCAATTCTGGACGCGACACCACAAACTCCAACACCAATGAAATCAACAGAAGAATCTAGTATAGAATGATATGTGATCAGGTTCAGAAGGAGCAGAAATAGTCAAGCACTTACCCGTAACCGACACAACATGTTGACAAGCAGATTAAACTAGTACAGTGAATAAAAGATATTGTTTATATACAAAAATCATGTATTTTATTCCACTTATTTGTACACTTCTCTACAACTGCACACTGGAAAAGGTACTTGCGAACAACAGTACCGCGCTGACTCACTGTACTCGTGCACTACATTTTATATTACACTTTGAAATTAATGTACAACACATAAAACTAAAACAATTCAAGGTGCAATATTTAATGGTCATTTTCTGCGATTTCTGCGCTTTATGGCGATCTTATATGTTTTATAATAAAACAAAAGATAACTTTGTCAAATATAGATTTAGGAATATTGAATAAAAAATAAAGAAACATTGATACCTCCTTTATTCTAAAAATTTTCGTTATACAAATTCATTCAATGTAATGCATAACATCTACATATTTTAGCTCGATACAAATAAGCTTGAAAATGCACTTCTACATACAGTATTGACAAACGGTCAATAATGATTTAAGTCATAACATATTACGCTAGGTTTAAGGTCTAAACCGAAGGCAAATAGTCAGCTTTGTTTGCAAATATTTGCTTATATGTATTGGTTAAAAGATTAGTACCATGCCTTATTACGTGTAGGTGTGCTTCAATAAATTATACTTTTATTTTATATGGTTTCATCACATCAAATCATTGCAGATGTCGCTAATGTATCTATCGAATTAGTGTCAAGTAAGACCTCAAAATGTACACCCTTATTTTACTGAAAGTAGCAGTAACATCGTGAATCAGAATTTTACATGGAACTAGGTGAATCAAGTTCAGTGTAATGTTGCGTAATATTTGATTGCTTTTAATTAAACTATGCAACTGCATTTTTATTATACATTTCTTGATTTTTGTAATATATAATTTACTAATTAATGTTATTCAGAATTTCCATTATAAAATAAAAATAATAACCACCACATCAGTTATTTATAGCTTTATAGGGAATTTAAACGTACAGATTGATAGTAATATTATTAGTAAATATCAAGCAAAGTTATTTCATTTATTATTTTATTACATTACAGAACAGTTTTGTATGGAACATATAGAGATATTGATTTAAATAAGGAAGCCTCTACTTAGTAATTTATTTCTATTTTCTAAGTATATAATTTTAAGAAATATTTATCGAACTGTAACTATCTATGGACTGGTTCAATTTGGTTTGTCACCCACAGTAGCTTCTGTAGTTACATTTGCTTTTCCAGCCGATTCAACTACAGCGGCGTTGTCCTCTGGTACGTCTTCTTCAACATACTCCACTATCTCATTTGGATCATCTGTTGTGCTGCCGTCTTCATACTCTTCAGTACCTTCGTTGTTATTTCGCCGGGACATTGTTTCACTAATCTTACTTCTGGTTCGTACTCTGATTTTCTTTATAATTTTATGATACACTTTCCCCGATGAACTGGTATCTTCAGTAGAACTGCCTGGTGCGAACTCATTCAACGATTTTATTTCATCTTGCTTTGCTGATTGATCGCTCGTCAAATACGGATTGTTATTAGGCATATTGCCAAACAAATCAGTTGAAGGCACATTTTGGTAGTTTTCCTGATTAATTTGCGACAAATAAGGCCTTATATACGCTGGAGCGTACGGATATTTACCTTCATCTTTCTTGCTTGCAAGGAAAGCATGCAACTGTAATGCACTTACGGAATTTTCATCAGATTGTTCTGACGACTCGGCACTACTTGATTGTTCCAATTTGGGAATATGTTTCATATACTCCGACAACTGTTTACCGGAAAGTCCATATAATTGTGAGTATAATTTCTTCTTTGCACTCTCATCCGCATACAAATCTTTCATTGGGTTCTGATGCGATGACTTGACGTATTTCTTGTAGTCTTTGTACCAGTTATTATCTGATATGCGGAACTTATTCTTCAGTAGCTGTTTACAGGCTTTGCCGTATTTCTTCAGACACTCCGCCAACTTCTGTTTCTCCAGCATGGCCGACATACCCGATATACCTGCGGCCAACGTTGGCATATGAACGTGATGATGCACGATATGTTGCACGACCTTTTGTCGTGATGGCATTCCCATGTATTGTAAGACTCCACCCATTGGAACTGTTTGTCCGGGATTTTTAAATAAATAATTCTGAGCCATTGACTGACTGTAAATGTCCTTACTAGATTGTCCCTGTAGCATATCAGCACTGGGATATATACCTGGGCCGAACTGGTTAATTCCAGGTTGTAATCCCAAATACGGATATCCTGGTTGCCCCAGAGATCCCAAATGTCCGCCAGACTGGATGTTATTGTTTACCTCGGGATATGAAACCTGGTTAATTTCCTGTTCATGTTCTATTTCGAATTCGCGGGTGTGCTTTGGTCTTGCATTACCAGGTTGAGATTGTTCTGCACCACCACTATATTCTTCAACACGTTGACCAGCCTGGTTTTCATTCGGGTAACTTGATTGCGGACCATTACCATCTGCTTGTTGAATATTGACTTGCATTGAACCAATTCCGCTCTGATAATTAGGCTGTTGCAATGGTTGTGTTCCATCGGAATATTCCACATTTGTTCCAGTATGAGTATCGCCCAATTTAATTTCTACATCTCCATTCTGATATCCATGCAAGTGGTCTGGATATTCTGGTTGCGCACCACCGTGCACAACTCTTAAGTTATTTTGAACCAAATGTTCTACTGTTCCTTCTGCACCATAAGTAGGATATGTACCCTGTTGCAAATTCTTCGGATAGTCTGGGTGATGAACGGTATTCTCGGCTTCAAAATTTATCACACCGTGCATTCCAGTTTCTATTGATCCTTCGCCATTAAAACTAGGAATTTTACCAGATTGAACTCCCTCCGGATACTGTAATACATGGTGACCATTTAAATCTACTGATCCTTCTACACTGAAGGTAGGACGTTGGCCAACGACAGCTACACCAGGAAATCCTGGTTGTTGAACGGTATTCGTAACATCTAAACCTTCTCCACCATGACCAGCATTATGGCCTTCCATATTTGTTAGATCCTCAGTTCCAATCGCTACTGTACCTACACCATCATAACCAGGACGTTGACCAGATTGAATATGAATAGGATACCCTGGTTGTTGAACACCATATGTATTTATTACCTGGTGACTTCCCGTTTCAACAGTGCCTTTTCCATCATAACTTGGATGTTGTCCAGATAGAATAATATTAGGATTCTGCCCAATAATCTCAACATCCGTATGTCCTACTTGGTGATCGCCTGTTTCTAGTGAATCTACCACACCATAACTGGACAGGTGACCAGGTTCTGGACCGCCCGAATACTGAGGTTTATAAACAGTATTCATGAATGTAATATTTTTTACTTTGTTTATTCCAATACCTAATGATCCTTCTCTACCAAAATCAATAAACTGATCAGGTTGGGAACCTTCTGAGTATTGCGGTTGATATACAGAATTCACGCCATCGGTATTCAATACACTGTCAATTCCCACTGTTTCCTCTCCTCCATTATTAGGATATTGATCAGGTTTCAATACGTCCACAGACTGAGGATGATAAACAACATGCCCGCCTTCTACATTTATTGCATGCTGGTCTCCATCTACTACTGATACTTTTCCACCAAAATTAGGCTCCGGTAGGAAAATCTCCGGATACTGTGGTTCGTGCGGAGTATTTTTGCCTTCGGAAGCTATTAAAACGTGCATTCCATTTCCTACAGAGTCTTCCACAACATTATCAGGATGTTGATGCGGTTCGAGATACTCCGGATGCTGTTCCTGATCCCCTTTCAGATTTAATACATTGTGCATTCCAAATTCTACCGATTCTTTTTCCTCATGTGAAGGATACTGATTCGGTTGAAAATCCTCGGAAAACTGTGGTTCAACAATAGTTTTCTTGTCTTGGAGATTTTTTATATTGTTCATTTCAATTCCCACTGTTACTTTTCCATCAAAGTCAGGACTCGGCAAGTAAATCTCCTGATATTGTGGTTCGTGCGGAGTATTTTTGCCTTCGGAATCTATTAACACGTGCATTCCATTTTCTTCGGATACTTCCACACCATTGCCAGGATGTTGATGCGATTGAAGATAATCTGGATGCTGTACATTGTGCATTCCAAATTCTACCGATTCTTCTCCTACATGCTCGGAATTTTGACCCAGTTGAAGCTCCTCCGAAAAGTGTGGTTTATTAACAATTTGTTTGTTTTTGGGGGTTATTAAATCGTTAATTTCAATTCCTACTGATTCTATGTTGCTATTACTAGGTTGGGCATCCTCTGGATACACAGGTTGGTAAATAGTATGCTCACCTGCGCTATTTATGTCATTGTTGATATCAACTAATCCTTCTCCACTAAAACTAGGAAGTGTGCCTGGTTGGAAATTCTGCGTATATTGATGTACATTGACAGTATTCTTGCCTTCAAGTTTTCTAATGTTGTTAATTTCAGTCAGTACTGATCCCTGGCCACCATAACCAGGTTGTTGAACAGGTTTATAACCCATTGGATACTGGGATTGATCAATGGTGTTGTCGCCGTCAATATTTATTGCGGTGAATGCACCAGTTCCAGTTGATTCACTTCCATCATGACTGGGAATGAAACTATCCGGGAATTGAGGTTGGTAAGCAGTATGCTCGCTTTCGACGTTTATCACATGATGAGTTCCAGTTCCTTCTCTATCAAAACTAGGATTTTGACCCGGTTGGAAATACTCCGGATATCGTGGATAATTAACAGTATTCTTGATCATGGGCTTTCTTATTACTTCTACAAATCCTTCGCCAATATTACTAGATGGTTGGTAATGTTTAGTACCCTCTGGATATAAAGGTAGGTAAACAGTATGCTCGCCTTCGGTATCATTGTGCACTCCAAATTCTATTGATCCCTCTTCGCCATTTTTGGGATATTGACCCGTTTGGAAATGTTCAGTATACTGGGGTTGATTAAAAGTATCCTCGTCTGTAGGTATTCTTATATTGTTCATTTCAATTCCTACTGTTCCTTTGTCGCCATTACCAGGATATTCACCTGATTGGTGGGCTACCAGATAATGAGGTTGGTGAACACTATTCTCGCCATCGGTAGTTATTACATTATGCATTATTCCAGTTTCGAATGATCCTTCGTCAACACGAGGAAATTGGACATGTGTCAAATCGTCCTGCACATGAGGTTGGTAATCAATATTCTCGCCTTCTAAATGAACCATATTATGAGATCCAATTTCTACTGATCCTTCTCTACCATAACTAGGATTTTGACCCGGTTGGAAAAACTCCGGATTTCGTGGATACTTAATAGTATTCTTGTATTTGGTTTCTCTCAAATCGTTTATTCCAGTTCCTGGTAATCCTACCTCGACATAACTATGGTATTGACCAAATTTGGTACCCTGTGGATACTGAGGTTGGTAGATAGTCTTCTGGCCTTCGTTATTTATTTGATAATGCACTCCAGTTTCTACTGATTCTTCTCTGTCATGTGGTTGGTAAATAGTATTTTCGCCTTCGTTATTTATTTCATAATGCATTCCAGTTTCTACTGGTCTTGTTTCCACATAACTAGGAAATTCACCAGGTTTAAAATTTTTCGGATACGATGGTTGGTAAATAGTATTCTTGCCCTCTGCATTTATTGCATGCTGTGTTTCAGTTTCCACCGATCCTTCTCCAACATAACTAGGATGTACACCCAATTCGAAATCTTGTTGATTAGGTTTGAATCCGTCTGGGTAGTGTTGTTCTTCTATATCTATTGCATGATCAGTTACAATATTTATTTCTCGTTGTTTAGGCTTCGTAGGCTGTTGACCTGGTTGGATATATTCGAGATTTTCTGCTTGATAATTTATATTTCCTTCTTCGGGATTGATTACATTGTGCAATTCATTGTCTCTTGATATTTCTGCAGCATAACTAGAATGTTGATCAGGTTTGAACACTTTTACATATTGAGGTTGGTAAAATGTATTTTCGCCGTCGGCAGTTATAACATTGTGCTTTCCAGTTTCTATTGAATCTTCTCTGCCATAATTAGGATTTTGAACATATTTAAAAGTTTCTGGATAGTGTGATTGGTAAACAGTACTCTCGCCTTTGGGAATAATTACATTGGGCATTCCAGAGCCGATAAATCCTTCTCCACCATAACCAGGATGTTGATCTAATTTGAATCCGTTCGGATGCTGGGGTTGATAATAATTATATAAAGTATTCTCAACTTCTTTATTTAATCCATTGTGAATTCCACTTTCAACTAATCCATGTCCAACATAACTAGGATATTGTCGAGGTTTGTACACTTTGGGATACTGAGGTTGATAATAATTAAATAAAGTATTCTTAACTTCTTTATTTAATCCATTGTGAATTCCACTTTCAATTGATCCATCTCCAACATAACTAGGATATTGTCGAGGTTTGTACACTTTAGGATACTGAGGTTGGTAATTAATGTTCTCACCTTCGGCATTATTTACATTGTGCAATCCAATCTCTACTGTTCCTTCTCCATCATAACTAGGATGATTATCAGGCTTGAAGCTCTCCAGATATTGAGGTTGGTAAATTGTATTTTCGCTTATAGAGTTTATTGTACCATGATTTCCAGTACCTACTGTTTCTTCTCCACCATTTTTTATTTTCTCTAGATACTGAATTAGGGTATTTGTGTTCACGTCTTCTTCATTTATTCCATTGTGATCACCGACTCCAATGAATCCTTCTCCGCTAATACTAGGATGTTTGTTAAGCTTGAATTGCTCTGAATATTGAGGAATGTATTTCGTATTCTCGTCTACATTATTTATTCCATTGAAAATTCCAGTTTCAGCCGATTCTTCTCTACCATAAATAGGATTTTCACCAGGCATGAAACCCTTCGGATATTGAGGTTGGTGAATTGTATTTTCGCTTATAGAATTTATTTCACCATGATTTCCAGTACTTTCTCTTCCTTCTCCACTATAACTAGGTTGTTTGATTTTCTCTATGTATGTAATTAGGGAATTTGTGTTCTCGTCTTCTTCATTTATTCCATTGTGATTATCGACTCCAATGAATCCTTCTCCACCAATATTAGGATGTTTATTAAGCTTGAATTGCTCTGAATACTGAGGAACGTATTTCGTATTCTCGTCTACATTACTTATTTCATCGAAAATTCCAGTTTCAGCCGATTCTACTCTACCATAAAGTGGATTTTCACCAGGCATGAAACCCTTTGGATGTCGAGGTTGGTAAATTACACCATGATTTCCAGTAACTACTGTTTCTTCTCCACTATAACTAGGTTTTTTCATTCCTTCTAGATACTGTATTAGGGTGTTTGTGTTCACGTCGTCTTCATTTATTCCATTGTGATTACCGACTCCAATGAATCCTTCTCCACCAATATTAGGATGTTTGTTAAGCTCAAATTCCTCTGAATACTGAGGAATGTATTTCGTGTTCTCGCCTACATTATTTATTTCATTGAAAATTCCAGTTTCAGCCGATCCATAAATAGAATTTTGACCAGGTCTGAAACCCTTTGGATACTGGGATTGGTAAATAGTATTATCGCCTTCGTTATTGATTACGTTGTACATGCCAAGTTCTGCTGACTTTACTCCGCCATAACCAGATGTGATTTCCTCAGGATACTGGGGTTGGTGAATATTATGCTCGCCTTGTGTGTTGATTAAATTATGCATGTCAAGTACTACTGTTTCTGCTCCATTACTAGGATGTTGACTAGGCTTGAATCCTTCCGAATACTGAGGTTGGTCATTAGTGTTTTCACCTGCTTCACTGATTACAGTATGAATTCCAGTTGCAAATAATCCATTTTCATCGGCGGTAGGTTGTTGACCCGGTTGGAAATGTTCCAGATACTGTGAATTGTAAACAGTCTTTTCACCTTTGGGATTAAATACATTATGCACACCAGTTTCAAATGATTCTTCAGCACTAGGGTGCTGATTCGGTTTCAAAATTTCCACTAAACCCTGTTCCCCATAACTAGGCAGTTGACCAGAATAGAATCCGTTGCCTTTGGGGTTTACTAAATTGTATCCATTACTATGATATTGGGAAGGTTTGTAACCGTTCACCAGCTGAGGATGATATATAGAATTCACGCCTTCAGTATTCATTACATTGTCAATTCCTACTATTCCTTCTCCACCATGATTAGGATATTGATCAGGTTTGAATACGTCCACGTACTGAGGATGATAAATAGTATTGTCGCCTTGTACATTTATTCCAATTTCTGCTGGCCCTTTGCCACTTATACTAAGATATTGATCTGCGGGGATCTTCTCCAAATTCTGCGGTTGGCGTTTAGTTTTCTTGCCCTTGAGATTGATTAAATTATGTATTTCCGTGTCTACCAATCCTCCATCATCGTTACTAGGGCTAATACCCTCTGGATACAGATGATGGTAATTCGTATTGTCGCCTATGTTAATATTTATATTATCCATTGCGGTTCCCATTGATGCTTCTCCACCATAACTAGGATTTTGAGCAGGTATAGAACCTTGTACATAGTCAGGTTGGTGAACAGCATTTATTAAATTATCCACTCCAATATCGACTGATCCTTCTCCATCATAACCAGGTTCTTGCTCAGGTTTGAAGATGTCCGGATACTTATAAACAGTATTCTCGCCACCATTGATATTATTTTCATGGTGGATACTTAATTCGGATAATCCGTCTTCAACATGCAGGGGATGTTCGCCCGGTTGAATCCTACCAAACTCTTGCAGCGGAATAGCATTTACAACGTCTGTATTTATTTCATGGTGACTACCTTTTCCTACTGAACCGTCTATACCATAATCTGGATGTTGATCAGGTACCCTTCCACTTACCAATGGAAAATGATTTCCCAATATTTCCGAAGAGGTTGCAAACGATCCTCCAAACAATCCATGTCCTTTGTTCAATGGTTCATTTGAGCAATGTTTAGTGAATTTTAGTTGTTCTTCTGATAAAACTAAATTTCCTATTTCTACTCGATACGTTCCGTCGCATGATTCCAAACTGAAAATTGAATTATAATTCATCGATAAGAAATGTAGATAATACTTTCACAGTATTATCCACAAAATGGTATTTATAGTGTATTCGTTTGGGTATGTGTTCAAGGTTAATTAAAAATCATATTTCTGTAAACATTTGCACATTTGCACATGTCATTTGTTACAGTTAACCCTACTACCGCACTATCCTAAAACACATTTAGATATTTGCAGAAAACCCCATAGAACAAAATTAAAATCGAATTAGTGTTTTGAAACATACTTAAATTTGGTTCGTAACATATGGGCAATATTATCAACTCATTTTACTTCATTTCATTCAAAATGATTAACAAATTTCATACAGTTTATACGTAGAATGCATTTAAATTAATTTATATTACAGGCACTCTTCACTTAACGACCAAATTCTATTTCAATGATCTGCGTTGTAACTTTCTGTGTATCTTCATCAATTTCAGGATATCATTTGTAAAACTCCTGACTCGGACAGAGCCAGAGGATTCCCCGAGGCAGTGTTGAATTCACAGGTATTTCTCCAGACAAACTACATGAATGTCGCATATAATTAAGTATTAGCTAACCACTTTTACGTCCTGACGGCAAATAACCCTTGAAACTCAACACCAGCCTCGCACCGCAGAACTGGTCGTAATTCCGAGATCGTTAAATGATGAGTACCTGTGTGTATATGTGGCTAGGTACTTACTAATATTTAAAGCAGAATCGGCACTGTACTTCTGCTCCATGTGAGATGACAGAAAATGCGGCCAACCACACTATGGCACAAACCTTCAAAAAGAGCAAATTCACCTTACATTAATTACAAGTTCTTCTCGGACTATTTATTTCTAAACAAACATGATTTTCATAAATGGAATAAAACGCTAATATTCACCAATTTATACATGACGACTAATTTTCTACAAAGTAAATATCTAAGCGATCTTTAAATTGTTTAAATCCAGATTTGATCTTAAGATATGTTTCTAAAAAAAGGAAAAAAGAGAAGAAATCGACTTGAAATTATTGTACAATCGATCGATCAGGATTACTCCATTGATAGATAATTTGCAATATTACAAGATACCCAGCATCACTAAATATATGTAGATACATCGAAATACAACAGATACTCATCCTTGAATAAAATATTGTTTTTGCAATGACAATACAACTCAAGACAAATGAATAGCTAATTCAATGATTTTCTCATACCTGATAATCCATGTGCATTGAACATAAACTAGAAGTATCGTTTTGCTTTACTTTGTACACTTGCGTCCTTTGGCCTAACCAAATTGCAAATGAAGAACTCCAATGTCCGTTGAGCTCAATATTTCCCTCTCCAAAATTATTTTTCGATCTACAATCTTTCTAACGATTTATCTAAGACTATACATTTATTCCACTTATGTCACAAGGACGGAAATTATCGAGTTTCTGTGTGATTTTGAAGGAATTGAACGAGTAGGAGAGTATATTGTTGGTAGCAAAAAAAAATGATAATTTTTAATTTCACAAAAATGTGTTTCATTTTTAAACACTATATCACAGTATTAATAAGTAAACTAAACTGTCTATCCCTAAATATATACCGAGTGTCCCAATGAAATATGTTACATAAGGAATATTTTTAAATTTTAAATTAGACAAAAATGTACTCACCAGTTTCAGGTCCATTTTCACCAGTGCACTGCGCAGAAGATTACTATGGCAACGGTTTTATATAGTCAGCAGTAATCTGTGACAAATGTTATTTTTTTTTCAGAAACAATTAAATTTGAATTACTCTAAACGTGTACCAATTTATAAACTATTTCCTCGCTTGTCGGGCACTCGTTATGCCCGACTATGAAATCATCAATTACCTATTGTATGCGAAATGCAAATATTTTCGGAAATAATATTATGCTATTTGCAATTATTCTATTAATTTATTGCTGGATATGAACCTGACTGAAGGAGGGCAAGTTGTGCAAATATCGCCTATGCAAAATCGTAATTTTTTTTTACGAGATTCCATAGAAAGGTTTCTGACTTTCAATATGTGTTGTTCTTATCGTTCATTTAAAATATAACGCAGTTTGGAAGTTTTATTTCTCTTTCAAAATTGTGCACGCTGATTTCATAAAACGATCTCCATGCATGAAGTCTGCATATCCATTTTAAATGGACCATTATGGAGAGTTCTAAAACTTGAAGTATGTACAGTAGGGTATGCTACAATGAACAATATTACAACCAACAGTTGTTATGTTTATATTTATCTTGCAGGACTAAACAGTCTATGATTTTCTATAACCAATTATGTATTCTTCCTAAGCATACCTGTCTGTATATGTGAAAAAGTGTTTTCCAAATTAATTTTCTCAATAGACTGATATTGGATTCTAATAATTTTTTTTATATAAATAGCCTATTTCAGCTCCATAAAATATACGAAGCAATCAATATTTAAACGGCATTTGTTAGGTATTGTAAGTTGCGCATTAAGTATTTTGAAAGCTTTGATAGATTACACCAGAAAATAATTATAGCCACTTTTCACAAAGATTAAATAGTCATTTCCCAACAATCAAATGATTTAGAATGTTTCACGTAGGTGAGATTTTAATTCGCAATAAGAAGAAAATATTTGTAAACATATACCTACAGATACTTGCATCTTGCAATCTCTCATCTTGTCTCAATAATATATTTATATACACGTAGATACCTATATATGTAATATTGATTATGGAGACCAAGTTACCTGACAGGAACTGAATCATTGACAGTTTCGCTCGTATTTGTCCAGTAAAACCAAGTGGCTTATGTACCAGCATAACAAGCCGAGTAAATATGTATGTTGCACAATAATGAACAATAATTTCAATACATAAACACCGAATATTATGCTAATCATAATATTTGCACCGTTCGGTACATTACATCATCCGTGAGCTAATCAATTTTCCAAGCATCACCGTATTTTCCTTATCATTTCCACAGCCAAATTCAAATAAGTAAACTTTTAGTAGGCACATACAATACTTGTTGCTGCTATCAACTCATTATAATCAAGGTAATCTTTTTTATGTTGTTATTTTGGAATTTTCATCGTGTATGGTTTGTTTAACTATTTTACACCCACACACACGTACATATATATTCGTGTTGAACAAATTCATTTGTAATAGTACAGTTCACTTGCCACATAAATGGACTTTTGCTAATACAATATTAAATATAATATATATGACCATAAATCATAATAAAACGCCTTTACAATATATGGTAAATAATTTATTTATATTTCATATATGTTGTATTTTATAGCTTGAATAATTTAAATAAATAATAATATTAATATTTATCACAGTGACCGTATCTTATAAGTAATTCATTGTAAGTTTTTGAACACTACAAATACCACAGGTTATCTGTTCTGCTTTCGTTGTTTAATTCGTATCTTTTTCTACCAAACATCGGCCCAATAACGAGCACAACACTGCATCGTCAATTCTCTTGTTTATACTGATTTCTGTTCCATTATACTTGGTTTCCATGTCGATACCCTCATCACCGCTATCTTCACTTCCACTAATTGTACCATTAAATTGCGGCGAAGCAAACACAAATTGGAAACTGTAAGAAAAACAATATTCACTGATGCGTAACAATTAAAAAAGAAATATTTTATAAATACCTTGTTTCCAAATCAGTAGACTCCATATCAGTAATATTTTCATAATAAATTGGTTTCGAATCGGTTACACACACGAGAATTAAAAAAACCTACAAAAGCAATAAATATTTACAGAAATCCATCAGAAATGAATTATGATCTATTGTAACGAAATATTGGTTTAATTAAAAATTCATTGGAAACTAATTGTAATAAATTATATTCCGATAATTCTAATTTATTTTTATCAACAAATAGTATTTCGATTAATTGATTTCAGTACAAATATTTTACTTGTTACTGTGAAATTATAACTTGATTAGACTTACCAGTGATACGATCATCTTTCTGTATTGGATGGTGCTCTGATTAATTTATAGTACTTATAGATATCTATGTATTGATCTTTGCTCAGTAGAGCGCTGTTGTACAATGTTGATTTATGATAATCCCAAGCATAATATACTTATATAGTTAACTAAGGAGGAAAATGATACATAATCGAAGTACATATTGCACCATAAACATTCTTGCCAAGGGAATACGAGCTCGTATTCAATCAAATTCTGACAAATGACGCACAAGGGAATCACAGATACGTAATGAGATTCAGGAAATTATCCGTCTCAAGTACGTGGTGATATTTGTAAACAAAATTGTCTTATTCTAAATGTGTACAGTTGTACACGCAAATATTTTGCAACATTATGTAAATATAATGTTATAGGTACATGTTTGTAAGTTACAAAACAATCTATATACATTATTGTATCTTCTCCAACCAAATTAATATAAATATAAAGAATAATACAATTATAATTTTGGTCAATTTGAAATTCTAGTGAAATATTAGTGAACCGTCTCGAATCATGTTAATTTAGTATAACCATTGCGTATTGTATGAAAGTATTTTCATACACTGGCAATAAAATAGCCGTAACATTATACCACCAACAAATCACCAGTGTATAGAACAAAACTACAAACATTTATTTCATAAAAAATATACGCTACACCACGCGATGCGCTATTTATCTACTATAGATAAATATCTAGTAAAATATTTTAATTCTTTGTTGTGACAAAACAAACGTAATTATTCCACAGTATTTTTACAGTGTAAACAAATATATTTTACCCATTGATAGTCGGGTTTTTCTGAACCACAATTCTGTGAGACGTTCAATACTTTAACAGGAATTTAACTTTTTCAATTCCATTGAACAACCTTATACCGATTTCATTGTGCACATTGATTGCATTATTTATAACAAATAATTATTTACAAGTTAACACATTACCTTGGACAAGTAATGAGTTATTGTATTGTATTGTTTTCTGAAATTACTATGCAATGTTTACATATTATACCAATTCATTTTGAAAATACAATACAAATGTTACCGTTATTTTTCCTACACATAGATTTTGCAAGAATGTACACTAGAAAAATTCTACATTGTTTATATACTACTAACGACACACAACGGTAAACGTGCGTACTACTTAGAAACTCCAATGACGTCACAAGAACCGGTATTTCCAGGTGGGTTAACGCATGCGCATCAGAACGAAGATTCTCAGCATTTACAGCATGTGAAATGTCATTCGCAGCGCACGGATGACCTTGAGGGATACAAGTATATAGGTACCTATATATTACAGGTGTGTCACTTATCACAGCACATGCTCCCTCCCCTTGAGTTGTACATGAACCCGCCTCGTCGGACATATCGTGATATCAGTGAAGGTCGTTAAGCACCAGATACACATCCGAATGGTATTTCTGAGATTTGTTAACTTCAGTTTCATTTATAACGAATTATCAGCACACGCAGAAGAACACAAAGCAATGTAATATAACATATTTATAGTTACAGAATGTTTTGAGCCGTCTTAGATGCAATTTTATGCTTAAAGATCAGAGATAAATCTCGGAATGTGATACTGACTGTAAACATTTATACGTGAATGAAATGAAAAAGGAAAGTGGAAACCTTAACATTCAGATATTACGCATGTCGCTGTATAATTAACATTACACTTGCGTAACTCACTCAGACCATCCTTATACGGGAAATGCTCACACATCTCGAATCACATCAAACATACAGGTACTTTGTTCCATCGACATCATATGTTGTTCGAATACGCTAACATATATAATAATTATAGAAAATAAATCAATGTATGAGTAACCACAGCTCATAAAATGAATAATAAAATAGAGACACAACTCAAAAAGGTTTCCAATGGACAATTTTCATACACATATTTTTTTAACATAAATTTATTATATATATATATATATATATATATATATATATATATATATATATCTATATCTGACTGTATTGAAATTTAAATAATCAAGATGTTTCACATACAATTTCATTTCTAGTCCGTCCCTGTTAAGATTCATTCATTGAATCCTTTTTGCTTGAATCCTTGGTCGCCTCCAGATTCCATCTTCAAATGTCATAGTCGATGCAAGCTGATGATTGAACATACAGGAGAAACATTTTGTTGTATGTGTCAGAAAGTGCGCACAAATGTTCAGACGCAACAACCAATAATACGCAAGTTACGAATGTCATGCGCACTGTGGGAGGATGCTCGTTCCCATCAGCAGTGAGGAATTCTAATAACTCACTTGGATATAATCACCCGGTTGTCGATATTTGAAATATATGTAGGTAACACGTGACCGTGATTGCTACGTTTACTCATGTACAGCACATACTATTCATGTTTTATCCATTCTACAAAAATCTAATTATTTCGATCTCACGTTTCTCAACGGTCTGAAGATTATCAGATGCTTCTTTTGTATATAGTTTTATTTTTCCTGTAGTATGGCTTCACATTATTATCAGTCGAATAAAAAAGTTATCAAATACTATATCTACTGTCATTACCCTACAAAAGTATACGTCATTTATGAAAAATATACAACTCCTTTCTACTTTTATCTACTAAACACTAATCGAAAAATACGTAGTTTGTTCTTCAAAAAGGTTCTTGAAATTGCACCTAATATCTTCACACAACAACGATGGAATGTACGAGACTAGTATGAATGCGAATAAACTTATTTTATAACAAAAACAAGTTAATACAAATATGTCACATTTTAAATATTATTATACATTATTACCGTTTTTTTTAACTAAACTCTCGCAATTTGCTTCCTTTATTAGTCAATAGATATACTTTGTACATTATGATTCATCCTCATTACGTGTTTCATTACATTCTGTTCGTGCGGATTCGTCGTTCGGTACAGTTGACCACGGCGTGTCATGTTTTCTGCCTACCCGTTTACCATTTACACGTAGAAAGCAATAAAAAAGCTGAGAATTATTGGTACGTGAGTAGCACAGCGCATTCCGCGGTAGGACGCACGTCGCAACCACGTACACATGCCGCAGAAGCCGGGCACCAGAGAAAGGCAGATGACTTGACCTATTACCTCACAGTGTGCTCGGCCAAAAGGTTACTTGACTCTGGAGTCAAACTAGGTGCTTCCACCATTCCCGGCTGATGGTAAGCACAGAGTGTGGGGCACCTCAGCTCAGCTCAGCTCAGCTCAGTTCAGCTCAGCTGTTCACACATGTCTAACATGTGTTACCTTACTGTACGTTGCGTACGTATAATTACCGTTACCGATGACGTCAAACATGTACAAGTAAATTCAGAGAAAATACATCTCGAATCTTGGATTTCAATATTCAGATCTCGTAATATAGTACTAGCTTACATATTTGTAAATTTTATTTTAATATAGCAATAATCATCACATTCCACGCGACCATAACAAGATTGTTATATAAATATTGCCATTTTTATACAATACGACTTTATACAGTAATAAAGTAAATAAACTATATGACGATGTAAATGAAAACCATTAAAAGCGTAAGTAAGATTTTATGTTTCAATAGAAATACCAATTGACTTTCTTATATTTTACAATTTATCCTTATGCAACGCAAAATAAACACAGACGGTTTAATGGAACGTTTACGTGGTAACGTCTAAATTGAAATTACATTCTGCAATATGCGCAGAAATGTTTCCTTTTTTTATGATACATTAGTACTGTGTGATATTTACTTTATATACTATTTTAATATTCTTTTATTGAAATCAAGGATTCCATTTGTACATATTTACCTTTCAACTACCTTCCCGATGTAATACATTAACTTCTCTACCTGCAGTGCATTTAAACGTTTATTTATAAAGTCTGATTCACGTCATACTTACAAGATTCTAAATCACTTCTTCAGAATGCATAATAACGTAATGGAAATAAATAAATATCAACAAACACCACAGCCATGAACGACAATAAAAACTATTGTGATATACATAACTATCAAGAAAACAAACTAACCTGCTTTGCAGACAAATTAAACATATAATTAAATCAATTTTATTAAATTATTTCAACCTTTGAATGTATCTACATACATCTACTATTCTCATGTTTAGTTTTAATAGTTACTTGTATGGGGAAGAACGTCTTCAAATTTAGGATTTCATAACTGTATCACGTACTAATATTATCATAAAATAATATTGTGCGTTAATTTGATGAATATTCGAGGGAAGAAATGTTGATTATACAAAACTCTGTGCTTGTGTTGTGGAAGATCAAGAAGAGCACATTGTAGCGGATGTCCTTGAGTTGTCAGCGTTGGTATAAAAAGCAGGAACCAATTCCTCCGTTTCACCTGTTGACCTTGCGCGCAGGCGAAGATGAGCAACTGACCTTTTGCGGAAAGAACAAACACACCGTTAAAAGAACACTACACACTGACCATTCCAGATTTTTTACCAATTATCAACGCACCTTTGTGCAAAGAGTGTAGTCTAGTAGGTAGGTAGGTTTTTTAGATATTTACGTTCATTTCTTGTTCAACAGTTTTTACATACGTACAGGTTTCTTTTTTGTTTCTAAAGGTTGGACAAAATGTTAAAATCTGAAACGTAGTTTAGATACCTGTCTACAAAATGTATGAAATCAAAAATTAACACATTTTTTTATGGGCTTGTCTGTTTAAAATTGAAAGTTACCCTAATGTGTAAATATCATGGATGATTT
This sequence comes from Carabus problematicus, assembly GCA_963422195.1. Taxonomy (NCBI): domain Eukaryota; kingdom Metazoa; phylum Arthropoda; class Insecta; order Coleoptera; family Carabidae; genus Carabus; species Carabus problematicus. The sequence goes on from OY728582.1 coordinate 17,565,267, forward strand.
CACCGTATTTGGTTACCTTCAAAAGATACATCCTTTAACGATTTAATACGAATATAATTGCTAATTTCACATGTAATAGAAGTTTCATGTATAATTTATAAATGTTAAATTAATTAGTATTGAAATTGTCCTAAGCAAAGGGCATTACAAACTAATACGTTAACGGTAGACGGTATTGTTTTATTGCTATTTTTACGCCGATTTTAATTCGATTTGGTTACGCTACGGTACGGCTGACGAAGATGAATAAAACATTACAGATCGTTGGTTATGAAGACAATGCACAAGCGTATAAATGATATGTACGTCATGCTACAACATTGGTATACGATGACAGAGTTGCAGAAGAATGTCAAGATTCTGTCGGTGGAACAATGCGAGTAGGTAGGTGTTGATACTAAAACATTGTTCCAATTTAAGCAAAAAAAAAACAACGTGTTATTAACTTTTAAATGAATTTAGAAGGCACATAATAATCTTTACGGAAAATTCAAATTGATTGCACTCCGTTCTCATGTAGGTGTTTGTTAACAAACATAATTAACGAACTTATCGATCCTGGTAATGGGAATATGTGACTGAACATTACAACACAAAGCGTGTTTTGTCTCGACACGTCATCCGATAAGTAACACTGTAACGTAGGCTTCAAAGTATGAGTAATATTGTTAATGATATTGTAGTTGAAGAACGATTAAATTGTGTATTAACACAAACACTGATAAATGTCAGGGAATGCATCAATACAGGTGCAATAAGAATATTGTGTAGGTAGGAATTAATTATCATTATGGCACCTCTAAATTGTACAAGATATGTTCATTAAAACATAATAATAATAATTATAATGAACAAATTTTAAAATAATCATACATCTACTAGATAACCATCGAAGATTAACACTTGAATATTTAACACTCTTCAAAAGTACATCACAATAAACAAACAAGATTGTGTTACATAACCTACTACGATATACAACCGGTAATAAATATCTTAAAATAAAACAAGTTGTGTTGCCTTGCTAAATGCAAAACCGCATTCATTGCGAGCATAATTTATCGTTGAACCAGATCTGACAGTGAATAACTTGCCGGTAGAGCTATGTTGTTTACAACAGACAGAGTACAGACATTGCGGGAGTGAGTGAGTGTGTAAGAGACACAAGATAATCCACCGTTACGGTACTCTAGTTCGCGGTTGCACGGATATGGCGGCCACAGCCACCTTGAACTTGACATAGTGTTACGGTTTTTACAACGATTATGAACGCCGACAAATGAAAGTCGTCGGGAAAAGTGAACGCACATTCTTCACAGCACACTGCTGCAGGAAAACAACACAAACGCCACGGAAATACTTGATGTATGTACACGACACAAACCTGCACATGCATGCAAAAAACGTATAATCAAACACTGTAATACATTATGTAATTATAGAAATAAGTTTTTGTAATAGATATTCATTTTTTTCTTAGGAAAAAAAACACAAACTTTCTTGGAATCTGTAATGAAATTCCGAAAATTGTAATAAAATATATCTTTTTGTACATTGTAAAACTGAAAGTGAATCTGCCGAGATTAGCATAACTTTAAATATCAAATTTTTGTCAATATATCCTAACATTTGCTAATACAATAGATGTCTGCATTTAAGTACTTCAACTTGATTTAAAGATCGTAAAATAACTGATCATGTCATATCTCAAAGATGACTTTTAAATATATCTACGTCAGCAAAAGATACAATTTTTGTAGTGACATATATTTAGGAAGTCATAATATCTTACTATATTTCGTAATTGTATCTAATGTGCATCTCTCAAAGCCTTTCAAGTTATAACTTATGACAATCAATCTTCTCTAAAATTATTATTATTTTTAATTATATACAAAGATAGTGTAGATATCTAATGAAACTTATACCGTTGCCACTGAAATGTACATCATCACTGTCAAACATGAAGTGTTGATTGCGATTGGAGCATAATTTCTTAATTAGTGAACCAAGAAGTAACCGTCGGTAAAAGTAGCCGAAGGCAGGATCTTGACCATGAAAAGATGCCTCCTGTCAATATGAAATACACCTTAGACTTATTCACAATATGTAAATACCATAGCTGGATAACATTTTAGGAAATTTTTGTGAAAAACAAGTATCATACACGCCTCGTTGTCACATAGTATAAAAGCGGCACAAGCACCCGGTGTCATCATTCTTGTACAACAGTTCAAGTCACCAGCACCATGAAACTTGTAAGTAACTACCAGCATACACAATACACACACATTCATATATACATATATACATATATATATATATATATATATATATATATATATATATATATATATATATAGTTAATATTTACTTATAACAACAGAGAAAGGAAACTACACAATCAACAACATTAAATCTATCAATTCACATACCTACACATGAACAAATACCAATATTTGTCATTTAGTAATTACATAAAGAAACCTGTCCACAGACACATATTTTGTCATTCGGCAATTACATACGTCATTTGTGGTAACTGAATAGATTGTTGCAATTGGAAAATATTGATGTGATATTGATCAGTAGATCACTGTGCTTGACTCCTAGTTACCTCTTGTAGATCTTCGTTGTTGCCGCCCTCGTCGCCGTGGCTTTGGCCAAACCCCAGCACTCCTCCAAGGATGCTCAGATCCTCAGGTACGAGAGCGACAACATCGGCGTCGATGGATACAAATTCGCATTCGAGACCAGCGATGGTTTGACCCGCGAGGAGACCGGTGAACTGAAGAATGTTGGAACTGATGAAGAGGCCCTTGTCATCCGTGGATCCTTCTCCTGGAAGGACGCAGAAGGCAAGGACTACACCATCAACTTCGTCGCTGACGAGAACGGTTACCGTCCAGAGGGTGCCCATCTCAACCACTAAGAAGTCACCCACGCCCCTAAATCAATACCTTTGCTATGTACGACTGATTCCCGAAACCGAATGTATCTAACTTGGATGCAGAACTGTTACATTTCTTCCGCTGATGTTTTTATAAAACTGAAGTTGTCTGTTTATAATTTTAGTTTTTTTTATAATAAAATGTTGTAAATAAACTATTATTTTTATGTACATGAGCATTTTGTTTCTATATACCATCAGATTGTCGAATACAAATACATATTTGACAATTTCCTCCCATAACATTTTACTATGAGTGTATAATGTAAATTTCAGATTCGGAAATACTGTGTTTCATTGCGCTGAATATTAGTTATTTCATAGAAAACATAAATTTAATTAAACAATTTGACAATTGCTAATAACAAGAGTATGTTTATTAATCAAACAGAAATAAAAAATTATTTACAGTGTTTTTCAAACTAAATTATGATACCATAAATGCAATTATAAAATATGGTGGAACAATAATAATAGTAGATTTGCGATATGTATTAGACATAAAATATATCTAGTATTCAAATATGTCCCAATCTTTGATGAAATTACTACATGAAATACATTGTAGTAAGTTCTACAATGTATACGCATTCAAACATCTTTCACTTCTACATACTAATTAAAATGAATTATGTCTTCAACCTAAATATGCAACCGGACATAATTATTATTCTTTGGTAATACACTGTCATTAGCAACAAAAAGAAATATTATAGTTCATATTGTATTTTATTTTATTGACATATTTTTAAAATATCCCTGAACACAAATTTATAAAATAATTAAAGAAAATGTATCTTTGAAGACATATCACATTAACATATCGACAACCTTGACAATTAAAATGTGAATGTGTAGAATTAAATATTTAGTAATATGTTGATTATTGAAATACCACGAGTACGTACATACAAAATAATATGAACTTTCTTCTGACCATCTGCATTTTACAAACTCATTTTAATACAAATACGAGTATGTATATATGTAAAAATCAATTTACTTCAATTTTCAGACAGATGTATCTCTATATATTTATTATTATGCCACATCTAATATACATTAAATAATTAATATTCTACTAATATTAATATTTAAATATTAAGTAAAATAAATAAATTCTAACCGGCTATTATAAACATTCAATCTTGTTTAATCAGGAATAAAAATACTTAATGACATCTTGTGCGTTTTTAAAATTTAATAGCAATTATTATAGAGACTATAGTACATATTTTTCGATAGTTACGTCAATTCTAGTGTAATTTACTATAAAAAAATAACCAACTAGGTGTGAATTTTTTAACTAAATGTATAATTAACACTATGGAGAAAGTATTCAAACTAGTTGTTTTAAACATAAATAGCACTTAGGTATTTTCTACTAATTACATAATCAATTACTCTTTACTAACAAATAATCATTCCGAACCCTATATCTATTAAATAAATCTAAGTATATTTCTTTACTGAGTTTTTATTATTTTTACTTTATTTTACTATATATTTTATTGGTTATTTCCTACATTCTGCGATTGAGATAACAGATGTTACGAAAAACTAATAAAATATGCAATAGAACAAATTAAAAATATGTTTATTGAATTTAAAAGTAAACTACTACTAAGTAACTGAGAGACACATATTTTATATTTCCGTTGAAAGTAATAAAATATCAGTAAAACATTGCCATTTTTAAAGGAACAGGTATCATCTTCAATTTTCCAAATTTACGGCTAGACACATGAACTTGACCGCGCACAAAAAATTGTCATTGATATTGTCAACGGAACATTTTGGGGGAAACTCACAGGTCTTCAGTAGAGACATATAAAAGCACCACCGTATTCAGTGATCGGTACTCTTGTACAGCAGTTCAAGTCCAACACACCAACCAACACCATGAAATTGGTAAGTACCTCAATAACATTATGTATGTTCATCAACACATATTTTAAAATTGTGTCATCGTTTCGTAGTTTCAAAAACGAATGGCAAACCTGAAGTTCCAGCTGTCTGGAAGCTAATTACTTTTGATGATATGCAACGCAATATTTACTTATATTATAAACTACTCGTTCGATAATTATATTTGTTGTGTAAATCAGTGACACGCTCATCATTTGATTCGTTCATGGATTACACACGTAATTAATTACATATCACACAGTATTCAGCATAACTTTCTATCACCGCCAATTACCTCAATGACATTCGTCTTCGTCAGTTATAAATGTGTTGACATTAAATATCAATACATTCGGTGGATACATAATTTATAAAACTGCATCATCAATATTTCTCAACGCTCATAATTGACAATTACTTCTTGTAGATCTTCGTTGTTGCCGCCCTCGTGGCTGTGGCTTTGGCCAAACCCCAGCACTCCTCCAAGGATGCTCAGATCCTCAGGTACGAGAACGACAACATCGGCGTCGATGGATACAAATTCGCATTCGAGACGAGCGATGGTTTGACCCGCGAGGAGACCGGTGAACTGAAGAATGTTGGTACTGATGAAGAGGCTCTTGTCATCCGTGGATCCTTCTCCTGGAAGGACGCAGAAGGCAAGGACTACACCATCAGATTCGTCGCTGACGAGAACGGTTACCGTCCAGAAGGTGACCATCTTCCCAAATAAGAAGTCACCTACTACAATTTAACGACGAAGCTGTGCCATTCAATTTCAAGTCTTGGTGGGATCTGATTCAGATCCCACCAAGACAAATCCTGTATCTAAATATGTACTGAAGTTTATTTTAAACTGATCTACATTTCTCCTGTTTTCTCTGTAAGCTTTATGTTTATAAAAACTGTTGTAAATACACAATTATTTTTATACATTTGTCTTTTAATGCAATACCTATCTATATGATTATCATATGCGTCAATACAAGACGTAATATAAGACTAATATATTTTAAAAGTCCTGCGTTTTGACATGAAATCTGGTATAATTCAAGACTTTTATAATTATTTAAATAAAATTATTACTAATATATCACAAAATAAATATGCGTATTTGTACTTTTTTAATTGTAAAAATGACCATAGAAATAATAATAAATTATGCACCATGGAAGAGAAACGTCTTGTTTTTCCTGAGGTGTAATTTGAAAGCCGAATTTTGAAGAGATATTCAGTTTTCTATAAAAACGACGAATGCTAACATTCATTCGCAGATATCTATAATGTTGCTATAAGGAAACAGTTGTGAACAGAACTGCGTGGTTGTATCCTATTTCCTGCTCTTTACTCAAAAATATAATAACTAAGAAATATTAACAGGCTACTGATTTTTAGAAATCAATGATAGATATTTTAAATATTCTAATTGTATTTTAATTGCGTTTATTAGTATTTGACCGTTATTTTTTGGGAACAGTTTGCACAGACAATATACCGGTAAAGTAATTAAATCATACGACATATTTTTTTTGTATTTCGTTATTGTTTGACAATATGTACGATGAAATTTTATAGTTAACCTTTTAAATGTTAAAATTTCACAATTCGCCCCATGATTCTATCATTTGAAGTTTGGCTATACGCATATATTTTAAACTACGATTTATCCTACAATATATATATATATATATATATATATATATATATATATATATATATATATATATATATATATATATATATATGCAGATAATGCAACTATTGATTTAAGTGAAATTATAACAGGTAAATGTCTACAAGATTACATCCTACCATGAGTACATATTTGTAACCGCCAACATTTGAACCCAAATGTCAAATGATTGAATTCCTGCGATATTGAATCGCAGATGATCTGATATAAATGTCATTATCTAAGAGAGAAAAGTTCTGCACACATACACACATGCAAACATAGTTCTCAATTAAGCAATTAGTATACTTTCACTCGCAACACATCGGCATTCCAAAAGTCTAACAAGCACATTTCATAAAATAATATTCACCTATCTACGCGAACTTGACCTTCAACATATTCGAATCTATAATGAATAATGCAAAAAAAGAACTATAGAATTTTGTCATTCGATGCAGGTGACTTTTAAATTCGGGGGGAACCGATGCATCTCATTCCCGTCATCCGTGCCTGGTATAAAAGCAACGTGAGCTGGTACGGTCAGCATTCTTGTACAACAGTTCAAGTCTAACACAACACCAGCATCATGAAAACTGTAAGTGTATCAACAGTATTATCCATGAATTCATTCTATAAAAATGTGATAATAATGGAATAAAAATTTCAGTAATTGCATTAAGGATTAAATGAAACAAGATGTATTATAAGTATATGTAGTTCACTTTATCGTCATTACTAGTAACGGATTCCAACCACACTAATGTGTAGTATTATCATTTTAATAACTCAATATTTCTTTGTAGATTTTCGTTGTTGCCGCCCTCGTCGTCGTGGCTTTGGCCAAACCTCAGCACTCCTCCAAGGATGCTCAGATCCTCCGGTACGAGAGTGACAACATCGGTGTCGATGGATACAAATTCGCTTTCGAGACCAGCGATGGAGTGTCTCGCCAGGAGACCGGTGAACTGAAGAATGTTGGTACTGAGAATGAGGCCCTAGTCATCCGTGGATCCTTCTCGTGGAAGGACGCCGAAGGCAAGGATTACACCATCAACTTCGTCGCTGACGAGAACGGTTACCAACCAGAAGGTGCCCATCTCAACCACTAAGAAGTCACCCCTACTATTATGACGACTCCAGTGCCATTCATGGATAATGATCAGAAGAACAGTATCGAACTGAACTTTATTAATTGTAAAACTGCCGTTTTGTTATCAATGTTTTCAAGTTATAAATAAAGTTGTCTATTTTATTATAAACACTTGTTTTTTAGATGTTCTTTATGCCTAATACTTACAAGGTCATGGACCTGACTTCACTTTACAAAATACAAGAAGATTTTCGACCAACGAAACATTCTAATTAGACAATCAATGCTCCAATACTTGCCAATGTATAGGTAAATTTTTACTAAACATTTAGATCTTCTAATAGTTTCATTCATCACGAAAACATTTTTATTTGGTTTTATTGCGTGTTTCAACCTTGTAAAACAATCATAAACGTATTACAGTTTGTAAAATTCATGTAATTATTATCTACACAAGAAAATTTATGGGGCAAAAAAGAGTTAAATCAACGTTTATAAATGACATTGAAAAATAGATTTTCCACATAACAGTTTAACTATTATGTTCGAATACGTCACGTGGATATACATATCTCTTTTATTATTAGTACTGCATAGATAACCAATGTGAATCTTACTAGCTGAGGTATCAATGCATATATTAGATATATATTTCACATTTAACTTGAGTTGATAAATTCATAAAAATGAACTTTAATTACCAGATACTCTCTTGCTACTACAGCCAGGTGAGATTATAGTTATGTTATACATTTCCGGTCGTCTGCCTCTGAAGATTCCGTGGGATTTCCAGGAGTAGTAAAAGTGACTTGAGCAATACATTCTGACCACATCTTCTGAAATTATCGAGGTCAACCTACACACCGTCGAGACCTGCTCTATCATACTCCGATCTGTACACCTTTACTTGCATTTTTAACTTACACTTGTAACATACAAATGTGACTAAGAATTTCTTAGAAGAAATTATTATTATATATCATATGATAAACTGGAAATCAATTAATACACTTCATGCTTATGTCTCCGTAAGAAACTGCTGAACTTTTCTAAAGTTCAGTGTCATTTTATATATATATATATATATATATATATATATATATATATATATATATATATATATAACCAGGTATTATATGAAAAATAATTTGTCGTGTTCTTAGATAAAATATACCTAATTAATTAATGTATTAATACTGTTTATAATGTACAATATTCCTTGTATTAAATACATAGAATAAAAAATTCGATGAAATTAAACTTAATTTTGTATTAAATAAGATTTTGTACGTTTCATTGTTTTTCGTCGATTATGAATTTTATGGCGTTTTCGTTTTAATGTTAATTTAACAATTAATATCATCAGCTAGTCATACAGGTATTGTTAATATAATTGTAAAAACACTACTTTAAAATAAGAGAAAATTATTCCATTTTTTAGAATCATATACTAAAATGCACTTATTTTCATTAATTTATTATTATTTTCAATATTTTCTTCATCATTCTCTTCAAAATCAAAACCTCTACTACAAATAAGTTAAATATCTTAATTCCTTGTCATTAACAACGAATCAATTGTGAAGAACCTACAAAATTCCTTAACAATAAACATTGCGCATTGTAAATCTGACACAAATACCACAATGAAGCTGATTTTCTTGACACAGAAAGCCCAGCAGAGCAGACCGAATATAACAAAAGTAATTTCCATTGTAAATTCACCGGCAACGTTACTGAATAATTTAAACCTCGTACATATGTACATAGTATATGCATGGAGACGTTTGCGAATTGTCAATTATATTAAAACTGTGCTCGTAGTGTTTTTTCGTACAACTCGGACATTTATTTTTAGACAATCAAATCATCATCCTTGCCAATTAATTAAACCGCCAATCGCTCGCGGGTATGAACAAGTATGAAAAAAGCAGTTACAGTGGCATCTTTGTCGTCTGTGTAAGTAAATGTTGTTAAGTATATGGTATGTTGCATTGAACGTACATATGTATGTACGTGTATGAGTCAACTTACCGTCAGTGGTGGTAACATTTCGGGAGGATCTAATGAAAAAAAGTTGAGACATACACACACATACATGCTCTCTAGATGGCTGGCGGTATAAAAGCAGAAGCACACACTCAGTTTAACCATTCTTGTCTCTTCTCTTCCGAGATAACAAACACACGTGCTTCAACCAATCCACCAAGCAACATGAAAGCTGTAAGTATATGTTAGCTGGTTACACACGTACACTGTACAAAGTGACATTCACGCTTACATCATCCACAGTTCGTGATGAGCACACAATCATACCTAGCCAATTACACTTCACAGTGTTTATTCATTGTCAATCGGATATACCAATAAGTTTCTTTGTTTGTTTACACATTACATTCGTTCAATATGATTTATCGTCTGACAGACACTTGGAAAATATCCTGTTTTAATATCATTTTCTACATGTATCGTAATAGAGTAATTTTAGAAAATTAATTAAATACAATTCGAATGCGTACAATTAACATCAAACAATTAGTAAACACAAATGGTTAGAAATTTTCCATTTCAACAGGTTTTCGTGTAAACACCCAAAGAACATATTCAAATTAGAAACGTGCGACTCAAGTAATTAATATTTAATACATGGAATTGAAAATAAAATGTAAATTTTTAATTAGATATTCAGACGCAACGAACATTTTTTTTATAATTATTTGTTAATGTCATCGTTATTTTTACAAGTGTTTTTTTTTACTTTCGACTGGCTATAAAAACAACAAGGATTACTTCATTACGTTTACCTAATCGAATCAGATCCGGACTTGAATGTATTTAGATTAGAGACATTAAAATAATGCTAGTATTTTCATGATTGTTAATTGTATGTCTTTGTTTGCAGATTTTCGTTCTTGCCGCCCTCGTAGCCGTCGCCGTGGCTAGGCCCCAGGATCCCAAGGATGCTCAGATCCTCCGGTACGAGAGTGACAACATCGGTGTCGATGGATACAAGTTCGCATTCGAGACCAGCGACGGTGTGAAACGTGAGGAGACCGGTGAACTGAAGAATGTCGGTACTGAGACCGAGGCAATCGTTGTCCGTGGATCCTTCTCCTGGAAGGACGCCGAAGGCAAGGAGTACACCATCAACTTCGTCGCTGACGAGAACGGTTACCGTCCAGAAGGTGCTCACCTTAACCACTAAGAAGTCACACCATTGTGATAAAAAGTGATTACAAATTCTAAATAATATTCCCGATAATTTCCATGACAATCAATGTCAAGTTTCACTTGCTTTGATTTTTATTTTTAGTAGAAAAATGATGCCATGTTTTATTTTGTGTATTTGTAAAAAAATGTAAATAAATTATTACTTCTATATCAATTGTTTACATTTACCATATACCCGCCTATAATTGTAATCAATTTTGGCATTTTCTGATCTACACCATATCTGTCAGTAATTAACATATAATTGCCTGCTCGCAGCAACTGCTTACGTTAGTTATATAAGTAAAATATCTTAGAGCAACCATGATTTCTGATATCGGAAAAAATGCATCTTAAAATCGAAACTCAAAATTCGGTGATTTCAACTTTTATTATTTTTTACAGTGAGTCTATTTATAGCCTATTATACTAAGCTTAAAGCCTTTCGCAGAATAAAATATAAAAAAAAACATGTATCTGAGTGATTTGAACGGATGAGTAAGTGACGAACTTTTAACATTTAAAAATTAATTAAATAAACATAGTAATCTGACAAGTTTTAACACTCTTGAACGGAACTATTCGTTAATTACAGTTACTAATTTTAAATACATAATTTTATTAGCATTTTTCTATGTATATTTAATTCATCGTGATTGGTTAATGTACCTGTAGAATTTATGACTTTTTCCAAAATTGCTTAAATATTAACATGGTAAATTGTCGATAATTTTACCATTTGTAATATTATTTCTATCTTTAAATATTTGAATAACCTTTGTGTGTTTAAAAAGGAGTAATATTTTAATTTTGTTTGTTGAAATCATTGTTTGACAACGTTTATATATATATATATATATATATATATATATATATATATATATATATATATATATATATATAACTAGCAAGCCTAGAAAAGAAAGTAAATGACTGAACGATTTTTATTTCATAATTACACTATGTTTTGATACCAGTGACCTTGACCTGTCAATCAAATACGAAAGTTTCTAAGTAGCCACTAGAAGCATAAGTACACAGGTATCTACCAGTTTGTGACAGGTACATAAATTAATCTAGATAACTTCTAATAGTGATCATTAAATATGTAATTATAAGGAAATTAATTTAAAGTACTTCGTGATGATTATCAAATTGACATTGAACTTCTAAAACGTTCATTTCGCTGCCATGACGTAGTAAAAACATAATCTGAATTCGTATTTTTATTAGCTGACCAATGTCATTGTTGATACACGAAATTTTACCTAATACACTACTGCTATTATCAAAGTGTATTTAGTATATTGTGTGTTTCTTATTATAGGATATAATACCTGAATCATGCAAAACAAACACTCATTGAAAACCACTGTAACATGACAGTAAGCATCATCATCATTATAATTCAAGTTAAGATAAATGACATTATATAAGTACATCTACTGTACTTGTATATACATACATATGTACATACATACAAGTGTTTACTTGTAGATATCTCCAATGTACATTACATATCGATATAGTATAAATGTATAAATGTTTATATGTCTACGAATAGTATGTATATGATATGGACTTGGTTTCTATCTAGAATCATAAATATATATATATATATATATATATATATATATATATATATATATATATATATATTACAAAATATTATAAAACACAACTAGCATTGCGTAAATAATCAATTAACGAACAAAGATGTTTTACGCCAGATTTATCAATAAATCTACAAGCCATCATGATATAGGAGAGTGGTTATTGTACAACGAAACATTCATTGTCGTCAGATATGTGTCAACAATGTTATTCACCTATTCTGTCGTAAACATATTAGTGCTATAGCAATGTTTTCCAATAGATAAACATCATGCATATATTATTAGTTGATATCTACATAGTTACCTAGCTATTAAATCAACTACACCCAACGTTCATGTCATAAATATCTATTTAACAATGATAACGTCTATAAAATATACAATATCTCAGGTGTGATAATACATTTTAACAAATTTCAACGTGCATCTATGTGAGATAATCTTCACAAATCACTAATAGATAATGCAGTTCATTAGCTCATGATTAATTAAAGCTTGTTCGGTTACGAGATGATATGATACAATTCTATGTTTAAAACAAATACCAACAGCAAGATGTTTATATGTTGTGCGTGTGTGTGTGTGTGTGTGTGTGTGTTTGCAGGTGAAAGTACTATCACTAAACAACTGAACGCCCGCCACAGCTGTCTAGATCGTCTCCTTCACATCGCTAATTATTACACGCTAACTATCGTATTCATTAGCACCGTAGACGTGACAATACATATGCAGATGTGTGAAGAACGTATTGCCCAGTAGCTGTATATAATACTAGTCGGTGTAACTCTGTCTAGAAGCGCTGAAATACATATTTAGATCTCTACTTTTCTAAACACAATAAAAGTATAAAATATTGCATGAATTTAACCAAAGACACAGAAGTATTTTTCTTCCAAGTTACATAAGTATTTCACCATAATATTAAACAACACTTTTACCCAGTGTAAACCCAGCTTCTACGCGCATACCTGACGCTTTTGCAAACTGCCGAAGGCGTTAGTAAATATTAGCACGCCACTGTAAATTTCATTACTTGCTACTGCACCAACACATGCATTTACGACTAAACAAATAATCTTTATACTCTAAAGTAACGATATAGAAAGTAGAAGTAGAAGAAGAAGACTAATAAAGTGTAGGCCGCATGGATGACTGTTTCAAGATTTGTATCTGACCGCTAGTTCGTTTTATTCTTAAATAAATGCCACTCACTTCGCGCGATTATACACATGAACATCGCATGAACAAATGCAAGTATGTACCGATTTCAAATGCAATTTCTAAGTAAACATTATTACACAACATTGTCACATGTTTATGACACCTACGTACGTGAGAACATCTGATGAATGTATACAAATTATTACCGTTTATTTACGAGCGTGTGTAGGTTCTTTGATAATTTTTTTTCTGCGGAAAAAGTAATGAAGTTCAGTGAAATAATTAACGGTACATTTTTATTCCAAATCGTATTTCATTTAAATTATATTAATTTTTACATTAATCTGTTGCTATTTTGTAGGAAAGATATACTGATCTTTGAATTTTGAAAACGGCAAATTTACTATCCAGAACAAATTTAACTCGAATCAAGATTCAACACCTATTAGAATAAATTATCAAAAATTAATGTCATACGTCAAGACCTATACTAGCAATAATTAAGAATTAAATTCATTAAACTCATTGCTAATAGTTTATATAATTCTCACGGGAAAAATAATCGCTTTGATCTTTTATTCTTACGGTGATCTTCTTTTCAAATATGAAATAAGACACAAACTGTTAATGAAGATAGGTTCAGTAAGTGTCCTTGTTGTATAATGTCACACACTCATATATTTCACACGATGAAATCTAGCAACAACAGCAACAAAAAATACGTTATTAATAACGCACAAATTTATTCGGAAAGGTTGTAACCTTTTGTATTGTATTATTTATCGATATTTTATTGCTCTATCAAGTAGCATCATTTTTAATGTTTGCTGTCAACGAAACAAAACGTTTTGATATTTCCATGTGGAATAAAATAATAAACAAAATTATGGTGATGCAATCGCTGTCACAATTATCCCCAGTGTCCTTTATAAATTATTTACAGTAAACACAAAAGTCATACGCAGAATAATAATTTCTAAACTACAAGATTAATGTTCTGGTCTAGAAGTCCAAATTTGTTGAAAGTAATTTAATAACTAATAAATGTGCATACGATGTAACCGTGGGAAATGTTAATACATCATGTCCCACCCACACAACCTGAACTACAGTTAATCCTATAACACAGATTTGTACAGAAACTTAAATAAATCATCCGAATAGTTGTTTACATATCAATTACACAATATATTAAATATAGCTACCAGTATCATACAACACCCACCCGCCCCCTAATTGCACCGGATAATAACGGACGCGTACGCCAATGGCGCGAGACGAACAAACGTCTAACGTACAATTATCTCATCAGCGACCTTTAAATTTCACATTCGACACCACCGCACGCCCATGTCGGTGCAAACGGCACACCAGACAAAATGATGTCAAAGTTATTGCACTTACGACGCTAGCTACATCATCGTCACGTATTAATAATAGTCACAGCTCACAACTTTCCCTAACACACACACTGACCTTGTAATATCATTTTCATCTCGCCAGAAGAACTCATCTGTACGGTGCGACCTTCATTTTTTGGAACGAAAACTATTTAAGTCCACATTTAGAGATGAAATATTTCGCGTGTCACGCGATATTTATTAATGTCTCGCGACTGTGAAATAGGTATTTTGTAATATTAATTAGATGATATGTGATCAATTAAATTCCATACACGATAGATGCTGGTGATGTGTTTGTTTACAGGCATTTTTTTCTGCGATTAATTATAAATTTCTGAGGTTAATTAATCAGTTGTTAATTTATTCAATTAGTAACGTTTTGATTTTGGCAGACAGACATAAATGTATTTTATAATTGGTTGTAGAACTTTGACTTTTCAATATAAGAAGTACCTATACAGTATCTGTTCAAATAAATGAATATGCATGTTTGCTTAAAAACAGAAATGTTGGTCTAGCATATATATATATATATATATATATATATATATATATATATATATATATATATATATATATATATATATATATATATATATATATGTATGTATGTATGTATGTACATAATAGATTTGCTGAGCACACTTTCGCTGTGATCTAGCTACAGTTCTATTTTACTACAATCTCCATACAGTTTAAAAACGAAATAAATTTGTTAATAACCTTTTCGTTGACATTTGCGTTCACAGAATGTTATATGACGCTTATTGTGTTCCATGCAAATGACAGTGATCACAGCAAAAATTGAAAATCAACTGAAAAACAGTTAACAAACGCGACCGGTCTAATACGAAAGTTGCAGAGCAAATACGGAACTCGTACAAGTCCATTATATAACATGCGACTATCGTCAAGCATTATATTCGTTATCCGTTAACAACATACATGGCAACCGGTAATTGTCAAAAATACACTACATACACCAGTGTTTGTTACATCAATCACCAAGCACAGTTCGTAGTATAAATGTGTACGTTACTTTTGATTTGTACCCTTATATGGAACACGAATCTGTATTACTGAGTATCGTGTTCTGTGTGCGATAGATTGGAAATCGATCAGTAACGTACACTAACATTTCCTTCTTAAGAAATGATTAATGGTCGAATATAAATTTCGATGTTGGAAAACTTTTACTACATGAATATTGATATCGTACATGGCATTTTTCGTTACAACAAAATATAAATAATATGTAATTAATTTTTCGTTCAAATATATTTGTATAGGTATGTCAAAGTAACATACAGATTTCCTTGTATACCAAAAAACTACACGTATTTGTAAAAAAAATGAACAAACCACAACATATTTATGAGAGAGAAAAAAACTTTTGCGTAAAGAGCACTTGGTTTTATTTTATAGCCTTGAGATGTGGTTATTTTTAGAAATATCCACTTTTACATGCTTTCATTTTATCTATAAATAAGTCATAACTATGTACATCGATGTAGTTTTTGTTGGAATAATGTGTCACATTTTTTTCTAATACATTATTTCTAACTGATACTAATTTTCTTCATAATGTTGAAGCTTACTGATTGTATATTGTAGAAAAAATAATTTATTGACTATAAATATATATATATATATATATATATATATATATATATATATATATATATTACTTTTTCTTTAGTGTTTCCTGGAATTATTTAACCTTTTTTTAACATAAAACTACAACCACGCATCCTCAGAAATCGGTTCACCAGTCTTATAGAAATATGTCAGCAGGATCTAATAAAAAAAAAACAGTTGCTTCATCTCATTTGAATAAATATTTAAATGGGCTTGATCAAAAGATGATCTCGGCACACACAAAAAAAACAACACGACAGAAATCGTGATATCGGCGTATCCGTAATGAAAACAATACAACTAGTTCCTCACTCGATACCTAGTAATTTTTTATTATTCCACTTCTTTATTAACGTCCACATTCCACGTTTTTTCTCTTTCATTGGCCTTGTTCCATGAAGAAGAAGCAATAAAACATTTGAAGATCGCACTTACCGTTTTCATTAAATTCGTGCACACTTGACATTTGGATCATGTCATGTCCTAAAGCTACTTTTACACTAGACTGGTATACACATGCATTATAAAACAATTATTTAAAATTATCAACTTAATTTAATAGTTCTCAAGTAAAAGCACAACTTGCTTGAACGTTTTCTAACGGATAATTTTGTTGATGCGTGTACCGTGAATTACAATTACTTCTGACATTAATCAAAATGTATATATTATTCGTACTTTTTATTGTGAACAATGTTTTAAAGAACGTATCTCGTGTATTATATAAGAGACGAGAGAAAATTATGTATGATTTGGTACTGTGCACAAAACGGTACATGATATCTATTATATACAGATGATACACACATCTTAATTATATACATACTTCATACATTTTATATACCTACTCTTGTGTATGGGATAATCAATATGTTAACGTATTTTTGTACATATCACGTGAATTGTGCTCGTTAAATTACTGTGAATAAACACAGTTAGTAATGCATGTATACTGGAGGAACAACTATTTCATTACTATGAAGCTACAGTTCATACATATGTTTATATTTACCGATATCAGTAAATACAACTACCTCACACTTTTCTATTTACTATTCATATATTCACCCAGTTACAAAACAGCATTTTGTCATCTAAAGATGGTTCTCCTCTGCTAATTCACTTGTTGCATATTAAATGCGTTTATAATCCGCTGTGAATAATAAATTTACATGAAAATCGGAAGTCTTTTTGTATGCAAGCCCGCCGTGTAGTATGTCAGGTCATGACCCCCTATTGGAGATGTCGCTTTCTTCAGGTTTTCTACCCACTCTCCAGTACATCACTCCCCCGCCATAACGGTTGTGGTTGCTTCCTATTCCAAAATGGATCTTCACTCCGTAGTCATAGCTCACAAATAAATTTATTTATTTTCATGATCCTGTACGTAATATTCACTTTACACATTACATTTGAAATGTATGGAGATATTATTGTTGTTTATTGTATTTCATGGCTAACTGTGACTAGAATTCAATCCAGCAGGAATACTTTCCCTGTTCATTTTATAAACGACAATAAATGAAGTTATATTTAGTCATATTGATGTTATAAATAAATATTATTACTAACATTTAAAGGAATAGTTAACCATAGTCTTCATATGTACCTCGAATGTTGAAAATTCCGTACGCAAAAGAACCAAACAATTTTATGTATACAAAAAAATATGGATACATCCCTTGCACAATTGGAACATATTAGTTAACCAGAAAATTACCAATAACACATCATTAAACAAATGATCGTTACAAAAAATAGTCACGGATATTAGCAACCTTCAACAATAACACCAATTATCTATGTACTCAATAAATATTGCAATTGCATGTATGCAAAATGATTTGCGCACCTAAGGTGCAAACTTCATAATTATGTACAATTACGTCGTTTATTGGATATCTAATGAAAACAATTACACTATTAGATAATAGATTAGTAAAAATGAACATGGTATATTTACATTACTGTAGATATATACTTCATATAGATAAACGTAAATTTAAAACAACTACAATAATATTCTTATAAATATAATTATAAAAATATGTATTGCAAATTGTACCAACATTCGAAGGACAACAGCCAGTTTTTATATCAAGTATCCTTTATGTGGAAAAACATTATTTCGTCTCGACAGCATTAACTTTATCAGGTTTAAATTTAATTAATAATCAACGAAGTAACTAAAAATAATATAAACAATTTTGACCTTATAACGAGTGGAAAATTATAACGAATGCCATCCGAATTTACATACTAATCGCACAGGTTGTGGAATTCTTAACTACCAAGATGGCAAACAAGAACCAGAACATCACAAATGTCAAACAGTTACCGTTCTCCGTATAAATTAAATGTGAAGAATCTTCAGACAGACAAAATTATAACGTAAATTTACGCTTAAAAACCTAAATTGCTATTATCACTAAATGTTTCACAAAAAGCACATAATCTTTCGCATGAATTCATCTATTATCAGACAATTAACTATCTTGAACATTGATTACATAATATTCGTTCAGTATCCTGGCAAACATATCATTATCAGTGCGGGTGTTATTATCTAGTGGTATCTGACATTCCTCGCCAGTGTCTTCCTTTGTTCCGTTGTCAATAACTGCATGAAAAACAATTGCACTTTTGCAATCGTCCATTCATGCATAAATTGAATAGTTGCTCAGTGAATATATCTTTTTCTACGCAATTGGAACGCAACAAATATTTGAACGTAGGAAGTCCATTGTTACCAACTGCAAGAATTCGCAAATCCCTCCTAGTAACATGTGTGTGTGTGTGTGTGTGTAATGATTAATTGACTATTGTTGTGTTACTACTGTGTGTTGATTTAATTAGTTTGGCCGTGATATTGCGCTTCTGGATATATTTGGAGCTATTATTATTAGTATTAGTTTAATGCCGATGTTGCTATGTGAAATGCACGTTATATTTAGATATTTCAATTAGATGCTAACACAGAACAACTTCCGGGATAGCTAAGGCCAAATCTATGCCGAAATACCATCAGTTCAGCCGATGAGAAATAATTATACCGATTATGGAATCATTCATTATGTTTAGACGTGAGCCATAATGTAATTATAGAGCACTCACTGGTGACTATATTATCATTTAAAAGGTTACAATTTGTGTGTTTCTATCACCGTATTTCATGAATTCTAATGCAAGGACAATATACTAAATATATGCTGTACATACAAATGTAATATTTACTGAAATTTACAAGAATTCTATTCTCCAAACACTTCTTACATGTTTCTACTTGTCAAAAGATCAGAACTTAACGAACATATTAACTAAACAAGCGTACATTACAATGAGTAATATTAAATAAGTAGTCTAGCATTTAAAGAAACTAAAAGCAATATGAACATACAAATTATTATTAAATTGCTAGAAGAAAATCATGAAAAATATGCTACACATCCTCATATTTAACCTGCACTAAATATTTCACTAACTGAATTTCATTTAAATTAAATAAAAACAAACGATTTTGCCGTTAAAATGATGTAAACAAACACGAATATTGCAAGAAGCGTCTCAGCGTGATGATGATCATGTAATGGTCCTGAAATCGTGACTGAACCGCCGAATGTCATTGTGACATTCCACAAGTAACCATCACATCGCATCGTATGGCATATCTGTGCCATCCACTCACGATGGCCAAACAGACGAATTGAACACCTAACACAGATACGCCGATGTACGATCATTAGATACCGACGACGACGGTGTGATGAGCGCGTAAGATCAGGGTAGGCGCTGGTGGGAGAGCTGTAAATGTCAGACGAGTGAAGATGCAACTGGTCTAGGGGCAACCAGCACAGTATATAAATCCGCCACAGCAGACCAACAGACATAGTCACCTGTGCACTAACAAACCATCAACATGAAACTGGTAAGCAACCATCACCAAACAACAAACCGAGTGTGTGATTAACTGAACATCAACAATATAAACTAATAACTGAGCTATATGGATATTTAACGGTAACATTGGTCATCGGTTATAAGTTGTATCCAGTCAAACATTAACCAAACCGAAACACCGTATTGGTTTATAATAATTGTAAAATCACATTTATTTATATATTTCTTGTATCGTGGTTCTTGAAATCTGACCTTATTCTATTTTTTTTTTTAGAGGAATATTTACAAATTTGTACAAATATTTACTGTAAACGAAGAGTATATTTAATTTAATGGGATGTTGAAATTTCGTATTAAGAAAAATATCTGTTTCGCAATATGTCAAATGACGCAATACTTGTGTGGATTCAGATGATACGACTTTAAAATTTTAACTAATATTTGTCGTACACATCCAACGTTGATGTGAATGCTATGCACGGGTAATATTATCATTTACATTTGGTAATGTTGTTCTGTTTACTTGCAGATCATTGTTCTCGCTGCCATCATCGCCGTTGCCGTGGCTCGTCCCCAACAGGGCAAGGACGCCGTCATCCTCAGATACGAGAACAACAACATTGGTGTCGATGGATTCAACTGGGCGTAAGTAAACTATGCACCTCAAGTTTGCGCTTAAACTGATCAAAAATACCCCTGAAAATTCAACTTACATTTTTTACACAGCATTAAAGATTTAAAATGCTAAATTCTACTCTCAAGCATAATGCCCACTGTAGAATTTCTTACATTCATTGTACACTGGTGTAAATTAAAATACATCATTTAACTAGGTGATTCCAATGCACGATCAAGTGAGAATCTTGTCGAGACTTGTTGAAGACTTTAATGCAAAATCAAGCACGCAACCTCTAATGAATTGTGTGATTCTCTCTGGTTATAGTTATGAGACCAGCGATGGTACCTCCGCTCAGGAACAGGGTGAACTGAGGAACGCAGGTTCCGAGAACGAGGCTATCGCTGTCCGCGGATCATTCTCTTTCGTCGGTCAAGATGGAGTCACCTACACCATCAACTACATCGCTGACGAGAACGGTTTCCAACCCGAGGGTGCCCATATCCCCAAGGCCGCTTAAATTTAACCCCAAACCTATGAAGACGCCAGCCATACGCACCCGATTTGCAAACGACACCGGATCACTTTAGTTCATAACAGCTAATGTGATCGGGTTTCGCCACAGAATAGATACGATGGAACAATTTTTATAAAATTGTAACGCTAGTGAATTGTATTTATGTTTGTATATAATTTTGTACAAATGCCGTTTTTTTACACTACAATAAAGTAAACAATATTAAAAAAAAAAATATGATTTTTTTTTTCTAAATCAACAACCTTGTTGAGTCATTTGCAAAATAAATCAGGACGAGTCGTTAGTGTAAGTCGTGAGTCTCACAGCCCGATGACATTCAAAAAGGGCGGCTTGGATAGTTCAAGATCGTTAGAACATAACCTCTTGTATAATATCATCTCTTGCACGACTTTTAACGTTAATCATGAACATCATAGTATAATTCCTTATACGTTTCGGTTTTATCCAAGCAAATTACAAGTTAATTGAATTATATAATATTGCAAATCGTGTAGGTAGATTTGTTTATAAGTTTTTACAAGGAAGTTATTATTTATGTCTAAACAAATTATATTATTCGTGACTATTTGTAGATGAGTACAAAAACATGTCTTGGAGGAATATGATTTCTATCAGTAGTACATTACAACTGCTGTATTAAATTTTCGAACAACTTAGGATTTATAATAGAAACTGTATATAAGAATTCACATATTTAAAATTTCCAAAATAGATAAAATAGAAGAATTTTCAAAATATTATATAACAGTCTGGTCCATTCAATTTTCAGTTCGCAGTTTTCAATATATAATCTTGAATCTTTCCTCATTACTATACAATATAATTAACATATTTCTATAATTAAAATTTGCATAGATACATATGCTTGAAATGATTATATACCAAACACAAGGATGTTCGTTAAACAAGTAGAAGACAAATGTATAATATTTAATTAAACATATAGACGATTAAATTGTCAAGATATACAATTTCAAATTGTATTAACAGTAAAATCGAAACGTCAACAGATCCTTCAAGATGCACGGTATGTGTTTCGGTTTACTAGAAATTTCTCACTATTCTTGACGTGATCAAACAGCCAGACAAGTGATAGCATAAGTGCTAATTGGAATAAATGAAGAAAGCGAATGTGTAAAAACAATGGGACGTGCATGAATGGACTTCTAAGTAAATGGAAGGAAACATACTTTGACAGATGTTATTCTCAGAGAAGTTGTTGAGTATTATAGAAACAGAATGCATTCTTGTACGGAAGTCTTTAATTGCATATCTTCACTTCAACATCAAGCAACTCTAAAAACTTAACCTATAATTTATTTCTCAAAATTAACCCCAAAAACCGAATGATGAAATAGCGGTATAACAGAGAAAATAATAAATTGTAAGTTCGGTCTAAACTATAACTGCAAAATCCATCTTGTATGAATGATAATTATCCACAAAGAACTGTTCTTGTTTCAACTATTTGTTTCCTTAGCTCCAGGTCGAATATTCATTTCACCCGCAGTGTAATTGTGTTCAATTACCATTTCTTTCTAGCGATCACAAGTCTTCGTTCAACAAGGAGGCGGAAACGCCGTTGTTGATGTGACATCACGACCGGCCGATAGGACTCCAGTAGACGCGTACTGCAGGCTCAGTGTTCCGGTGTAAGAGATTAGGGGCGTAGCGCGTCACGAATCACGATTTGACAGCGTCAGACACTGCGGCAACTGTCAGTGAAGAGCACGGCGATCCGCTTTCTTCAGCCACGCGTAACCCTGGTTACGCAACAGATGATTTCACACCGGTCATCAGATTACCGCACATCGGAGTTGTCTCTCTCGGAGCGATACTGTATTCTACATGACAATATAATAACAATGATGGATTAGTTCGATCAGTTTACACACATTACGCGTAAAAGATATTATCAACAGATGATCAAGTCTGGATAAAACCATCTCATTAGAATATTAAAATCTGTCAGCGATATTACAATTTTATCAGAATGTTATTTTAGATTAAGGAAATATGACTAGTGTTCATATCGGGTATCTAAATATGCCTGTACTTCCAGCAAAAAAAAAACAGTAAAATGGACGAATTGTAAGACATGGCACATTATACATTGTTGCGTGTAACACACACTATATTTCAATTTTAAGTACCGACCTTGTCGTGCTGCAACGAATTTTACCACGCTCCCACGTTACGCACTAATATTTCGTATTTGTAAAACAAATCTATGAAAATCGACCGTCCATTGACATTTCACGTACGTACAAGAATCTTGAAATAGCATATTTCATAATTACCATTGTCCAAGATAATTATTATAATTATCTTGGACAATAAATTAACTGGGTCCGCATACGCATACACAAAGAGTAAATCCTTCGTAATCTTTCACGAACATTTCGCCACAGAATCTTACAACAAAAATCCTCGGCAATCTTAAAAGTTTCATTATATTGCTGTACATTAACGAAAGAATTATGAAATTTAACGATAGTTTTCACCTATTACGTCTGGTAAAAATTTATTATCCATTGATTTCTACTTGGAACACATTTCTTTGGAACGGCTGCAGGCGCATTTGGTCAACAATGTATCGTTAAAGAAGAACGCATAACCGCATTATGATCGTGTGCAAGGCGATGAAATGAAATGTTATGACATCATAGCTTGACTTGCATTTTCTAACATTTCGAAGTACTTCTTCACACTTCTGACAGATTGCTAACGATGCTCCCAAAAGGGTACCGCTATTTTTGCATGAAACACTTTCTTTAATAATTGGTTCATCGCATTTATTTATTCAGCAAATAAGCAGTTATGCCGTGATCTTTACAGTCTAGATGAAAGTTCAGTTTTGAAATAATTTGTAGCAGATTCATTAAAGTACCATCAGAAAGGGGTATAGCTTTCATTCCATGCTCAATGCAAAATTAGGCATAAATTAATATCATACAGAATTATTTTATTCAATATTCCAAATATGCATGTTTCCGTGGGCAAAATCATTTCTTGAAATAAATCACATGCTTAGCATTTAATGACAGGTGAAATTCGATAGAGCACCTGGCTGGCATGTGCCAAGATGCAATGTACGAAATTAAAGATTTACATTTGAATATTACCTAGGTATCTGTAAAAGTGAAGGTGTAACTGTACCGAAGTTATAACACAAAATATGCTAATGTATCCTCATTTTTGCGACATTTCGCGGGTGGGGAACGTAGAATAACAGATCAGTGAGGCACCAGCCCAGATGAATGGTACAAATGTACAGTATATAAACTGTCAGTAGTCCCGTAAGAAATCAGAACAATCCCAGATTTCATACTAGTTACAGTGCCATCCCAAAACGTTCAACATGAAAGTAGTAAGTATTGTTACAACAGAACTCCACAGTTGAAAACTTATAGATAGCTACTATATTATCATATTTAACGCAAAAATAATATAATACCCGCTGCAGGAATAATTATAAATGATTGTCACAAAAATCCAAAAATATTATTATGTACATTTATACATAATAGCTAAAGATAAACATTATAATGTAATTATATCATTTAATATCAAATAATTGTAGGAGTATTATAATCTCATTACGGACTAGAATTATGTTAGATTTTCTTACCGGATTCAGTAATTAATCTGGTTGCCTGTGCAATGCACTGATTTAATTAATTATTAATTACACGTTATTAGATAATTGTGCTTGTTGCCGTTGTGGCTGCCGCTGTCGCGATGCCCCAAGGCGATGCTGTTATTACAAGACTAGAGAACGACAACATTGGACTTGGCAACTATAATTACGCGTAAGTAACGCACACAATGCAATACTGACATTTATCACTAATATTAACCAAAATTAGCGACGCATGCGCGCCTCAAACATTAACCGTTTGCGAAAAATGCAAGATTATTAATTAAATCAGCAACATTTACTTTCAAATCAAGCAATAGTAGTAGTATTTCCAAACGGTAGAATCGAAATATCATTTTAATTATCAGCCAAAATGTCATAACATAGGTGTATCAAGAATGCATTGCACAAACTCTATAATCAAATGTCACATTTTTTTTACGAAAATTCCATTTATAGTTTTATTAGCATTTAAGTAAAATTCCAAGTCAAGTATTTACGTAACATTCTCGAATTCATTTTCTCCATTTTTGATATATAATATTTATCTAATAAGCAAGAAAAGAGGACATCATAACTAGTATGAATAATATTTTCTTCAATATTGTGCCTTTTAACAAACCCCCGGTTGGGACGCCTATGTGCCAGCATCGTATTATCGCATTAGCAAAAGAAGGCAATAGCTGTAAAAGGAATACACTTATACCAGATGATGAAGCTGGCTTCTTCATAATTCAACACTGCTCATGACAACTTTGTTATCTTAGCACATTAACTCAGAGTTTAATTAAACTAATTGCATGTTTTCATTAAATACCAAACGAAAAATGTGACGTAAAGGCCATACGGCATTTCGTCTCTATATTAAAATGCAATTTCAACGATCAATCACACGAATAACCTATTCACTTACATGTAATTGGATTCAATTAATTTATCCGTAAAGATTTGTTATTAATGCAATTGATTCCAGTAATTAAATATATCATTTCACATCTCTCATCAGTACTATGTAATATTTTTTCACTTATAACACTGAATTGTATAATCAATATAACAGCAGTATAACAGATCTCGATAGATTATGCGGAAGTATTGTGTGAAGTAATATTATAATATTTTCTGTGAATACACGTTCACATAATAATAAATATTTAAATATCTATCACAATTTCTCCGTGACGAAATACAACACGTATCGTGAATAAATGTGTTGGCTAACACATTTATAAGGACACATACATGCATAATCATTTATGTGAAACAATCATTCAAACTCTATAATTAACTACAATGATGTACGTATTTCTCACGGTACATTACACTAAATCACGCGTAAATCATGTTTGTGAATTCGCTCATTCAGTCTAGATTAAATACACACACATGTTTTAACTAATACACAAACTAACCTTGCATTAGTTTGATCATTCTATAGAATTTTTATTTCTTTAAGATCTATATTTATTCTACGTTAATAATTCATATTTATCAATAATTCATTCAAAATTATTTTACTTCTACTCAATCAAATAGCATGTTATATAAACTATTTTTTCCTCTTTATTTTTTACTTACATCAAAATGTTACAAAGTAATATTTTCATTTGATTCTGAAGACTAGATAATGTTTATCATTCTTGAAATATCTCATCAATCCACCTTTCATTTCACAATCCCATTCATTCGAATTTCAACAAGCCACAGCATAAAACTATCTGAGTTGAACAATCTTCTAATCTAAACCATACAATCCAACCGCACGTTTATCTTATTTGTTTCTTCATTGAACGAACAATAAAACCTCGAGATATTTCTATCAGATACAACCGACACTGAAGATGAAGAGAAAAATAGAAGCGTCTGATTTCTAAAACAATTATTAACTTGTCTATATATGTGTATGTGTAGTTACGAAACCAGCCACGGAATCTCTCATCAAGAGCAAGGTCAACTGAAGAACGAAGGCACCGACAATGAAGCCATCGAGGTACGTGGTCAGTACACCTGGGTAGCACCTGACGGACAACAGTACGCCATCCAGTACATTGCCGACGAGAATGGATTCAGACCACAAGGCTCTCACATCCCCAAGAAATAAATCCCCCTGCATTATATTTATTCATATCTCGTGATCAAAATGCAACATCTATTTTTGTATATATTTTTATAATAAAACTAGTAACAAAATTACACCTGAAGCATTTTTAATTCGCCAAAAAAGTACTATTAGTTTTTAAATCACTTAATAGATTAGCGAAGCATTTTAATAACAGACCGGCCAATAATTAATCAATAAGGTACATCATATTTATTGCTTTAAGATTAGTATATAATTTTAAGTTAATGTTTAATTTAAGGTAATTTATTTTACATGAAGTTACCTCCTGGCATTTAGACAGTTACACAAATTTCAAGGATATACAACTTTATGCATAATCATACACAGATCCCGTATGATCTGATTTGGGATCCAATACCAGGATTTTTTTCAAAAATAAAATGTCTTTACAACCCCATAAATTACCTGCATATTACCACATTTCCAAATAATCTTATAGCTGCGATTTGATTATTAATTAATCCCATAATTCACGGGACAAAACGAAATGTATCTGGTAGTTTTAACATATAACAGACGGATAATATTTTAAAGAACAACGCATCTTGATCTTAGGAAATCCTTGCTTTCCTTTAATAGATCCAGTTTGAGAAATCTTAACGGTAGATATTATCAATATATCACACAGTTTGATGATAGTTTTAAACAAAATACCAACTGGATAATAACATTCAAGTGCGATATTGTGACATTCCCATCGAAAAATATTTCCTTCGGAGTTTAGAAAGTAAGTTTTTCGGCGGCTAAGGCCGCAACGCAGCATTTTGAAGATGCCTGTAACATATAACAATTCCACATATGCATACTAGATATACTGACACGCCTGAACAGTATGTGATTCAGGTAGTTTTATTGCAAATACAAACACATGATCACAACATCATAATAGTGAACGAACTGATACTTAAATCATGTTTACTTTACTGCATCTGTTTCTATAAGTATCTATTTAAATCCTAATAATTCTGAAATCCCGCCCTGTAGCTAAGAGATGGTACGATGGCGAATGTTGCTAAAAATAGCCAGTGTTATGCGACAGTTAGATTTATGCACGATTAATAAACATGAATTGGTTGTCTGAAGTTTGCAGGCGTTGGTCTTGGACACATATGTAGTACATGCTGTCATCACACGTCTATAGGTTAAGTACTCCTATTAATTGTTACCATATTAATACGTATTATTACCAGCACGAAATGATCTACAACTTGTGTGATTTACATTAAAATTATCATCCTATGTTATAACCTTGTCATGTATCATATCTGTGCAATGCGGTAGTGAAATAAACCTTATGATAGTTACAAAATTTACTAACATTTTCAAAATGTCCTCCATAATTCATATACTGAACTCAAATTTGTATTTTTATTCGATTTTTCTTCAAAACAACCTTCGCTTCTTCGGTTCGAGATTAATATTTACGTTTTTAGAATATCTATTAAATAACTCTAATTGAACGGTCGAATTGCCCGTTATAATTAGAACACATTCTAAGAATAATCATTTTGAGTCAGAAATTTATCCGTGCAACTAGTCATGTACTTTCTCTTCTTCTCTGTCTTGTTATGTTTCAGTAATTAACACGAAAGTTACATCAGACCATCCTAATTACAATCACGGTATTATCTTCGACAAGTCTCTCGAAAGGACCATGTCATCGTCACTGTTGCCTGTTCATAAATGCACTTGTCAATATCCTATTGTTTGTTATACTCATCAATTTTATCTACAAAACGTGATAACGTTTAATTTCACATCTATTTTCAAGCCTAAAAGATGGCCAGTTTAAAGATTCTCGTGATATAGAACTAGTGTTATATTCCAAGCAAATGGACATCAGTAATTTGTAATTGTACTGCAAATTCATGTTCAATCAAGTTAGAATTAATGAAGAGATCATGGCAGGCTAGATCCGGAATACATGGCGTCTAAAATAAATCTTCTCATGTCCTTGATATAATGTTATTGATCCTCGATAATACTCGGACGATGAGAATGGAATATGTACACACTTCCGTTAATGGACATTTTATTGGCTAATATGAATAACCATCGTGTGAAAAAAGAATGTTGCATTTATAGTTCCAAGAATCCTGGGCTCCCCTTACTACATTGTTAATCGATTTGAACCAAGTTGTAAGGCCAACTTTCAGTATACACGGAATTTAAATTTTGCTCTTATAAATCTCCGTAGACAAAAAATTTAGTTTTCTAAAAATAGCAACCTGTTTTTAATATAGAACACAAAATTATATATCTATAAATACCTAGCTATGACAACGTTTTAAAAATTGTAATTGTTATAATTACCTAATATAAATAAAAAAAAATCGTAGGTAAGAGCATAAAATAATTACATGAAACATATGTGAAACAACATGTTATTCTCATAGACATTTTTCCGTTGACTAACAAATATATTCTCACAGAAATACATTTTAATTTATTTCTCATTAGAAATTATAAACTATGTTTCGTGGAATCTCTTTCACTATTAGCGAAACAGTTATTCATTTAGTGTTCATAATTTATTAATTCAGTAACAAAACAACGCAAATGTTCAATGACATCTCAGTGATTACGACGCATTTATGTAAAATCAAGCGATCGAAATTCATCAATATTCCACAATCGTCCGCCTATCATCAGTAGGAAGTACATAATAACATTGTTGATATTTAATGTTACAAAACACGTTTCCAAGCCGAATAATCCTTGCGATATTGTTTTACTGAAACACGACGGATTTGCTAATATCTAAAATTTACAATTCAACGCTTTCTTTGATTATTATATTTACTTATTTACATAAAACAAAATCTATACATCGACCATGAATATTTCTCTTAACTGTGATTGATTTCGGCAATTTGCATTTCATATTCTCTTATTTATAATTACAAAGAGTGAAAGGACCCACACCTGGTGAAATTACAGTGAATAGAAAAGTCAGGATTAATTATAGAAACTTATTCGACAAGCGGTAAAACTACAGCATACATCTGCATACATTGCATTATATTATTTATATACAATATATGGATATTGTTATGTAAATACTATTTACTTGTAAGTATCTCTTTAAAAGTAAAGGTAAATGCAAGTCGCCTTTAACATATCCTTCGCAGAGAATGTTACTAGTAAATCTTCTCTAATTGAAGAGTAAGTTTTTCTTCTTTCAAGCAATCGTTATCACATCTGTTTTTTTTTTACTTGTGTGCACATTTTAACATTAAACTTCTATTTCATACTGAATAAAAATATATTGGTTTGACGTAGCAATAAACTTGTATGAACATTTCGAAGGAAAGGATTCTAAGTTACAGTATGTCAACAAGCTGTGTAGGTACACTGTAAGTTGCTTCGTGTTGATTTAGCTATACTGGTAAACACATAGAGTGCTGAGCTCGTAAACTATAATAGCTAATTACATATTTCAAGGAACGTTAGGTAGCTTTATCCGTTCTAATATAGTACTTCACTTGTAACAGTAACTAATAATTTCTGGTACAATTTTCTGACAGACAGTTACCTCAGTAACTTAAAGTTCATAATTTATATAACAAGTAGACATTTCCATTCAGAAATATCCAATTTCAAATGCCAAATGTATTACAACCACGCAAAATACAAGAAAATGGTAATAATACAGATATAGCGTAACATCTTACGAATAAATTTGCATATCTGTCATAATATTCAATGATCAACAATATGTATTTTACTACAAAGTCACTACAAATAAAGCCATCTATGAAATATACACTGACCTCTAAATTCATGACATTTTTAGCTCGCTATTAAAATTTTAATGATTCGATTGCCATATTTTATCTGCCCATTTTTTTTTTATTTGCCTCTAAATAAAAATTTAATTAAATATTCTCAATTTCTTCATTGAGTTAGGAAATTCTAAATGTTGGTCGTATATCTATTAATAGACGCACAATGAGTTATCGAAAGTTAATTTACGATTCTAATATATTCATTTCAGCCATGGCAAATACCGTGAAATACTATAGCATTATGTTACATTCGCAAAACCTGTATTGCCATTGTACATAGATTAATATTGAACATTACATATCCATGGAAAGTTCAACGATGTCCTTTGTTACAACAAAAGGTGACAAATTATAATTTCACTCAATTTTTGAAGAAACTGACTTTTAACAAGTATATAATTTAATTCTACACCTCGCAAGATATCAAACCCGTTTCCTGAATAATTTCATGCAGGAAATCAGCGTATTGTATATCCATTGAAGATATAATGTTGATGAACTACATCTTAAATGTTATTAACATACAAGTTACCATCATACAAGCTAAAACAGCAAACATTTACAGTTAGAATATACCCGCTGATTAGTATTCTGTTCACTACATAAATTGTTGTAGTACCTATTCATTCCTGCCTGTCTGAAAGCATGGCATCGGCCTAGTACTCTTAATACACACTTTTAGGTTCACAATGGTAGTTAGTATCACATAATAACGGTTTAGAAGAAACCTGTACATTGTTACATACAACATTATCCACGTAGATAGTAAAAGAGTCTTAAAATTTTGCGACAAAGATCATTTAAACGATGTTGCGGAATTCGCATAAATAAAAACACATTTCGGTCAACATATGAGCACGTGGTACATGCATGACCCGAACATACACACGCACAAGTAAAATCTTCCTTGCATACATTCACACACACACAGATAATATTAAAAAGCATCCACACACACACACACACGCGTATGAATACAATTAAATAAAAACATACACATATGCATATTCGAATGATCTGTTTACGTACGTATATGTGAACTAATACGCGGCCATACCAGTGCCGTGCAGTGTATGGAGGGGGCTAAATGTCACCTGAAATCTTTACGACGGGGGCAGATGAGTCGGCCCGCTGGTCGAGTATAAAACTGAGTGCCTGCCCCAACCAATGCATAACACACATCACGAACCGTCTCCACTCACCAGACAACACAACTCAAAACCAATCAAAATGAAAGTAGTAAGTGCAATTGTAAAACTTCAGCTTTTTCATCATTATAGTGACAATTTTTTATACTTTTCACTAATTATAAATTTGAAAAATCAGTTGATTTGTCGAATAAATCATACATTTCTTATATACTAAACTGCTGTTTTTTATGAAATCCTAATAGTATTTTAATTCATGGGTAAATTTGGTAGAATATAATATTTCCACCCTGTGCAGGTCATTGTTCTTGCCGCCCTCGTGGCCGCCGCCCTTGCTGCCCCTCAGCAAAGCTCCAAGGATGCTGTTATCCTTAAGTACGAAAACGACAACATTGGGGTCGATGGATACAGATTCGCGTAAGTATATACTAACCAAAAACAAGTAAAGATATCTAATGTTAATATAATTCTAATTAGATAAAGAAATTATAATCGGTTGAAGAAAATTACGCCAGATTATAACTGAGCCTTCGCCATTAATACCATCTGCATTTAATTACCAATATATTTTCTCCATTCTACCAAAAGAAGCAACTCTGCATTACACAATGTTGCTTAACATAACTAATCTTCGCATAAACAAACCAATATATTAAAAAAGAAAATTATGATTACATTGTGCTTAAATCACATTGCATAACTGTCAAATCCGCAAGATTTCCAATTCTCTCGTAAAATTACTTAAGATTTGAACATACGTTCATGACGCACCATATGCTATTTCATAACGGAGTGAATCTTCTGCAAAACATTTCACAATCATGCAATAAGAATACATTTAATACAACTTATTTGAATTGTTGATTCTTGATAGAACAATTTCAATAAAACCTAATACATATTGGTGCTGGCATCTATACGTGCTCCTTACAACTTGTTTACCTTGATAGTTCCAGAAATCAGTTAATAGATGGATACAAATTGATCAGCATTTCTCAAAATATTTAATTTATCTTTGAATTACTCTTTAAATCCACTCAATAGACTAGTGCAAACATATTACAATCTTAAATTATTAAATAATGTCTTAAAAATTTTGTTTTACATTTCTTGCTTTCGGAATGCTTTTACACTGTTTGATAGCCACTGGTGCTGAAAATGAAAGTGAAGATGGTCATCATCAAGGTAATAACGCGATAACCTTGATGCAGACTTTCGTTCGCTCGTTCATTATCATGTAACATATTTCATAGTCCGCTAGACACAACGAAACATGCTCACAGTTATTAGCTGTACCGGTTTCCACAGACGACCTACGACTGCTGACTACCGTCTTGTCTTGTCTTATTTACCTTTCTAACTGACCGTGTGTTTATACACAAGTTTAATGACTGGTTATCCCATTTGATCAGCGATGCCGTCACAGATATGACACCGATTTAAAACGAGGCCTAGAAATTTCGGTGATGATAAAGTGTCCACATTTGGTAAATAGATGATGGCAATTAATGATTTTCAACCGATACTTTCTTCTTAAACGCAAGGTCACACGGCGGGATTTAATTATTATTTGTTTGACAGTTATGAGACAAGTGACGGTGTGTCTCGCTCAGAACAGGCTGAACTGAAGAACGCCGGAACTGAGAACGAGGCGCTGGTCGTCCGTGGTACCATCTCCTGGGTAGGTGCCGATGGCCAGCAGTACACCATCAACTTTATCGCTGATGAGGAAGGTTACAGGCCCGAAGGAGCCCATCTGCCCAAGTAAATACCTACCACCCCCCCCCGCCAGAACACAACATCGACTCTTCCAGTCGCCAAGGGAAACCCTCCAATCAGAGCACTCATGTCCAAATCTAACCAGAAAGTCCTTGGAAGACTAGAACGACGATGTCGAGTTTATAATATGTGCAATTTTGTTTGAAAACGATTCGTGGAACGCAAGTTTTGTATGTTTTGCTCAGAGATATCTGTTTCTTTTATTATTTTATCTATTTAAACGTGTAAATATACTGCCATTTTTATTTTTATATTTGTATGTATGTGAGAAATAAATACGTTACAGTGTTTATGATAATTATTCGTGGTACTTTTATTTTCCAATTACATAGATCCCAATTACATATTTACTGCAGAATTATATATTTATTGGCCAGTTCTCAATTTGATAACAGGAAACTATTTTTAAAATTTAATCTATTAGTCATAATGATGTACTAAGCGACATCAAAGATGTTGATCAATTTACTGCGTTATATTTTTCAAAATTGGTGCAAACCTATTAATCCTTACTTCTCACATAGTTGGCACTGCCTTCAAAATTTATGAAACGTTTTTAGTTTTCGCAATTTTGAAATCTTTTAAAAGAACAATCTACAGCTCTGTATTTCAGTTTGTTTATGTTCTCTTTGTACACGGAAAGCATGTAACTTGGCATAGGTAACTAGCGCGTCATTAATTCATTGTATCGAATTCAAAGAAGGCCGATACTATTTTGGCCGCTGTAAATGTAATTTGTTGTTATACCTTTCGTTGTCCAAATGCACTACGAGAATATCGAAGAATGTTAAATATAATAGATGTATGTACATATTATGGATAATACTCTTCTTTCAGTTATAAATATGTATCATTTCTAAGAACTTTGTTAGGGCCGATCAAAATAAATACGCATATAAATTTTGGACTATGTCGCCCAGTGATTTTGGCTTAAACAAAAGCACCAAGATAACGTCATTGTCCACAATCCAATGCTGTTGATCTAATAATTAAGAAACATCAATATGTATTTTAGTATACGCACGCATTGCATGCTTGGTATGCTGGTTGCCTGCCTGCGTAATTTTCAGTATATTTCTTCCTCATTATATTCATACAATAAACTGTTGTTTGACAGTACAGGTATAAATTCATGTGTTTTCTATATTATATACGAGGATTTTAACAATATATTACAGGCTAACACTTTATAACTCTACTCCTTCGACTAGTGTCAAAATCCCGAACTACGTTGATACAAATAAATATTCGAAAACTGATGAATTCAGCTACTCGTCCACAGATGGCGCAAATAGATGCTTTGTTGATACATATATAAATATTCAATAAGAATCTACAGCAATAATCTGAAATAAGCCAAATCAATGAGATAGATGTTTGACAGAATGCTACTGATTAAAATAAATTACATACTGTCACAATGAAGGACACTTTAAACTGTGAAATCAAGCAATAATTACTACTTACGCAAATGAATATGTGTTAAATACAAACCGAAACGCAATAAGTGAAAGCATCTGTCCATCATCCTAACAATTTATCTAAATAAATACACAATTTGATGTTTCCAAAAGTACTGGTGACCTTCTTGTGACCTTTTTCAGTACGGATGATTAAATATTTGATTTATTATTACAATTCGTTATTTACATTCAATTTCCGTATTATTCTTCGATCGCAAATACAATAACATTATTAGTAATTATTTTCATATTATGTCAAAATATAACTAACCAATACAGTAAACTAATAATTATGCATTTTAAATTTACAGAAACAACTTATTTGTCAATAAACATACATTTCGGAATCTACAAGGAAGGGTTTATTGAACATAATCTACACAAATTACTAAATAGGTACATGAAGGCAAACGCGGCGTAATCCTAGATCCGGCATCGTTCATCATGCCGGACCCAGTTATCGTAGATATTTGTCATAAATGAATAAATTATTATTTTCAGTCGATAAATCAAAGTTGTTGTCATATTTCTTGTTATATTTGTATGTATATACGCACACTACACTACACTACCGCTATCGGTCATATTTACTTGATTTCCTGCTCAAACGCGGAATCTAACCTCACATTGTGCAGCCGTGACCTGTGTACAGGTCACGGTTCTGAATTCGTACCGCCCCTTCAACAAATACTTAGCTCATTATTCGCAATGCGTTCGGTCATTTGTAATTGGTAGTAATTGCTCTTTACTATACGATGTTATTTCATATAAATGTGTCGATAGTTTATCAAACTAGGTTCGCACGTTTTCAGCTTTTATGTAGTTATTTCTGCTGATAGTTGGTTGTGATTATTCCCTCAAGAATCGATGAAAGTAACTGTCCTTCACCGAGTAGTGAAATACTGTGCGATTGTAGTGGTTTGACATAAGGGATAATAACATACTGATTACGAATAAATTAGATGCGCATAACGGATATTATATTGCTCAGTTAATGATACAGAGCTGTGCGATAAATATGGCTACATTATTTTATTAATAAATATAACCGTAGAATAAAATTATGTCATTATTTATTACGGTATATTTCAGGTGAAATTAATTGATTCGCACAGATATTCCATTGCCAACTGTTAATTTTCAATCGGTGATAATAACAAACATTACACCATACACGGAAATATTTAAAAAAGAGTATAAAAATATCAAATTACATCACATATTACGATAAACATAACATGATCTAAAATAATGAAAAAATAATCAGTATTCATTAGAAAAAAACATGGAGACTTCAGATTCGAATTTGCACAGGTATAAAAAATGTATAGTGCAATAAATATATAGCGATTTATTAATGGTGATCTTTAGCACGATAATAAATCAATATAAATGATTCAATTAATTTAATATGATACTGCTAATCTTCACGTCACCAATAGTTTTTTTTTATATAATTAATTCATTAGTATTTCTTGACTACACACGAATAAAAACACATCGAATATATTTAATAATTTTATACATTAAAATACTTTTAAAATATATGCAAGCGGAATTAATTTTAGATTATAATATGTAATATTATAGAGATATACATATCAGAACCCTACTTTTTTCTCACATTTCGTAAACACACAGGATTGAAATGTAGGTACTTGTCGTAATAAATATGACAAATGCTCGTTGGAAGCTCATACGAGTATATATTTCTACTTCTTACCGATTTATAAATACACAATGCGTGTATTATTGCATGTGAATGAATAAAATGCACGTTAAATCACTCAATGCTGCACGACTTTTTCACTTTATCTTTATTCATACAGTTCCGGTAGAACGTATTTGTTTTTTTGCGCAACAAACTTAAAATCCTCTTCATCAAGCACACATTGTATTCTGCAACTTCTTGCAGACACAATAATTACCATGAAAATATGTATATTGATGCCGATCTCTGTGACAATAATTCCAATCACGAACTTGACATTCAGATGATTTGAGATGAAAACATTAACTAATTGGTGGAACCTAATTGGTATTTTATTTAATTAAAAATTATACTTTACGAGCGACCTTCAATCAATGTAGTGATGAACATTTTAAAACAAGTGTCAAGTTTATTGAATTCAGAAATACGTATGTCTGTATACAGCATTTTCTTACAAATTAACGAGCTATTTTCAAATATTTCAATGTTTTAATAAACGATGAGCGTAATTTACATATAAACCGTAGAGGAGTATTGTGCGGGTGATATTTGAATAAATATCTAATGACGCAATTAAACAGTCATTAAAGAATCATTGAATTCAATGTACCAATGACATACAAAGTATCATTCAGAAATGTACTTCATCTCCATTCTCATTGGTTGAACGAATATTAAAAAAATCCATTTTGATATTAGTTTTACTTACTACATTTTAACCCAAATTTGAAGCTGTAACAATAATATATTCTATATGCTAAAATCTTGGTATATATTTTCAATAAATTCAGATTTAATAAAAGTTTTGATTTAAAAATGACTTATTTTGGAACTCAACTCTATATTAATAAATTACCATATCAACTAAAAATACAAAAACAAGATATATTTATGCTAATAAATCTTAAAACAAGGAAATCTATATCTATGTCTCTAAAAAAAAGTGGGAATCACATAATAACATCAAATCGCATTGCAAAAAATACGTTTGTTAACTGTACATATTCGTCGTGCTTTGCATTCTAAATCAAATATATTCGTATTTCACTTTTCAATGTCACATTAAGATTATCAATAATAAATAAAACAACTAACATTCAAATACAATTCTTGACGCCTTCAGAACAGGAAATATCCATACCATCCAACAACAACACAAGTAAACACAAATATTGCAATGAACGCAATCATTAATTATACACTGTACATCGTTATTGTTCCTGCTTTTGACAGACACAAATTATAACTATTGGTGTGCAAGAACAAGGATGTCCAAAACGTTGAACGTAATTATGAAGATATTCCAAATGATTGTTAGTATATCTGAGCCATTATTTCAGTGTCACCTTTTCTCCTTATTGAATATATTAACTATGCTTTATCTCTTATAGTTACATAAAATTTTATTGCTGATACTTTCAAGAAATATATGTGTATAATTATTGTAACATTGTGCTGATACTATTTTAAAATTGTAATAAGAATAAAGTAAATGTTGATTCATTCTAATTTTTAGTTCGTTCACACTCTAATCCAGGATGTATATTTTTTTTCTGAAATCCAAGAATTCAGTGAATTAATATTCTTCTGCGATACTCGGCCTATCTAAATCGGCACAATAAATTCACGTTGGACATCTCACATTTGCGAACATTGTCGCTAACCATTAAGATTACTTTTATGTTCAATAAAATTTTACACTTCAGTTTGGGTTATTTCCAAGTAAATTATGAAGAACAGTTAGCATTCTAAGCAGTTTTTGCCAGGATGATATTATATCATATATTTATATATTATTTTTTTAATGATTTATTTGAAAATGTATAATATTAATAATACGTAAAAAGATTTCATTCCGCTATGTGATACTGACATTAACATGTAACATTAATATGTCATGTAATTTACTTTTTATACAAAATACCAAAGAAACAACACCGCACGTGTTCTACAAAACATGTCAATCGACAAAATTAATGGGTTGAATTCTAGAAAGAGACAAAAACTAATCTCAAATTTGCCCGTAATTCTCCGCTATTGGAATCATAAGTAAAAATTAAAAGAATTCCTGAATAAAAACCATCTATTTGCGGAAGTATTACTAGCTTAAAGGCAATTCTAGGATAATATCTAATAAATAATTGATCTTATGTAAAATTATATAATACTGCATTAACGTTCACGTGAATTGAACATATTCTCAGCTTCAGGTTAGTGTCTTTACATAATCTACAGAAGATAATATCAGAAATAACGTCGCTTACCCACGAGTTGAAGTCACTTGTTAGAAACTGTTCTTACTTATATATGTAAGCTTTATGTACTTCTATACTAACTATAGTGCATTTGACTAACGGTTTTTTTTAGGTACACAAATATATTTTGAGATGATAGTTTTTGCATAGTTTGAAATCCACAGTTGTGGATATTATTGATCGGTGAATACGTTTGTCACCCTTGCCTGGCCACTGAGTGGATCTCACTCACACTTCTGTGACTCCTGGAAGGTGCGGACGATTCGCATAAAAGATGGCACCTGGCCAGTGTTGGTGGCAGTACCACATCAGGCCACCAGCCCGGCCGATAATAACACAGACAGATATTAACCAATCATCTGATACAGTGTAACTCTGTCTGGTTAGGATATATTCCACAATGTGCAGCTACCAGCGTTAGTAGTGTATGCAGACATCGCAGTAATCCAACATTAATTTCGGACACTGTGCACTGTGA
The DNA here is from genome assembly GCA_963422195.1 of Carabus problematicus. Lineage (NCBI taxonomy): Eukaryota > Metazoa > Arthropoda > Insecta > Coleoptera > Carabidae > Carabus > Carabus problematicus. Next base: position 17,605,353 of record OY728582.1, read on the forward strand.
TATATTCTATTTGTCCAAGATGCGATTGGAGGTGAGTTCAATCAGTATACAAACATATAATGAAACCCAAGAATCATTTATAATCTAGATTTTTAATGAAATTGTCGTTACAATTATACAATTTCGAATTATGCACAAAATATACTTCAACGAAGACTCCTTAAAAGAAATATGCAAATATATTTATAACAAATAAGAAATCTATAATATTCTAAATTAAAAATTATGATCGTAGAATAATAATTAAATAATTGCACAGGAAAACAATTCTATAATAAACTTTACGATATTATAATGTATTCTCGGATTAATACATATATTAGAATATATTTCACATTTAACGTGCGATATGCAAGATGAATGTCGTGTACATGTGAGAATAATGACATCATATGTGTGTGTATGTATGTATGTTTATGGATGATGTTGTTCACTTGGCGGTACACTTGGCGGTACATCAGTTCCATGTATGCGTTGACACGTTTGTTAACATAACAGACTTACCGTTCCGACGTAAACGCACAATTATTCACAGTGTATGTTAAACAGTCAGTCCTTGAGCATTCTGCAAACGAATAGGTAATCCAACACATTTTCGTATCATTTATTATCAAAACAGTTTTGTTTTTCAACACATGACTATACACTAACAGTAATTAACATGTATATTAAAGTAAATATCAAGCTATTATGTAATACCTACTAACACAAATTTAGCAATGTATATAATATAATACATCTGTAATAAAATACAAAAACTAAACTTAATCAAATTATCAAAAACTAATCATTTCTAAGAATGAAATGAATGAATATGCCATAAGTATTATTGGAAAGCATAATTTTGAAATCATTAATTTTGATCGTAATCTAATAAGCTGACAAAATGTAAATGTATCGAGTGTACATCACATGTACATATGTATTAACATAATTACAACTATTATTACCAGTGAGTTAATGTCTATAATTTGCAAATACTTTTATGATCGTTCAATCATCATAAAGATAATGAATTCAAGCAATAAACACAAATATTCTAGTAAAAATAACATTAATATTGTTTAAGGAATTCATTGTACATAATGTATTCTATTATAAAACGCTTTACGAATTTCATCTTGCAACACAAACTGCAACATTGTTACATACACAGATATACCAACTGTATTCCTTTATTCACTAATTAACAACAACATTGAACCTTGAAAACACACAAAATATGAATTAAATGAACAAAAGTTGATACTACATCAAGAAACAAATGTTTGATATCAAATTACAAGTCAACAACTTCATTAAATCAAAAACACAGGAACTTTTTTTGTTGAAACATTAATTGTTTAAATTACACTCTTACTTTTTGTGAAACTTTATGAAAAAAATACACTGTGTGTTCTGAATGAAATAGTAAGTATCTGCTCTGTTGCAAAAAAAAGAATGATTTCTAAGAAATGATGATTTATTTTGTGACTGTAAAACTCCCGCTATATTATGAGTATATGCGCCCACTTATATAAATAATACACAGCCTTGAGCAATGTGTGTGTCTGTACATACACAACGAGCATTAAAGTTGTAAATGAATAATATTAATAGCAACAACATTTCACCACTATCTTACCAAACTCACTATATTTGTGAATAGATCGTAATGAGAATTTACGATCCTTGATTAAATGTAAAGCTAATAGTGTTTTGAACATATTTAATGAGCATTTAATAAATAGTGTGCAAATATAAATAAAACAATTAAAAGTTTATAGAAAAATCATACGATTATTGTCAACACATTTAACAAATCTTCACGTCATTTATAAAACAAACATTTCACAACAACAAATCACTATTCATGCCTTTGTTGATAGACATTTCGGCAAGAAAATGCCAATTAGTATTAAATTATACCGGTAGATAATTTAATTAATTGTCTATAAATGTCAGAACGGAATATAAAAATGAACATTTGTATGTAAAAACCGAAACCAATTGTCACCTTGAACTTAAACTGCAACCAGCTTCATCATAAAATAATATGCGAATTAACAAAAACAAACAAATATTTATATAAATTTTAATTACGTATATTTTATATTTCATATTGAAATTAAATAAAGATATTGAATTAAATGTGCAGTCTGCTTTTCTTACTATGCAGTTTATTAATAATACTGAATACTGGTTTAGTGAGACGTAACGACTTCATAGTGCATCAAGAGGTTTTTATAGTAGCCACATGCTATAAATAACGACTTGTACTATAAAATCACTCATAAATACAATCTATTTATTAAATAAATCGCACGCAACTACCGAGTACATGATTAATTTATCAGTATAATGTTTCGTAAAATCAGTAAATGTATGTTTAGTTCGTGGTTATATCATTGCTTCTATTCATACAAGTTCTTGCACATGTACTATCAAATATATACGACAAAACACCGAATATCAAATAGCCATTAATATTTACAACACACATTTGTTTGCGTGTCAACCCACCATCTAAACCGAATTGTCAAATCCTAAATGTTTCGCATACAAGATAACCTGTATGTATGCATGTGTGTAGAGGTACGTATTATCTTGTAGTTGACATTTGTTTAACACAAATAAACAACATATTGACTTGTGTGCCTGGTTAGATCATTACTTCTATGTGCATCTAAAAGTCAGGTCAAGGTCATAAGTGCACAAAGACCACCCTCCACAGCAGGCACTGACCTTCACCAACCTACGTGCAATCGGCAATTACCGTTAATCGATAATAATCGGCATTCTCTTCTCGTACTTCTAATTACATAGCTATGAATTAATTATGCAAATATGGAATATTCAGGCAAAAAGGGTTGCTGTAGCTTCTGATAGGTTTTATTTTATTTATAAATACACCTTCAATAATATAGATATAAGTACAGTAAAAATTGTCGTTTCTCTAAAAATAATTAGGAAATTTTATATGCAAATCACTGACAAGTAATTATTCTTTTTTAAAGACATAATTAATAGTTCTTGTGAAAAGTGTGAAATTGCATTACTCGGTTATGTCTAAATATTAAATCTTCTCATTTGACTAACGGATACAATATATTGAATGTCATATTCTACAGTCACTGTGATTTATTTGAATTGAACGAGTAAATTCGGGGTGAGGCAAACGGGAAACACGAAAATGTCGGAAGGGTGTGTCAATGATCAAAAGCACATACACATCTCATCGTTATCATCATCATCATGGGCGACAATGATGTCACTAATTCAGTGAAGGTTTATCATGACATAATTTAATTTATATCGAAGTAAATTTGCGAAATGTCACATAATTCAATATTAAACAACAACTTCGTGGATCACAGTTTTTTTGTATAGGTAGTTTTTCCATACATATACACATGTCGCTTGTTTCACAAATAGTGATATATACGATTCTGTAATTCTAATCCGCTGTGAAAAAAAAACCTCATATTTACACAAAATTCTAATGAGCTAATGTATGTATTTCCTGGGTTGACAGAAAAATTATTTTTCGAAAGTTCAAGGTACAAATTTACACGTAAAATGGCTATTTTTTCTACATACAAAATACACTTGCCGTTATGAATTTTTAACAAGCACTGAACAAAATATTTATTTTTAGACATAGTGTCAATCTATTTGTATATTCAATTTTTTAGTGCATTGGATTCTACAGAAATCCATTGGTTCTCTATAAATACTTGCGCTCATCAATAATTAATGAGACTGGTACTTAATAAACCGAAACTAACAGTTTAATATTAACTGTAAGAACAATGAATAGGAATAACATTCCTAGATTGAGATAATACCAAGAATAAAGGACAATAAAATATGATGTATTAATTTCTATAATGAATTTAACGGTAATCTTCAGTTTATGGATATGCATATGCATGAAGAAATATATATTACAGTCGGCTAGTCATAATTCTTTACAAGTAAACTTGACAGATGACCATCGCCTGTGGATATGTGCGATGACCTTGCGCATAATCACAAATATAGCATCCATAGGTTACTTGTGCAAATTACACATGTAATTAATATAATTTACAACGCACATTTGTGTTAAAATTGATTTTTTTAAACACTCCATTGGTATATTTTCAATTACGCTGACAAGACAACTCACAGAAATATATGACATTTAGTCGCGTTCAGTCGTGAAATGTGCATTTAATTAAAGCGTATATACGTACGATGTTAATTGCGATCATATCCATCACAATTAACACATATGTTATCGGGATACTGAAAACAAGTTTTCAAGTTGTTTGTGCAATCTTACTATTATTCGAGTACAATGGATGCGTATTTGATGACTAGTCTGAAGTTGATTGAATAAGGAGCCGACATGAAAGTTCAATAAAACATGGACACCATATGTGTCAAGTCCTAGATAATGTTGACTGGCTCTCAAACCTACGTACTATGTACATTTGTGTACAATATTATATACTCATGTATGTACTTGTTTCTAACAAAGTATTTGATGCTCTCCGTTCCAGCTGATTGTGTTACTGGCCCTGACTTGGTGTGTCCTGTCACGTGACAATGATGATGACGAAGGAAGACCGTACGAGTTCGGATTTACGATAGACGGCCAACAACATCGGCACGAATCGAAAGGTAATTGCTCCAAAAATAATCCCCTCAAGATATCCCATATTATGTAAATAAAACGATGATAAACTGTCGCAGATGTGAATGGCATAATTATGGGAGAATTTGGATTCATCACTGCCGACGGAGTATATCATGTGACAGTCTACGCGACCGATGAAAATGGATCGTTCAAGATTCTCAGTATGAAGAACGTGAAAATAAGCGAACGTAAGATTCATTTGCAATGTTCAGTAAACAAGTAATTTCTTTCGTAATACACAAATGTATATTGTAAATCATACATTTATCATATAGCACTGGATCAACCTGGTTTCGAGTTCCCTGTCAGAACACCAACGGGGTTTATGATGTCAATACCAGCAGGTCCACCTGCACCAGCCTTACCACCGATCACAACAACACAGAGACCACAAGCTCCGTATGATTTCACCACAGTCCCATCACTGAATGTGGCCTCCTGCAGTTCATGCAAATTACCCAGTACAACACAACGTGCACCAGGAGCCCCAAATAGACTACCCTTCCAAACGCCAGCCTTCCAGAATCCGCCGAAGATAAATGGAAACCAGCAAATAATAATCCAGAATGGAGTTCAACCACCAAATCAACCAGTAACTAATCTGGGAAGTTTCCCAACCGACAACAAATATCCACCTATCGGTCACTTACCGTTAGGTAATCCACCTACAGGTTATCAACCATTATTCCCACCCAATAACCAAGTTATATACACTGGTAACACAGCACCCAGTACCAGTGGTAGATTTCCACAACAACCATCGGTAGATCAGCAACCACCTTTTGGAAATCCTGGTAACACTATCCAACCGATCAGGGACAATCATAATATTCCTCCTGGAAAAGTTCCAACCGCACCAATTATTCCTGGGCCGCCCTCTATAAGTCCTAATTATCCTATTTCAGGAGGTCAACCACCGTTCACAGCAGTAAACCACAAACCACAACCACCAGCACCATCGAAGAGACCTATCACAGTCTCTAATCAACAAATCAACATACCAGGCAGAGATCCTATACCAATTAAGGATCCGTATCCCAATATGGTCGCTGGGCTACCTAACGGTATCACAGAGAACGATATGTTGGACATTTTGTATAAATTCAATTACACACTTGGCTTCCATGGACATCATGAGAGAGGCCTGAAGAATGGGACGAAAATTGGAGCGTACTTTGTAAATGGCAGAGACGGTATTAGTCGGGTTGTAGAGTACATTGCCGATGAAAATGGATACAGACCTAAATTTAAATTTGTAAACCTTGGATTAGATTCTCCCGATACACCGAAAGAAGGCAGCGAAAAGAAATTCGGTCTGAAAGGATTTGAATTTGTATGGTTCCCAATTTAGACTCCGTGTATGAATTACCTGTAAGTTATTATTGTAATTATGTACGTTTTATAATATGTATTTACTATATAAATTTAATAAATTCTATTCCAGTTTATTTGATTTTAGTTTTACTGAAGTAAAAATCATATTTTGAATACATTTAATTAAAATTGGAATCTTTTGATTTCAGAAATATTTTTTATCGTTAATTAATCATATTTCAATGTAAATTCCAAATTACTGTTAATTTAATATAAAATATACTTTTTTTAATTCATGAAAGTGAATGTGCAATTTTAAAGCATATATTTAATTATATTCTATGATCAAAATTATATACTAAATTACTTATTCAACAACTTTAATTATGTTGAATATTTACAAAAAAAATTGCACAAGAAAGCTCATTACATACAGTGCCATCTATAAGTCAGGTGCTACATTAATTCGTTCTTGTATTGAAACTAAGAAAACTTTTACTTTCAATACCGAGGAATAGGTGTCCTCATTCGCATTTGAATAATATCACTGCGATAACCAACATGCCATCGCTGTAATTCAGGTTGCATACTCAGAATAACAATCGCTAATGAAATAATTACATAAGCTTAAAAGTACACGGCTTATTTTCCATTTAACCAAACAAGGTATTTTAAATATTTCGTTAAATTTACATACTACTTCTGTTGAACTTACAAAATTATCAAATATGAACTACTTACTCTAAACTGAGAACAAATTCTACAAAAGTTCTGATGATATAGTAAGTTTATAACGAAGGTAGGCAACTACATTGTATGTCGTTACTTTTTCTGAAACTATACACATCTAACTAACTAGTAACTTTCTTCGCTTTTTTCTCTTTTGTACTTTTCATAAGCCTGGGAATCGTTCTGTTGTTTGTTAATTTCAAGTTGACGCATCCCATTTTCAGTTGCGATTTAGGCGTGGCTCTCGTTGCAAAAATCTTAATAGCGAGTGCCCGTGTTTGGAAACTTGGCCGCTAAGTCATATAGTGTGTAGGTGAATAAATTATGAAACCTGCAGAGTGACAAAGCGGAGCGCGCGAACTGCGAGATCTGGCCGCCGGTCAAAAGTACGTAGGCGTCATATACCAGGCCCGTAGTAAATACTAATCCATTCATTAAATGTCAAACTTAAAAGCCTTTACCGAAAATTGTATCATCTTTACATTTCCAACAGTAATAACATATTATTTTGAAAGTGATTGGTAAAAATTAACAATAATGAGAAAGTATAATAATATTAAAAGCAATATTCAACCTGAAGTCCTAAATGTATTCTAAAAAAATACAGTAATATTTGCCACAAATATTTTTATGTAAAATAATTAATATATCAATGTAAGATCATTCTAGCTAGTACGGTACTGTGTCCAGTGGCTTTAACATGTCAAACGGTTCATTGTGTTGATGTATCAAGGTTGTGCAAACGTAAAAGATAGAATTAACGTTGATATAATTTATTGCGAGTAAAGCCTTTATGCAGCCTACGCCGCTGGTCAGGCGACTAGTCTCGTCTAGCAGGACGTTAAACATTTCCCACGATACACATTATTTTTTCGCATTGTATTTCTGTCAAATTCTAATTAATTCCTGATCATCTACCTACACCCTTCAGATAAGCTATACGATTAACTTATTTACAGTCAAGTTTCTTGTTTTATTTATCGTTGAATTCTCCGCGATACATAATTTGATGCTAAATTGAGTTAATGAATTTTGTAAAACAAACCGTACTCGATAAGAATACTCGCAAAAAAAATCCTAACAAAAATACGCATTGAAATGTCTTTCTACTATTTTAAATACCGGTTCAAATTGCTTTATAAAATACCCAGATTTTATTTTATAACGTTTATATAATCGTTCGTTATATGATAATCTTCTATTCATCAAAGGTTAAGATCGAGATAAAATCTGATAACATCCTTCATATTTCCTCTGGCAAACACGAAAGCGAACGACCATATACATGGTAAAATAGAGCTACAAAGTCATTAATTTGCAAACCAAATCAGCCCGCAATTATCCGCCAACAGCTATGAAATTGTGAAAAAACGGGCAGTACAATTCGTCCAACGCATTTGCAGTATATCATTCGCGAAAATACAACCTTAGGCCGCAGTAGAATATTTTTACATAATACCCAGGCTATTGGAGAAGAAGTTTATTGTTGTCTATTGTTGTATAATTAGGTGAAATAGGGATGCGGAACTAACAATGATTCAGAGAAGGACACACACACGCGTGTATCACTGATGGATAAATTCCCTGAGAATCACCATGTCCATATATTTATTTGTTTGTTGTCGTTTTTTTTTTTGCGTTCACGTCATCTAATGATTACACTAATGATGATCCTGTGACATAATAAACTAAGAAGAGAATATTCCGACGTAATTTGAGTTGCAAATAGTAGTGATTTCGCGACCTGGTGGACTGGATGCCTACAATTTTTTATTTATTCAAAGCCTCTTGAATTAGAGAATGACGTGGCGTTTTTTTTCTTTTGTCAAATTCAAAGTTACATTGTATTATAGTTTTGTGTAATATATTCAAGCAATTTTACACATAATTTAAACATTTTCCATAATGACCAGCATAAATTTGATATTAATATATTCAATTTGATTTGTAAATAATTATCATCACAATAAGTATCAATTCACAAATATAAATATTTTTTATTGACCTAGCATTGATATCTCCATCGTTATAACAAAGTATTTAAATGTTTAAAGCTAACGGAACAATTTAATCTCGATAAAAACATGTACAAAACACCAATAATAATTGATTTTTACAACAACCAAAAAATGTGTCCAGCCAATGTTACGAAACCATGACCAGAATAGTGCGTGAAAAACTCATTATACTTACAATAAGATATGAATGTTAAGCGGAATGTTGACTATTATTTCGAGAATAGCCACTGCCTGGGAACAATATCTCATCACAATATTGTACAATTGCGGTAAAGTATAATGCAACTTCCCAGAAAACAATATAAAATGTTACGTCAACGATAGATAGCAAAGGCCACTTTGATCTGTAATAATATATCAATTTCACATCATTGAAATTTGTATTATACGAGGATAATAGATACTAAACGTCTAGGTAAAATTATATTTGTATAAAAACAAAAATTGCTGACTTATTGAAACATATCTGTTTGTCATACTGTAGGACGTTCAAGCACGACATATTTTATTTTGAACCAACGTCAAACTGGACTTTACGAGGGACATAAAGTATCAGCAACGTTGTGGAATGTTAGTGCAACCCTCTTATTATAAGGGGCGTGGGTTGTAATAATAGTGCATAAAACTGTACATCTCCAACACATACACGTCCTGTACACCGTGTGTATCTTGTGCCAGTAAAGCGTCTTAACTAAAATGGTGTGCTTGCGTAGGTCATACAGGTTGTTCAATAAATGTTTCAGCGATAAATCTGAAAAGGATATGTAAATATTAACGGTCACTAAACCTACAACGCATTGGTTCTTTGACCTGTCCACTAAATTTGCATGGAATAAAATTCTTAATGTAATTTATTTCAATAAACAACCTGAATCGACTTTTGTCACATAACAGGATAACATAATATGTACTCGTATCAATACGAATGCATATAACATCAGTTAAGCGAATATTTTCAAACAATTCATATTAAATATACAAGCAGAGAATTAATTTTGCACATCCAGACTCTGCGACTATTAACCATCTATTATTAGATGTTTATCTCGTGTATCTGCTTCAGCAGAAGTGTCCACCAGTTAATTATTCAAATTGCCCCGACCAATTAATGGAACAACAAGTGGCTGAATGGTGTGTCCGCCGCCATATAAGTACATAATCACGTGCAGTGCGTAACTGTATTGAACACTGAGAACGGTGTGAAGCTGTCGGTCGCCACAGCAACCCACACACATGTGGTGACGCTTCTGACCGTGGCGACACACAACGGCCAATCGCAGAAACACCCACAACACACACACACACTGCTACCCACAATCCCCACCTGAACACTGTACTGAATCACGCGAAAACAGAAGAAAAACAAGTCATCAGATATTGACTGATCCACGTATGTAGACGTGTACTGATTTGATTGTTTATTGTTAGCAGGAAGCTGAACATAAGTGTGCGTACATTTTAATAATAAATTATCGTAACAACATATACTGGTATATTGATATTACTAATATAGAATTACTTAAAATTATGGAATGAATAAAAAAAAAACGCGAATATTTTCAACCTAATAAAGGTATGTTTAATGTCGGTAATTCACATCAGATGTACGTAATCCCAATTTAAATTATTTACTTCGTGTAAACATATTAGTTCATACTTATTATTTCGTTACCAAATCTCATTTAGAAAAAAATATTTTACATTCTATGAACAAAAGAAAAGGACGGATGAATGAATATTATAAATTATGATTTTACATATAAAAATACACTTTATATGTTTAGCATTGAACTTGACCGGACAAAGAATCTCACAGTAGTTCTGTATTAAAATTCAAACGTGACAAAAACCATTACAATTTCAAACTCGTTCCGATCTCATCTCTATAATGTGAGCCCACAGACCACATCACGGATTAGCAACTCCCTCGGCATACCATATATATACTGACAGACACATCACCATATCAACAACCAGCCCATGAAAATGTGCGCATTAAAATAAGCAAACAAACATTACCTTGATCCGCATCTCTCTGCACACTCGTATATCAACGAGAATTCTCGAGTTCTCGTAAATTCTCGTGAAGAATACTGTCGTGAATCAAATCAGCAATTTATTACAGAATGTAAGCATGCAAAAGAAAATAATAGACACAGATACGTTCGGTGCAGCAGATGAAAGAAAAGCTACAGATATCTACGAAACTTTAATATTACTGTACCACAGGTCAATAATTAAAATACAACACGTCAATATTGCATTAAGGCGTTACGCATTTACAATGATATTCTGTTAACTATTACGGTAACTTTTCTACATGAAAGCTATTGATGACAAACGGAATTATACCAACTAACTAAGAACAACTCCGCGTAAAAATAGAAACTACTGATACTTTATGTCCAAACTGTCAGTATACAAAAAACAAATCTACAAGATTTAACAAGCAACTATTATATCACAGAAAGTCAACACTCGCGTTCATACGACATCAATTGGATAATTATCCACGCCTTAAATGAAAATGAAACGCACTGCAGAAATCTGGGTGAGAAAATGACAAATCATTTTTACAGCCGAGGAGAAAGTCACGTTACAGTTTTTTGCTGCGACATTCCTAAATATCGGAAGGAACCAATACACACAGACTGTAAAATATTGCAGATAATGTTACAATCTTTAACAAGCCGAATCAAAGAATTCAAATCTTTTTGCTTTAATTCCAAATCAGTCGCACAGATATAATTTTATTCTAGATTACGTCATCGGCAAAGTGGGTATCTATATTTAGGATACAAATTCAAATGAATTATTCTGAATAGATTAATGTTATGACAGTAACATAAGAACATGGAAAGTCGAAATGAACAACAAAATTGAAAAAAACTTTAATATGTTTTACTGGAAACGAACATTTAATAAAACAATATTCAAATAAGCTATCAATATACGAGTCATACAGGATGTCAAGTGTTTTCAGAACTCTTAATTTTTTTTTGCTAATACGAAAGTAATAAAATTTTATTTCCTCATAAAAATGAAAGTCTTCGTTTCTGTACGCTACACCCTGCAGTTTAATCGGAAACAGGCGTTTAAAATGAAAATTGCATTACTGAATGTCCAGCAGCTACTGCATTCGGTGTAATATAAACTTCATCATAATAAATCTTGGTGAAAATCCGCGACAGCCAATAAGATCGTGGGAATCCCACGTTGCCGGGTCGAACAGGACGCGAGTAATTTCTGATAAATTATTAGAAATCTCTCTGAAACTTAAGTGCCATTCGTGATCCGTATTTTTGAAACACTGTATCACTGTATTGCAGTGATTATGTTAATTTATCTGTTGTCATTGTTTTTGCGGTAATTAAACATGATATATTTTATAATTTATAGCGTGTCATTAATATCAGTGTACTGGGACATTTAATATCTAGTTGTACATGAATATTATGTAAGATGTCGTATCTCAAGAAATCAGTAATTGTAAGATAGATTATGATAGTGCAATAGTGTCGTCCTTGTAAGTAATATAAGTGTACTTTTTGTATAGATTCACAAACGCAATTAAACATACAATGTGTAGTTGATTGATGTAATGAAGTTTTTTCAAAATAAAATTGTTTATTAATAAGCTCTTACACCGATGTGACGAATGAAATAACTAACAATTACGGAATTAATAAATGTATAGAATTACTAGTTTTAAGAAAAAGAATTTAAGAATTATCTTGTTAAAATGTAATATAATTATTTTCGTTAAAAATCTTAGTAACATATGCAGATATCCCGAGGATACTGAGATACAAATACGTGTTTGGAGGAAAAGTGAATGTTGTACATTTCTGAATTTATTTATCAACAACGCAATTATCCGAAATACGCAGTGCCCCAGATATGACAAGTGTTCAACTGGCACGAGAATTTCAAAATTCCAATCAATTTTATGCGATCTAGTTCATTAAATGATAAAGGTTAATACAGTTTATTCACGAAAACATAATTGGGAAATATTGTGATCCAATTAACGTGTAAAGATTATACACTGTGTATGTACTGTAGTTAAACCTGCTTATACCTGTATAAGTGTTTATATGTACCAATAGGGCCAGCACTAGCCAATAATGACGTTTACATATTAGCCGATATGTGGAACATATCCGTATGTACATTCATATATTACCAACGCGAAAGTAGAGAAATATAATTTTTTTACAGCCTCTTATAAAGATCGAAAGTTGGTTAAACTGGTTTTATTTTTGTTTTACTCGCAATTGTTTAAAATCAATTTGAGAAAAAAAAATATGGGTGCGGCCTATCTCTTTGCATATGAAAATGAGAGAAATTTTTAATTCACATAACTAATTCAAGTTCGGTTTCTATTACGTAAAAAAAACAAAATTAATTAATGAACGAGATTTTTAAAGTGCACAAATTTGGTAGTCAAATACCAGTACACAAATTTAGTGAAACGTTTAGGACAAATACAAAAAAATGGTGTCAATCAAACGTACGTGTTACAACAGTCGATTTTATAACTTGCTCTAGATCTCATTTAAATGGGAGATTTATTGAAAATGCAAAATGATCTGTTACAAAACAGTACATAATTGTACATGTATACTTTTATTTATTCTATAACCGATTTTTCTCGATGTCAAATGTGTAGAACCGGTAGAATTTCTGTTTCCGTTGCTCCGTTGTGCAATTTCCGCTTATTACCGGTTGAAAGAAAGTAAAGGCGATACTATTACTTGGTATTTAATATGCATGGAGAAATTGGATTTGTGTGTTGTGGAATTTTTAAATTAATAAACTTATCCTTCCTAGTCCGCATCATTGCAGTCCGGAATTCTAACCATACATGATTCGTTCATTATTGACACTTTCATTAATTCACAATAGGAATACACCTGACGTCATACTCGTAGTTCCGCGATAACTACGACCGAGATATCACACATTAGATACGAGTACGTAAAGCAAATGCATCAGTCCAGTTATGTTACGTCCACAACCATATCAAACCTTATTCATTCCTAACTTAACTTCATTTTACATTCCAAATGATAGAGTAAAACGAACATAATACAAAATCATTAACTCACCATTCGCATAATTCAATAAAATCTATTTATAATAGAAAATAAATCACACTGACAGAATATGACTGTATTTGAATAATTATGACTATATCTTCGTAAACTATCTACAGCCTAGGGAATTATGGGTAATTATTATCACAAAAAATCACGCGAATTACGTAGATAATTACGCGTTTGTTGGTATGCGTATTTTTATTATTATTTAAAAAGCTTTTGTAAAGTATGAATTTTCTGCTTCGTGAAAGATATTTAACAAAAGAATCCTAACGTATTATAATACAATAAAATATAATTTTACAGCACATATAAATTTTATTCATAGTTAAATCAAAATATGTAATAAGAAATTTTATTCAAAGAATCTAAATTATACGTCGAAATCATGCACATATGCTGCAGCGTCTACTAAATAAATTAAAACGCAAAATATTCCTGCATAAATTGCTTTGTTTTTCGTCTGCAGTGAAACAGATACGACGTTACTTGATACCGGCACGCTCTATCTCTATCTCAAAAAACTTACTACACCGCGACAAATATATTGTTTGCGCTTTCTGCAAACCTACACATATATGCACAACAAATACAACATTTCACAGAGTTTTTCCCTACGCAGATTTTCCGAGAGATAAATAGCTTATTAACAACCATATTACATGAAGTTTGAAAATTCAATTAAGCATATCTTTTTTTGTGTGAATTATGCAAAAATTCTTCCAGTAATGACGTATATATAAAAAAAATCGACATATTTTTATGTTAAAAGCTTAACCCTAAACTTGGTTAGTTTATAAAGTATTTGGTTAGTTTACTAACTAACCAAATATCTTTAGATTTCCATCACCCGGTTATTCAGATACCTATATATAAAAAATCGACATATTTTTATGTTAAAAGCTTAACTCTAAACTTGGTTAGTTTATAAAGTAACTGGTTAGTTTACTAACTAACCAAATGTCTTCAGATTTCTATCACCCGGTTATTCAGATACCGGTGCATGTCCTGTTAGGTAACTATTCCAGGATATTTTCTGTATTTCCTGAAACCCGCCCACCAGGTTGACACTGAGAGCCCTACATGCCATGCATGATTGCTGGTAGCTGGTGTTGTGGTGGATCGCCCACGGTGACGTCCCCCAGATGTGCCCGCGGTGTCGGTACCACGGTGTTGGTAGCGCGACTCGCAGTTCAGTGTACCAACGGCGCCCGCACAGAGCGCACACGCATACACGCCGATGTGACACACACACACACTGTGAGATACTTACACACGCGCACGGTTCAAGTTTGTTCAATTGTTGCTCGCATAAACTTATTACAACTTAGTGAAGGTGCACAAACAATATGAAGTCTACACACCTCGTCGCACTGCTGGTAAGAAAATGATTTTTAAATTAATTCTAACAGTTTAAAAAAAATATAACTAGTGCAAAATATAAACGTATTATTCTTTAGATTAATAACTAATTTAATTTTTATATTTATATCTTAATTCACCATCCAATTAAAAAAATAAAATCAGATGAAAAAATTAATCGGTTCTTAATCTCGACGGGTAACAAGACATGAGAATATTTCATAGCACTCTAGAGATAATAATAGAGCAGCTATAGATTGTTGATCGTGAAAATGTTATACACTGAGCCAGCTGTTCCAAAATTAAGCGATAATATTAAGTTGAACAGTGGTAATGCATGATCGTAAAATGTATCAAGAGCGCCTGGATGTAATAGCACGGTTAAAATCTTAATTCATAGATGCACTCTCCTCCGTCAATGTCAAAATATCATAGTCTTTCCGAACACTTTCACTTAAAATCCATCAGCAACGCAGCGGGTAAAAAATACAAGAAATATAACTCCACAACACTTATTAATCGGTACTATTCAATCCTGCCGGAAATTAAGTCATAAATAACACACACCATGCACATTATAAATTGTACAAGATAAAGTTTAATCATAACAACCACATTAGCCACTTGTAAATGTCAAAATAAATACACACACACACACACACGGGAAATCTCTAATGTTTTATGGTTGAGCTTCAATTAAATCATTGGGCAGCAAATTGGATAGATGTATTAATTTAAAACCTATTACACTGAAGGCAATCATCAATCATCAATTTATATTTGAGTACCACAATATTAGGTCGCTCTAAATTTTGCTACTGTGTTTTGTAAGATGAGCTCACAGAAGGCAATTAGCTCAGTGACAAGTTACGTATATGTTAAAAATGCAGTAGCACGCGAAACGAATCTAACAGCTTTTTCAGTTAAACACAAGCAGCCGCATTAAATTCATACGTGCACGTTCCTCTAACTATCCACATGCACTTGTGCAATCTGACCTTCGCACCTTGACTAAGGTCAAGGTGTGTACGCATCTCAATAAGAAGCGGCAATTAATACGTAGCAAGTTAATTAAACAAACGTAATTGTCGCAGAACATTGCTGTTTGACATATTAGTAACATTTTGTCATCGGTTAACACATAAAGATAAATATACGTAATTATATACGCAATTTCAAATACCTCTCATTTTTCATACAATTAAAGACATGTTTCTATCGTAATAGTTATATTTATACAAATTTTTGTATGAAATATTTTATTTTGTAATTATAACCTTGATCTAAAAATATTTGCTATGTTTTTCAGAAACATTTAATATTAATTAAAAATAATTCGGTCACTTCCTGTGTAATGTTATTTATATTTGAATAATTTATATTTAATAAAGTGTATCCTAGTATTACTTATTCGTGGTAGTGTCTACATCAAAATTATTCGAATTCCATTTCAAAATGAAGAAGCCATGTTATCATATGTAAAGCATTCAATCTAGTTTATTATTTATTGGAAACATTTCTACATTTATTTTAATATAAATATTTACAAATCCACGTGAGTTTAAAACAATTAAATTATAGTGTGCTTCATTTATTTTACTTACTGTAGTTAAAAGTAGAACGGAGATTTGTATATCCTTGAAATGATCCATGTCTAACAATGGATCTAATATCAACAATTCATGGCGTCGCTTCCATTCAATTATTATTCTATAACTTAAAACCTTTGACCTTGTCGAACTATATAGTATTATCTTCTAATAATTAACATTGAACCAGAAACTATCACGCAATTACCCAGTTACCATATCTTGCACTGAGTCAAGATCAGATTTGTTACCATTTCTGTCCTGTGTTTGTTGAATTTGTACACGTGCACATTTAGTTTGCAAATCTAGATCGTGTAGGCGTGTTGTCAGGCATGTTCGCCAAAAGAAAACGAAAGATCTTAACGGAAAAAAACTTTCATTCAAAGCCAATGAACGTTTGCAAAAAAGTGAAAGAACACTCTTACTTTTAACACGCTGCAACTCATAGTGATGTAGTATTTAAATCAGCTTAGATTATATTATAATTTTCTAACGGGCTGACACTTTACAATGTAACAATAATAATAATAGGAAAAGTTTCTACACGTAGTATAACTTGCAGATCATAAAAGTGAGATGTGTTTTCTTATCCTTATTCATTCATTAGAAGAACGTTTCTATGACAATTTTTAATTTAATCTCTAAACAATCTAAATATTACCACGATATTCAAATCACCGTCAAAACTGGTCACAAGCAAATAAAGTGTCAAACTAATGTTCAAAGAAAAGAGACGAAGAAGAAGACGACAGATAAATTTACATGCTAGTTAAGTTATTGCAACGTATTTTACACTTCTAGCCAGCAATTGCTTTCATACTGTGTGCAATAAATTCTGCATGCAAAACGACCTTATAGCATATAGTCGATGTTTAACGAACATTATAAATCATAGACGTTCTTTCACATGAGCTTCTCGTTTATCAGAAGATTATCTAAATGTTCTTCCAAGTATTCTCACCCAAGGTCGTCACGTCAGAATGAAATTTTTATTTGAAATTCCCCATCAAAAATTCTGCAAGATTCCAGTTAACTATTTGATTAATTCTTGAGACATGCTACCCCCGAGTAAGCAATACACACTCCATTGTGAGAATCTCGGATAAGGCAATTCATTTTTTTTTTCTCAGATGGATATCTTGGACTTTCCATTTTGTACTTTAAAAAATCTATTTCAAAATTGAATGCAACATTGAATGGCATGTAATTAAAGAATTCTTGAAATACTTTCATTATATCGATTGAGGTTATTTATTTGTTAACATTGTTTATTGGAATTTTTACTTGGAAACATAAATTATTTACACTTTTATGCACTGTTTAGAGTAAATTAGTACTTTAGTTATTTGCTAATTATATGCAAGGATTTACGAATGACATCATAGTTTGCTGTTAGAATTACAGATTTTTTTACATACATTTTTTTTAGTAATATCCTGCTGGTAATGTAATAATACTTTTCAAAAAATACTATAAACTTTTGTTTTGTTCTATAGTTTATGGACAGGATATAATTACATAATGATAATTACACGTTACATTAATTAAGCGTGTAGAATAATTTTCATTTCAAATGCACACCAGTGTTTTCTTGTAGGCCGTTGAGCACTATCCTACATTACAGAGCATTTATTAAAAAGTGTGTGTGGGACACTAACATGAAACTAAACGACAACCAAAATATATACTACACATAATATGTCGTTAGTAATTGTTAAGTCCTACATTCCATCTAATTCACTTATCCTATAAATTTCCTCTACTGGAATAAACTTCACTAAACATTACAGTGACAAATAAGATATACCCCAATAGATTTTCTACTAATTCAATGTACGTAATATAAATGATACATTTTTATACAATAAGCATGATGTAAAAACAGCACTATTGAATGTTAATCAAATTGTCAATAAAATGAATCAGCTAATAGGAAAAGTCCCATGACACTTTTCAGAAGTCCCGGTAAAATATATTCACTGCAAAGTAAACAATAACACTGATTAATATTAAATAAAATGAATCACGAAAGAGTTCAGCAGAACATAGCTTTATTTTGCGGAAGTCCCAACGTGTGTCTATATAAGTCTTTGTAATATGTAAATATGCTATGAAAACCGCAAAGTTTGCTCTCGAGTCAGAAGTCAAATACGGGCATTCCATACGCTGCAGTCTACCATCGCAAATACCTGGAATTATACAAACCCACAGCACACGATAACCTAACGGTGATTCACTTCTATTTAACAGTCAAAAGAGACACAAGTACAATTCCATTTTCGCATTGGTATGTTCTCTAGTGAAATTGGCAAAACAAACTTTCTTGCGACAACCAACAAACAAAAGTTACAGTTTCACTGCCATATTAGATGGTTCGATTTGAAAGCAAAAATACGCAACACATACGTATAAACCTTGTAGGTTTCACCATAAAAAATATCGATCGAATAAAGTAATCGATGATGTAATCGTACCGTTAACCTTCCGTGCACATTCAGTTGAGACTAATTGGTGATTTCCATCAAGTTCAATGGTAGCATGTATGTGTTAGAAACATTCAAATAACATTCATTTTCAATCAGATCTTAACCAAAAAGCTTACATACACAAGCTCCTGTTATGTCGAGAATTCTGTACCGGTGAATGCATCATGATAACAGACACCTACACTGACATTGAAATTAATGGATCGTTCACATTACGTGTAGATTTGTATCTGTAATTAGTTATCTAACCATCGAAATTCACATTCCACTTTGCATGTGTCCCGTGAATCGTACGATTTTGATCAATAGTATCTGTTAAATACGAATATTATAAACAAAACTAAAATTACAAACTACAGTCAGTCTAAAATTCATCTCAATTATAATTCGATTAATCATTGTGGCGAATTATTCTGCTGTTTAATGTGATACTAATCGGAGATTTCTAAATCACCGAAAGTGATATTTTATACTAGATGTATTGACATTTGAGCTAACTTTCCCATAGTCAGGATTTTTGAAGACAATCATAGGTTGCGTGTCAAACTGTATCACGAACATTTAAAGGTCTATTGACTGACATACTTTGTTTTAAACTTTATTAATGCGCATTCAATTTAACTATTCTTTTTTTACCAACTCTTTATTTTAGATGAAACAGACTTTCGTTTCTGTATATAGTTTTTATAGATATATAAAAAATTACATTCATAAAACATTCATTGAATAATCTCCTGACGATTTTAATGGATGCAAGTTTAAGAACACGCTTCCTGATGCTGACTGAGTACACGGTGATATGAATGCTGGGTCAGACCAGTGCGACCTAGCATGCTGTTTGTGATTCCATTCTTGTAGTAATGTTCTCACAACGTTATATGTACAAGGCGGACTTGCGTTACGTGCACCTGTCAATGTGTGTGTACGTACACTAACTTGTATGTTCCTCCTACTGTGTATAAGTGATTATGCGAATCAGTATATATATATATATATATATATATATATATATATATATATATATATATATATATATATACACACACTCAGGTTTATATTTTTTATACGTTTACTCGTATTTGTGTATTTCAGCTTAGTGTAGGATTAATTCATTGCATATATGTGTGCATGTACCTGATGTAAATATATCTGTGAATGTGTATTGATGCCAAGTGTATTTGTAACTATGTGTGTATATGTTCCCGCTGTATGTTTCTATACGTGTTTCTGTGTGTGTTCCGTGAGTATATATGTGGGACAGCGCACTACTACTACTGCTACTACTACTACTACTACTGCTGCTGCTAGTGTGGCTACTGACTGTACTGGTTACACATGACGTGTGGCCGTAACACCGAGCCCGGATCTCACGGCCGCCTCTATGTCAAATAGTTCACCTACATGCATACACTTGAGTCTAATTCCGTGCTCCGTATTAAGACATTTTCAAACATAAACAATAAGTAATCCTAATAATAATATAGGATTTACTAAACAAGAAAAAACCTTAAGCTTGCTGCTTGATCTAACGTTGATATCTCTAAACCAGTATTTATTGAAATTCTTTAAAAAATACAAAATTACCATAACGTAAACGTGTTCATAAATGAGGGTTTAGTAAGAAATATGTAGGCATCAATTCATTAATCGGAATTTTTTAAATCAAAATATGTAATATACAAATGGAATGTTAACAAAAAAAATCAAAATCGATTGTTGTTCATTTAAAAATAAATAATTGCCCGTAAACGCATTACCGCACATATATGGAAATATTCTTGAATAACCAATCGCTTATAGGCAGGTTACTTCCTTGATATGGCATTTACATCTCCTGCTTTTACTCAATTACAGAGAGTAAAACGTTTCCTATATCTCTACCTTTATACATTCCAGTGATTATAAACCAATACATTATTCCTAAGCAAAATGCGAAATACCAACGTAATGCCATTAAATTTTCTCGAACATTACATGTAATCAATAAATCGTAAACGTATGAAAAATTACTCATATCACAATTTACAAAAATAAATAATTTCATTCCATAAACAACTAACTGGGCAATTATATGGTAAATAATTACCAGTTATTGGCTACGATTGAGCGGTTACTACACTATTGAGTAATTTGGTATTATAAATCGATCCTGGTATCACCGTTGGCTGTTAGTTTCGCGTATGTAAATATATGTGTGTGTGTGTGTGTTATGTGAGATTGACCTGACACAGTTGTTCCGAAGCACGCAGTGCAAAATTGAAGCCACGGTATTTGGAATGCGCTACATTGAATATCATTTCACTTTTTCATAATCGCGCTTGATTAGGTTTTCATTCCGAAATATTGCACCGAAAATATTAGCCAACTACCGTATCAGTTTATTGCTAAACCTTTTGTAATTAACTCACAGTACATTAACAAACATCTCTGTACATCAAATCTGTGCTTATTGACAACATTTTTCTCAATTTGCATTCAAAAATAAATAAACTATTGACATTTTTTAAGGTATCTGCAAATTTTTTACAATATTAAGTATACATAAAACTGAATTTTTACTATCGTAAATAGACAACGCCTAATAAATAAGCACGATTTATACCAGGAACCTATCTCTACCGGTAATGTATCAATTTAAATTCCAAAATTCTGAATATTTTTATACCAAGTGCTCACCCGGATATCAAAATTCTTGACGCTGTATAAAGCAACAAGTGTACAACGTGATAACATTTCATTATTACCGTCATTTTACAGCAGCTGTTCAAGTCATTACAGTATGTGAGTTTTCAGTAAACAATCAATTTGCATACGGTATGTAGGAAAACACGGTTATCATAATTATATGCAAGACATGACTGACGCATCGATACATAGAACACTATGATCTCAGTCAGCGTTGGAATCTGTTATAGTTTTATATAATCGATAAGATTTGTCATCAATGTCACGAGCACTTAAAACAGAAGGTTACTGTAAAAAAAAAATTGAAAGGAATAAGGAAAAAACGGAATAGAACACTTTGCAACAAACAAGCATAAGAAAACCACAATAATACATCGACCAGAAAGAATTTTAAATTGCCCGTCATTCTTCGGAGAACCAAAATCCCGAAATATTATGACACAAGGTAATCATATTCCATGGCACAACAATGAGGCTACTTTAGAACTACATATCCTAAATCACGTCTATTAAAAATGGCTCATTGTTCCCAAGTGCAAGATTGGTCTATATTTCGTAGTAGGCACTGGAAATGTGCTAGTCACAACCTGCAAACAAAAGAATCTATTATGACATGGTAGACTTCGCATATAGTGTAATGATTTCTGCCAACTGAAATTGGCACAGGGGTACAACCTCTATCGGATCAATATTTATGGCATTATCTTCATTTCGTAAGGCGTCTATCAGACTGTTGTTGCGATATTTGCACAACAAGATTTTTAATTATACGAAAGTGATCAGAGAGCGCCATGTTGTATTGTTCACTGGGAGTTTCAGATTCGCCAAATGAAAGATGAATCAGTTTGTAGGTTATGTGTTATGCATGCATGTGATACAATACTGTTTAGGTGTGAACTTGAACCTGAAGGTGGTGTTATTCGAAAACGGTGACCATGTGCATACTATTTTGGGAACCACTGAGTCATAATCGACTGACAATTACACAGTGTACTATGTATTCATAAATTCAAGCATACATATAGCAGTAATTGTTTAACCTTAAATAAAATCTGATAGTTTTACCGAAATACCTCATATTACATAAAGTATTTAATGATCCATCCCATAAATAAATTCTCGTAATCATTCTATAGCAACACAGCCTCAATTAAACAACTCAAATGACTCTCGACGGTGCAATCAAATGTTCAATGCTGTTCCAGAGGTCATGCGAAAACAAAACGGATTACCTTGATTTCTTTTGCAGATTTGCAAATGATACGTCTTGCTTTCAATTCTAACCCGTCGGATATGTGCTAACTGAACTTCAGATACCATCAATGATAGAAACCAACTCGTATACTTTCAACCGGAATACTAAATTTTCAATGATTAATTTATTGAGCTGATCAGAACAGACCACAAGTAGGACATAATTTTGAATCAGTCATTAGAAATATTCGATTTCTTTTTCTTCAGCTGAAAATCAAGTTCCCACCGACCATAACTAAATGATTTTGAAATATAACAAATAAAACCAATGTTCTGCTGGCTTACAAATGGAGAAGGCGTGACTGATGTAGATATTTGAACAGTTTCACACAATTAAACAAACCCCGAATTGACTCATAAACTGAACGATTATATTGCTAGTTTACAATCGTTACTTGAATGCACCTTACGCAAGTAAATGTTTTCTTCTAAGCATCCACAATTCAGCGTTTCCTAATCGTCACATTTCTATTCAGCAACAACAACAGTCAATTTCGATGACCCGGCATACGTAAAACAATGGCATTCTCGTTTGACAGTACTGTGAATGACTGCTGATTCTGTGACGAATCTATTCCTCTACTTTCTTTTTCCGACCTGTGAACTTGTAGAACATAAAGAGATCCATAGAAGAGACACCTATCTACCTGGCTGGTTACCTGTGTCGGTGCACGTGACAATGTCGGACGTGTAACATCGAAGTCAGCCATGAAGAAGACCGAGCACACTCGCGCTAACTATTGTTCATCACCGTTCTTTTGTTTACTTTATAATATGCAAGTTGTCGGAGCGACCGTAACGAACACCGACAATAGTGCGAGTGTTTCCCATAAAAAAACACACATATGTACAATGTGTTTTAACTCGGTTTTTTTTATTACCTGTTACAAAATTTCAGCAGGTAATATCTATTGGGTAATATGTGGATTTTTTGTACAGAAAACTAGTAAGCATGTTCATATTGTATCACATTTCAAAAGGAGGTGTACAGAAAAAAATATACAATACTAATTGCCAGTAATTATATTTCGGTAAAACAATATGGTTTAGGTGCTGGAATTTCGTTAGTCACATTTTACAATTCATTCTTTATTATTATTTACATGTTATTAACTATTAAAACACCTATGTTACATAGAAATACATGAATGTCTGAAATGAAAAATTGATTTGTTAACCATAATAATGCTACTTCTCTTCTTTGAAGAATCTTCCTCTAGCAGAATTCTACAGATTACCCATAATGACGTATATAATTAGTTAGTCATAAATCAATGGAAGCCATGTATACAAACAGATGATTGAACGTCACCGAAAATGCCTAAATCACCGGCTGTCAGTCCTAATCAGTAACAGACGCATCCTAGCTATTGAAATCACAAGCAAAATACAAGTGAACTGATTGATGAATGAACGAACATTATTTATTGTAACTGTTCCACTAGGCTGAAAGATCACTTTCACTATACTAGCGGTTCTCAAACAGTATTTATACGCTAGCAATAAATAGTATCCAAACGCACATATATTTTACTATTTCTTTCAAAAATGCATAATTAATTTGAATATTAAAATTTATGCAAAAATTATATATATATATATATATATATATAATTTTTGCATAAATTTTAATATTAATACTTAAATTTTCTTTAAAAGCTCCAGATGTTTACTACAATTTATGTCTACTACATCGCCCATAAATATTTTAAAATATTTCTTATTCATATATCTTGTTTTCAAAAATGTAGTATAGGATTGACGTAACTACGACCTTGTCGGTTAAAAGAGTGACTAGATATACACTGTTATCGAGAAAATCGTGTCCAAAAAACTATAGAAACACATTTTGATCTGTCATTCAAAATTCACAGTGTTGCGTCAAATTAAAAATCATTCAAAAATAGAATTAAATTACAAACAAATGTCACAACAAAATCCGTACGGTATCTGTAGATGTAATAATAATAATAACAACGTGATACACGTCTAATATTTTATTACGTAATATGATATATTTGAAGGTATGAGTACAAATTCTTTGAAATGTCCAATTCCAAATGCGAACCTACAACAATTGCCGCTGTTTTTACAAAATCACCAGCTGTATTTACAACAACAACAACCGATATATGCGTTGTCGCATATGGAATATGCCTATTTTCATAATGACAGGTTTGAGGTAAACGTTGTTTTCATAGCTATTTAGTTTTACATTAATTTGTTCATATGTTGTTTTTTGTTTTGCAACTAAACAACAATTTGATATTGTATTTTAAGTTGACTTCATTTGCATAATACATGTTTATAAATATTTATTCGAGTATAAGTCTTGACTCAGCATTGAAATCTCCACCCATATGCCTTGAATGATATATGTACGTATCTGAACAAATCTCTATAACTTGTATCGAATTTAAAACCATTAGCAATTAATGTTTAACTATTGCTAAATTTCATTGGCCTTATTTGGTTCAATATGTCAAATACAATGTCACCAACTATTTCGCGCCTTGTTTCAAAAACTAGTCTTAATCGTGTTACGCAGCACTTAAATATGGTAATTTCGTAATTAAAAAGAGAATTAATTTCACACTAAATTCTCGAACGCCACATTAAACTGATTTATATGGATCAGACTAATAATTTTCGACGATCGTTTTAATTTGAGAGTATAAACATTTCATTGCCGAGGGCTTTAAAAGAGAAAGGACTGCGGGTACCTAAATTTCTCCATTATATTCGAAACAATGTTTATGTGAGGGCACTGGCAGTAGACATGGCCCTAGGTGACATTTAACCTAAGGACGGTCCTGATATTTCGTTATACTCAGTGGTGCTCAAAATACATATTTAGGAAACGCATAATATTAATACACATAAAAAATTCAATAAATTAGTAACTATTTATGTTTATTTGGATGAATTTTTCAGCTAATGGTAAATGTAAAAGAATACAAACCCGAGGATATACGAGTTAATGTACTGGTGGATAAAATTGAACTGTTGACACAGAAACCTTTAACGCAAACAAATCAAAATATAATTACAACAAGACTGTACCAGCTACCGCAGAGGATATGCCCATGCAGTGGCTACTGTCAGATAAACAGCGAAGGTGTGTTACTAATATGGGCACCTTGGTGTAACTATTAACAATCTAACTACACAAATAAATCTACATCCCATAGAAAATACCTATATATAACTAATATTAAACTTAAAAGTTTTTATTTAATTATTTTACCTTGTTGTAAGATGTATGCATACAAAAATGTTCTTCTACGAACAATACATTCAACATTTCTATTAAACAATTGTATACAACATAAGCTAGTTATTTTTGAGTACAAAAATAGTTACAGTAAAAATGTTGATTGATAAAAGTATTTAAGATAATTAGATACACATTTAATAATACATAAATGGAATTGAAATAAAAGTCAGTTATGAATGACAATAAAATTGCATAAATGATAGTCGTGTATATTAATTGTCGTTATTATCTACTATTTTTAGTAATGATTTAAGAAAAGTGGAATAGAGTTTGATCATTTCACTCATTACGTCATATGTACGGACGAATATCACGTATATCAAAACTTATTTCTCCGCGAGTCTACAACAGGTACCGTTATACACAACTCACGAAAAAACAATTTGTAGTTTTTCGTTTCGTTTCGTTTTTTTTTTTAACATGCCTCGTTATATTTGTGTTGCCAAATGTGGACCACAATGTAGTAACATCATGGACATTACGAAGGATTCACATTCGTAAAAAAGTTGTTTGAAATAGTAAACAAAAAGCAGATTCTGTTTTATTACTTTTATAATGTCCGTAGGAGCAGAGTTACATGTGAAATAATCGTGTTTCTGCAGTTGGACTAATGATAACATTTCGTTCTGAAACATAACAATTGAAATATTCTCAGAAACTTGAGTTGGCACGTGCATTTGGTAAAGTAGAACTGTTACATCAGAATATGATGATGTTCTGTGGTATATTTCATACTAGCAGATAGCTGCGATTTTAATAAACAACGTGTCAGTAATCATTTAAACTGAGTAAAAAAAGTAAATTGTATCTTTCCATTGCGAAATTAAATCGTTATTCAATGGTAGATGATATATGTTTCCATATAAGTTATTTCTGCTGTGTAATGCCGAGCTTATTTAATCAGATCCTCAGTTTCTATTCCCATAAATTGACCTTAAAATGTAGAAATGCATTTCTGTACTACTTACTTATAACAACACACAAGACTCAGCAAGTCGTAACACGTATTTATAATGCAATTCATTATAAACCGCACTTATGAACTTATAATGTAAGTATAAAACAATTTTCTACAAAAAACAAACACGTTTTACTCTTGCTTTCATTAGAAAGTTTATGTACACGGGTATAACTATGTATATATTCTCATAGCTTTATAATAATCATCATTATTATATTAATGTGAAATAATACATAATGAATCATTTAAATACTACACCTAATTATGCGTAACTGATTGTCTGGTTTATAAGATTAATTATTATCATATTATAACAGTGTATTGAGTATTTGGTAATATAATTATTTGCTTCCAACATGTCAGAATCTCGATGGTCATTGTATATATATAACTTCAAACTATGGTGTTTGTAATGTGTAGAATTTAAAATTCAGATCTCGACATCGACACCACAGTTTCTGATTGTAAACTGATGTGATTAACGATAGTGAAATACGTGAAATTTCATTGATCCAAAAACACCTGACATTTACAGTGTAGCGCAATATCCTCAACAAACACCGTATTCACA
Organism: Carabus problematicus; assembly: GCA_963422195.1. NCBI lineage: Eukaryota > Metazoa > Arthropoda > Insecta > Coleoptera > Carabidae > Carabus > Carabus problematicus. The sequence goes on from OY728582.1 coordinate 17,633,364, forward strand.
TGATTTCGGACCAATCAGTCAATGAGGTGTTTATCATATTTAACACATTAACCTTTCAGCAGGTTAATCATAATTATTAAATATTAAAAGCGCACAAAATGTAATTATGATATACACGCAACTTGTTATGTGGGTCACATATGAGAAATTTTAACATGCACATTTATATTATTATTTTGTATAACATTCTGATAGTTTTCAAGAAAGGTTACAGAAAAATGAATTGTGTTATTATTATTTTAAGATAAAGTTCGTACATATGTATACTTTTAACCCAGTTACAGTAAATAATTAATCTTGATTGATCTAGGAATCGATTCTTACTAAATCAATGTACGCACTTGCGTAATGCCACGCACCTGAGTCCGTAATGTTAGTTAATCTGATTGAAATAAGGTCAGTTACATGCACTGAGGTACACATTTAGACCAGTTCACAACTATCTCCAATGTTTACATACGACTGAGAACGTAACTGTTTTTATCAACGTTGGAGGCGGCCTTGCGAAAGGCTGAACATCATCGAGACGCCTGCAGGCAATTGTTTTAATAGACAGACATGAATGTTGTTCGGTAACAATATTCACTTTCCTCTTACAATAAATATATCGCAGTTGTGTCTGATGAAAATAATATTTTCATAGTTGCTTGACATTTACAAAACGGAACACATTCTCTGACATATAACAGACAGAAGTAACAAACGACAAAAACACCAATGATAGCTGCAGAATGAAAGAACTTGTAATACAAGATTCAACGGCTAAATTTAGACAAGTGTGCAGAATTTAAATATTGCATTCTAATACATGCTAATTATACATGAACGAATGATTTTACTGAACATATGGAAATAATGTTTGCTTCTATAGTTTCACGGAAATTATGACTGTCCGAATGCAAGAATAAACAAATAAAAAACTGTTTTTAGTAAATTACAAAATGTAGCAAAAAAAATCTATTTAAATACATGTTTAACCTTCGACATCCACTGCGACACAACTAGTTTGTCCAAGAACATTCACAGAAGTCATTAAATATTAATTCCTTTAATGTCGCCCACTGAAAAAAAATGATTGAATCAACGAAAATAGTAAAATACTTTAATGGAAACTGTCGTATAAATAAAGTTCTACCAAATAGTTGGTTATAAAAATAGAAAAATGAATAATTTTATTGCTTGTGCTTTCTTTTTAAGTTTTGAAATATTTACTGCTGCATATATAATATTGAAGATGGCTATGCATTCAATATTGTCTATCGTCGTTTGACATTTATTGCGAAGCTACCGAAATGATAATCACTTTTATATCTGTACTTAAATACAATAAAAGTAGAGGGAAAATAGTCAGAAATACAATTTTAATATTGTCTTGCATTCTTCCAACCAATCTTGTCAAATTTTTATACGAATAATTCTTCGAAATCTTAATTTGTACACATTTATAATAAAGGAAAGAAGTTAATATATTCGCTGCACAACCTAGATTATTATAAATCATATATACCGCACGTTGCATACAAATTCTAACTGCATCTCGTGCAACTTCCTACGACTTATAATTTCCGTGTTAATTACAAACAAACAAACGCAATAAATTCAAGGTAAAAAGCTAAAAAAATAGTGCATATTACCTACCTGGAACCGGATCAGAATTCTTTTGCGTCTTAGTTAATCCACAATTAGTGTTACATTTAGATAAATGAATAGCGTAAACTTAATTATAAACATGAAGTCACGATGCAAAAATAAAAAAAAACATACCTCTGAGTAGTGAAAGGTTTCACATATGAATTGATAGCCTATCGCTTACTGTATTTCAATACTTTTTTTTCTTATTCCTTTTGTAAAGGGTAACTACAGGGCGTGGTTAGATATTTTTTTAACCTTCGATCATTGTAAGTTCGTGACGCGCTGGTCACTTTAAAGTCACCTCATTTAGAGAGGTTTCAAACGATCATTATCTGCCGAGCATGATCGTAATTTACGTTAGACCTAATTTCTGGGTAATTACTACAGTAATTTTGTATACACAAGGATCTGGTTTTTTTGTTGGAACGAGTGTACACGAATCTATTGAAAGTAAGAATAGAAAATTAATGATCGTTTTTACATGCGTTTGTTGCAATGATAAATACAAGATTATTATTTTATTCGTTACTACACGAATGGTAGCAACATCTTCTATACATATTGGGCATATCGACCTCTAACTTTACTGTCATAATCATTGCTATCATGTGTACACAAATTCCAAGAAACAATTCGATCACTGGGTCAAATCCATTTGCCAGTAGTCAGAACTAACTGAAAATACACATAAAATGAATATACACCGGTAGCCCAAATTCTCGAATTACATAGCAACACGTATCTCCGTGTGCTGTATATTCCATTTACAAACAAAACATACAAAAATCATCTATGCACTATGCGTATAACATGCGCGCCTTCCACTATTTGAACAATAAAAGATGATGGAAACGAATTTCTGTCAAGTTTGTGTGTTGCTAGACACGTGAAAGAATGTGCGACCAGTAGCAGCGTGTACTTGTACACCGATATAATTACATACTTATAATGTACACAACCCAGGTCTTGTCCACTCAGATTATTATTATTCGTACATAAAATAATTACGTAACGGAATGTACAAAGCACGCTATAAGTACTCTACTGTCCAGAATGTACATATCCACATTAAATGCTAACGTTTAGACAACAATTAACCATTACGGGCCCACAAATCATACATCTCCGGGCCTGTGCAGCTCCAGAGCCGTAACTTGCAGAATCTCATTTATCAATACTATCACAACAGACCAATCATCTTTTAGATGCAACGTACCTTTTTCAATAACGATCGCCAGTGTATTTCCTTTTAAATCGGCATAACTGTTCCAATTTTGAGTTCAGGAATAATCGTATAAAGTAAATGTTAAAGTACCGATATAATCTTCTGTTTTTGCAAAGTAAACTATTTGGCCGATATGATGATTTGTCTGGTACGGATCTGCATTGCCGAGTGTAGCGCGTGTGGCTGGTTCACACCTAGGCCTATCAGCCAATAACTCACCTGTGGGAGGACACGGCGAGTTACAATTCACACATTCCTTCGTTGAAAAAACAAACGGTTCAGTGCACACCACAACAGCCGGCCTGCAGAACTACGGCGCCTCTGAATATCTCTGCCTATCTGTACACAAACATACATCTATATACTCGCATACACACACACTTCTCCACGGCATACATACACGCTTGCCTTCGACATCCACGATTTCAATGTTACATTGTCCAATGTGTCGTTGTTGCTTTATTTTTTTCGTATTTTGTTTCAACGCCGCCCACGAATAAATTCTTCAGCTTTACACACACATTTCAGGATTGTTTAATTCGTTTCTAAGGCGATGGTGTTAATGCTATGCGTTTCGCGATGATGCAATGATTAGCCGAACACGACACTGACGGTTGTTTGCTGTCAAATACTAGGAAAATTATTGAACTGTAAAAATAAATGATCAACAATAAATAAAACTGGAGCTTGCTTACGCATACAAGTTAAAGTGATGTGAATCCTTTAGTCCAGAAATATGAAATCCAAATAGACACACGTCAAACACACGTTCAATCATAAAACGGACGCCATTTGAATATTGGAATTAAAATGCGCTTTAGTATAGGCACGGATAGTCATTCGACAACGACGTATGACAAGGAAACGTTTTACCCAAACCTCACATCGAGTTCCTGTCATCTAAACCAACATCACGTCACGTTCGTCAATTTACCATACAATGAAATCAAACAACAAGCAATTAGGATGTCATCGTGCGTATAGAATGTCAAACGAACAACACACGACCAGTCAACTATATCCACACACATAATAGCTGGCATCTACACATGCAAACCTTCATATCGCGTGCCAACAAGGAAAACATAACCTCAATATTGAGATCATACTACTGACATGAATCATATACCCACACACATGAATGCAGTCAATATACAATCTATGCAAATATTCACACACACACATACAAATGTGACAATTGACAGAATGTCATAGATGACATAATGCAGTTTTAGACGCAGTAAGCGAAACAAATTTTAATTATTCAGTGAATCACGATCGAAAAAGGTGCGTTGAATTGGTTTGTCGCGGTTTCCAACATTTATACGGAAATATATTTTAATTTTACACGAATGACTTTTTGGGATTAGTCTTTTATAATTTGTGTGTATGCGTGGGCCGACCAGGACAACCAAATAATATTGGATTTGAATGTTAAAAGAGATTGTATAACCATATTCTGTATCAGAATGGATCTTGTTAAACATTTGATTAAAAACAATTTGAACCTATTGAATGTTGTACAAATTATACATAAAACTAGTTTTAACGATATTATTATTTCAAAAATAGGACACCCAGTTTCTTTCGTCAAGATCTGTTTCACTACTTGCAAACCAAAACGAATTTGTTTTCATTTCCAAAAAAGATTCGGTACAATTTAATATTATTTAATCATACGTTTCACCACATCCTATGAATATTTTAATGATATGATTGGTAGAAAGCCTAAATACCGTCTTGTTATTTTCAAACTTCCTCTATTTATAAAATTAGCATACTGTTTTATTTAAATTATGTATCTAGAGTGCTTCTGCATTTATGCTTATGTTTAACATGTAACATTTCATTTTTTTGCAACAGACGAACAATGTGCGATCCCTAAATGGTATTTTACGACTTCACTAGCGCAAAGTGAAACTGAAATTGTAAATGCTACGAGTTAGATTGAGGTCTGTAATAGATGCCGACACTACAGTATCTGTCACAGCCTCCTTACCGCGGATGGTGCAATAACTCTCTGGTTTCTATGTCAAATGAAACGGTAAATGACGAAAATGACTTTCGTTGCGCCATGATGGATTTAGAGTGGGCACAGAACAGACAATGTGAAAAAATATACACATTACTCAAACACAGATATTCGCAATTTTAATTTATTTTTATAATGACAGGATTGTAATATATGTTGATAAATGTCAAGTATGAACAAAACAAAAGAGATATACTTGAATTGATCAATTCCAAACAGAATTTAAAATAATTCTTATTATTTATAAGGAGATCTAATTCAATATACAAAAATAACTAAATTATTTAATTAAATATATACAGATAAAATACATTCTTACACATTAGAATAAGTAAATACATATAAAAATGTGTCAGTATTTTTAGCAGCGCCTAAATACAGGCAACCATTTTATCGGTTAAACATTGCACAATGCATATGGTAAATTTAGAAAATATGTATATTTCCAAATTTTACAGTACTAACCATAAATAAAAATATCATTCTCTGCAGTACATTAATACGGAAATAGTTATATGAACTGTTTTACGCAATATTCAAATATTCACGACGATATTTGCTGTACGCAGATGACCATAAGTGTAGGCTCGCATATGTAGAAAGTCAAATTTCATAATGCACGCCTTCCATAAATCTCACTAATATGGACGATGTTTATTAAGATCTATGGATATATACACTGTACGCATATTTACCTCTTTAATAATATCCGTGCCGACTGTATTTTTACTCACAAATAGAAACTGATTAAATGAAAGACCAACAGTTGCTGGTGAAATTTTGTATAATAGCATACGGAAATAACTAAATTGGACATGTCAGAAATTATGATTATGTTAATTATTATCTCACCTGCTCAAAAGCTCATAAAACAATATTATTTATTACGCGTTATGTTGAAAATTGTTTTCTTATTTTATTAGTACAAGACTGCCAATAAACCTAAACCTCAATTTACAACATACGTAATGGATTACAAGTGATACGTTCAAATATAAACACAAAATGGCAGATAACAAAAATATAAAAAAACTGTTGCTGATTTAGATATTCACAGTTGTAAACATATATTAATGTAACGTGTGTGTGTGTTTTATCTGGACTGGATACAGTATGTAATAATGCAGGTAGCGAAAGTGACCAGTCTCCATGTACGGCACGTAATCATGCCGAGAATGACCTGCACGAGAATGAACATTTTTCTCAAATCACGATATCTGCACTGGACTCGAGATTGTCGTGCGTGCAAGCCAAGTATGATTTAATACTAATAAGAAACATTCATGTTTTGTTCTTTACGAGTATTCTCTCATAATGTACGACCGAGGTTATAGCATTGATTTTAATAAAAAGAAATTATTGTTGAAACATTGTATTTTTAGACAGTGTTTTCTAAATAAAGAAGATAAAAGTTCAAAAGTGTGTTAATTTATTTAAAGAATTTATATGTTATGCATATAAAAATATATGCATAAATAATTGAGTTATCTTACATTTTAAAAATTGTACAAAAATTATTACACATTTATACACTTTCCGAATGTACCGAATACTGATTAGATATAGCATTACTTCATCTATTACAGAATTTTCATGAGCGAACGGATTATAACCGGATATTACGAACTGTATGTAATCTTTACAAATTCGCATATTCTTATTAAATTCAACCAAAGCAGTTTCATGTTTAAAAACAACATATGACATCAATAAATCGATTGAAAACAAATGTAGAACGAATTCAATTGTTTCAAGCTTCCGCAATGACGCAATACGAAACAATCGATACCTGCTGGTACATTAAACAGTCATCAATCGTCTAATGTCATCGGTAACCTTCATTGTGACGCGCACATCACTCTAGAATGTGACTTACATGTCGAGGTCATAGGTGTTGGCCACACCAACCGAGATATAAATAAACTACAACAAAACAACAACACGTTACATCACATGTACAACAATGACACATGTGTCCTTACAAGGAACAACACAAGAACTCACTCGTCAGTATGGCGTGAGATGGTTTACAATGCATCTGTCTCTTCTCATAGCATTCAAGGGTCTCCAAATATAATCTCCGATGTCATTGGCATCAAACAGTTACGAATATTGACACTGAATGAGAGTGTCGTCTTCAAAATATGTTACGGAGAACGAGAATTTCTCTATTAGAAATCAAGTTGCATCTTTTACCCTGTAAGTTTGATTGTATATTGTTTATTTTGAAGAAACATAAAATGTATTTATTCAAAAAATATGTAACGAGTAAGATTGTCGCATATGAAATTTGTTAGTTTATAAAGTTTAGAGACCAGTGATTGTTAACAGATACAACGATGACGATGACGATGTTGTGCCACATTCTTTGACAATTCTAATGCAAGTTGCGTACTATGATGATCTTGAATTCATTCTTTATTAGCTCCTAATACGTAGTTACACGTCGTACAGCCGTGAACAGATATCGTTTCCAATGATGTAATATGCAACTACTCCAATGGTAATGGAAACGATTGTGATGTAAATAGTCCAGTAATAATATGATAATAAGCATCAACTTATATGGACGTCAATAACTAATCAACAATAGAATTAACATCGCCGTTAGCTAAATTATTATTATTATTATTGTACAGATGTAAAACTTGTTTTGCAACAAATACATGTGTTGGAATAAATAATAACCTAATTATAATGTTATTTTATATCATGGTAGAATAATATGCATAGATGTGTATTTTATTGTCTTTCATAATAAATAAATACATATCTTTTGATATAAAGTATTAACAAACATAATTAATAACAATTACGCTTAGGCGATGAGTTCGTCTTCTACACCAGCGTTAACATCTCATTGTAAAAAGTATTATAATTATTAATATATTTGTTTTCTTTCATTACAGTTGGCAGTAGTGACGCTACCATCTACCACCTTTTCAGCAAACAGCGGCTGGAACAGTGCCCCGGGTACCCAGTACCACATCCAAACAGATGAAGGCCCCGAACGATACTTTCGGTATCAAACTATGAGCGGCCAGTATCGCAAAGAGAAACGACTAGAAGACGGAACTGTAGTCGGTACTTACGGATGGGTGGACGCCAACGGTTATCTCAGCCTGAAAGACTACATCGCCGACAACCAAGGCTACCGAATCCTCAAGTCCAAGAACGTCTTCGTCGGGAAAGATCGACCGATTGGTCAAGCTGTGTCGGCAGCTAAGAATGCACCCGCCGAAGCAGGAGTCTTGGTCAAACCTGAGGATAAGATCACTCCGATTTATAATAAACCCGAAGACAAAATCACTCCGATATACAGTAAACCCGTATCAGTTTACAGTACTCCGGCAACACCGTCGTACCTTGCAATTACTCCTAGAGTAACTCCCCTAGCTGGCTACACAACGCCAAGACCACCGTCTCCATTTGTCCAGATTTCCCACAATTCCATTCAATCAAGTACAGCGTCACCAACGAGTGTCATAACGTCTTCCGATAGTCCATACCCCTCCAGCACTGTGGAACCATCTTCTTACTCTCCTACGGATAAACCAGCATCAACACTCTACGTTCCATCAACTACTGCTGGCTATAATTCTGCGTTCCCATCTACGGCGTACCTGGCATCTACAACTCCAGCTTCAATCACTGCCATCGGATCCAACGATTTGGACTATGCTCCTGAACCTGCTTACAAGCAGCCCGAAGCCAACTACCAAAGCGGTTACGCCAACCCCTATGTCTATCAAAATGGCCCGACCTATCCAATTGACCGAAACGGTAACACTTACAACGGTTACAACAATAACCAGATCGGATCAGGTTACCATCCTCAGTATCCGACGGTGTACGATGGAGTAGCCGTTACCAATGATGGGTTCAGATATTACTTACCACGACAATACCACGAGGAACAGACTCTGCCAGGAGATCAGAGGTCTGGAAGCTTTGGATACATTGATCCATTCGGTATTCGAAGGGTTATTTATTATAATACAGCACCCGGTACAGGATTCCAGCATAGAAAAAATAACAGATACGTTGGATTCGGTGCAACGCCATACGACCCAAGACCTTACCGATAAAAACACGCATTCTAAAACGAATTTTAGTTTATATCACGTGGACAATGTGTTACTGTAATCAGAAGTTATATTTATTTATTTGAAATATTGTTAACTAAAATTATTATTCAAACTCCAACAAGATTTATTGAAACTATAAAAGTATATGTGAAATATACTTGTATATTGTCTTGAATTCTAGTTGTATCAGTACCAGTAACACACTGATCCACCGTTAGAGTCATTCATCATCTATTTAAACAGATCATGTATCATCTTGCCGTTAAAAAAAAACCATTTAAATTAATATAATAGACACTAGCGTTATACTTTATCGTCAACACAGTCATATTTTTAAAAAAAACCCACGCACGACCACATTCAATGATCAACAATAAATTTCACATTGAATTTGTTGATCCATAGTTGGACCTTGCAACCACGCAGTACTGTAAAACTAACAAGAAAATACTTTGATTTCGAAACGTGATTTTGCAGAATCAAGTATCTGCGACTCAACATGACAAATGAACCAGTTTCCTGCATATGTACATACGTGTGTGGGAATACATCGTGTTGTTTTATGATATTAAATGATAAACGTATATTATAACCGATGTCCTTGTGCTCAATATGGTTGACAAGGTCGCGTTAAGGCTGGTCTCGATGCGTTGGAAGTAGCAAACGGTTTGCTATTGTTTTTGTTTAATAGTACATATATCAATTGTCAACGATTGTATGAAATACCTTGATAATTACTTTCCTGAATGAATGTGATTTATTCATTTGTTATTCTCAATGTACACTGCCATGGACGTCCGTAACAAAAGGGATCCTTGTATGATTATTAAAATAGCGAACTTTCTTCTATAAATGTAGTAAATTTGTGTTAACCATTTGTAGAAATATTTCAAAAACTATTTCATTATTTTATATCAGAGATATAGTTTCGTTTACGTTGACGTTCGTGTTCACTGCCATTTCTACACTCAAAATTATACCGTTTTCAACAATTTTCACAGGTGAAATTTACCTCAATCATACAAAATATACTATAATCTTGAATTAACATGCTATATGACGTGACGTGCTGGACATAATGTTCCCTTAACTTATATACTAAGTAGGTTTTAGCAAGTATCATTATGATTAATAAAATTTCTAATTTATTCATTTTATTTACTGTATATTCTAATATTAATTTTAAGTTCATAACGAAGCTGTACGCCATAATACAAGAAAAAAAAATTGTGATTTAATGGATAGCAGAACGTGTATAGAGACGTTTCTGTAAAGTTTGAAAATGGAGTATTTATTTATTTAATTACACAAAATAGATATTATAATTGCGAAGACACACTTCAAACAAATTATACGTGATGTGAATAGCTGTATATTTTTTTATTTAATTGGTTATTTCATAAATTATAAGTTCAATACTCCATTTTAAAAGTTAATAGTTACGCCCCTGTAACAATATTTCACGGCATTTACTCTTTGTTAAATTAGTTTTCTAATTAATTTAACAATCGGCAAAGATCTCGTCAATCAATATTCATTTTAAGTAATTTTTAAATAGCGACGGCCATGTGATATTCCAAAGTTAGATTTGCTATAATAAACGCAACTGACAAAAATGAATTCTGGTTACAAGATCAGCCAAATAGTATGTTTTGTTGTAAATTAATACGTGTACTACATCCCAGTTTGTAAATAAATATATATTTTCAAATACATTTGTAATTTTACTGTTGTTAGTACCTTTACCAATCCCAAATAAAAAACAAAAATTTATCTAAATGTAAGCCATAACTAGATTTATAATTTATTATCAGAAATGTGATCTAAACTACGATTAAGAAAATAGGAGTAGTATTTTTATGAAATATTTACATATAAATCGATTCGGACTGATATTATGACTTGGATTAATCATTTAACATAAATTTGACGATTTCGAGTTTTTTTATAATCTATTTTCTATAATGTAATATATTATTTGTTAAATTCTTTTTTTTGTAAAAATTATAAATTTTTTATGATCAATCTTTTGAATTCAAACTATTCGCTCATTAGCATTATTTTTTTTGATATGGTTGGCAACATGTAAGTATTCTTTATGTTTATTCTTTTAAGTATGATTTCGTATGGTTGGTATTGTTGACTGTCAGATACGAGAAAGGTTGCTTTCTATTTATACAATGATAATGATTCACTTTTGAGGCTTGGTTAATTATTATTACCTATATATTTTAACAAAATCGGTATGTATATATTTGATTTATTTTTGAGTTATATAGCAATTGAATATACCTGTATGTTTTTATTTGTTTAACCTAGTCGCCACGACTCAATTTTCCATATATAACTTTTTCCTCCTATTATAAAATTCTTTGTTTAAATATTTATATTGGTTATTTTTAGGACACAAAATGAAGTCGTCCGTAGAACATCATATGTCTACATTATTAAGTAGAGACGAGAATGAGCAAGTATTCAGATTATTCCCAATGAAATGTCAGGTACATCACGTCTGTTTACCTTTTGCAAAGCTACCTATATCAAATGCTACTCTGAATATTATGTTCCAGTCTCTCGCTACAGCAGTTGTTCAACTATATCTTTCACAAAAACCCAGCCACACATCTTGGATTAAAAACGAAACGGGAATATTGTGTTTTGTCAAAGACAATATTAAAAGAAATTACTTTTTTCGTCTGTTCTGTTTAAACAGAGGAAAGATGATTTGGGAGCAGGAATTGTATAACAACTTTGACTATAAATATCCACAAGACTATTTCCATATGTTTGAAATTGATGTAAGAATTATATTAACCTATAAAAACAACACTATTATTTATATTATTTCTGTAGGACTGTATATGTGGATTTAATTTTGCAAGCGAAGAAGATGCAGGTACAATGAAAACTATTATACTTGAGAAAATCGCCATGAAGAAACAACGTCGTGAAGGTACAGTGTATTATTAAAATATAAATTTATACTAGCTATGTGTGTGTGTGTGTGATTAGAGAGAAGATCAAGGAACTCTCTACAAAGTAGGACAGTGTTGCCGCCGAAGCAGATATCGAATAAAGAGCCTCTGCACAGTAATTCGTCGTATTCCAATGACAAGTTCTTGACAAATCAACCGAATAGTTTTCCATATACCAGTAAGTATCTTCTTACATGTGCTGTGACAATAATAATACTAATGTTTCTTTACAGATGCACCGGCATACGGTAAGAATAATAAACAAAAGCGTCGTCATCTTACCAAAGAAGACATCAGTCTGCCCAGAGATTTCATCCATATCTCACACGTCGGCTGGGACCCAAACAAAGGCTTCGACATGAACGGAGAGGATCCACAGATGCAAGAGTTCTTCAGTAAGGTGCGTGTGTACATGGTGTAGTGTTCGATGAGCTTGTTCTATGCGTGTCTCTGTAGTAATTGCGGAGGAATTAATGAACTTGTTCTGTGAATGTCTATGTGTAGGCGGGCGTATCTGACAGACAACTACGTGACAAGGATACCCGTGAGTTCATCTATGACTTTATCAACACCCACGGCGGCCTGGACGCTGTCAAGTCCGAGGTAACGGACCGTGTACCGAAGAAAGCACCGTACCCGCTACCGAAGACCGGCAGTCTACCAACACCGCCACCAGTACCAGCCAGGACCGCGGTCAATGTAAGTCATTACTCGCACCAGATTACCACAGTTAGAATATTAATTGTTGTATTTAACAGCGGAGTGCACCACCACCACCACCACCCAACAAGACCCGGGCACCGGCACAGGTCAGAGGGCAACCACCACCCCGACCCGACACCATACAGAGTAAGACCCTTCAATATACGTATATGTAGAACTTCTCACTTGACAGTGTAGTCTTTTATAAAATACTAGCAGCAATGTTACTATAGTAATATGTGTACAGCGTCATTGTACACTGTTACTTTATAAATCACAAATATGTCATAAATTTCCAGGTTATAACTTGTCAGCATCAGCACCAGAACCGCCTCCGATAAGCAATGTGCCGGCCCCACCGCCCCCGCCGCCACCAATGAATGAGTTCAGTGCTCCACTACCGCCTATGCCGCCGGCGAACGCCGCTCCGACAGCGACCACGGCTGTCACACAGCGCGCACCAGATCACCGGTCCGCACTGTTGGAGAGTATACGAGCCGGCAGAAATCTCAAAGTAATACTTATGAATACATGACCCATGTGTGTAACTGACACTTAATCATTTGTCTCATTCCATGTAGCCGGTTGAAACTCCGGAACGAAAACCGTCCGTAGAAGATTCGCGAGGCGATCTGCTAAGCGCCATTCGACAAGGCATTGAACTAAAACCGGTAAGAAGAGTCTAGCAGATGGAACGATGCATTTGACATTTCTGTGTGTTTTTGTTTGTTTTTCAGGTGACAAATAACCAAAGACCAACTTCGGGCGCGAGCTGTCAGGAGAATAGTCTAGCGGAAGCACTGTCAAACGCACTGAAGGCTCGAGCGTTTGCAATTCATTCAGATTCAGAGTCAGATTCCGGCAACAGTACAGACGACGAAGACGAATGGGAACAGGACGATTAACTGTTCCGGTTTTTTGGATTTTGAACTCGTATCAGCATCAACAATTATTCAATATTAAAACATTGTATTAATTTCATGTATTAACCGTTTACTTCTTTTCGGGGGAGAGGCTTTAGTTTCTGTACATAGTCAAAGTATTAATATGCTGTATTGTTCTTTAGCTTTTATGGGTTAGAATATTTACACACTGAAAATATAAGCATTGCATTGGGATGTGTTTTGTAATTTATAGTAATCGGCTCGTGTAAATTTAATAATAATTTAACTAAACAAAGTATTCAGGTTATTATAAAATATAGTTTGGAAATAATAATACGAATTTAGTTCATTGGAAGCCACAAATAAGCCAGTCGCTGATGTCTGGTTGTATTACATTGAACACATCGACCCTATACACTATAATATTGTTACATTTACCTAGGCTAGTGTTTTTATAATAGATAAAAAATCATACTGATAGCCGGTTTATTTGTATTTACTCAGCCCCAACTGTTATCTGACATACTGCAAAATAATATTGTGTTACATATTATTGTGAAATATTCAACAGTTAACAATGTAATCTTTTCAATTGTTTGTTATAAATCTAATCTACTTACGCACTGTAAACTGATTGTTAAAGAAAACTTGCATTTTTTTAAACTGACATGTTTGTTTATTTACGCACCGACTTGTCAATACCCGCGCTAAAACTTGAGCACACCACGAACGGGCAACGTACAGCTTGTGCAGTCAAATTTTACAGCCATGCCGTTAGGACCGAAAGAATCTGGCCACTTGATCGCCGAATTAGCGGAACACGTTAAAATCAAACGGGAAGGCATTGAAAAACTAGGAAAACAGGTAAGTTTTCTGTTCGATATGAACATAACCTATATTCAGTTATAATATTTATTTGCTGTACAGCTATTAGTAGAGTTGGAATCTAACCGTTTATCGCCGCAAAATTTTTCTCAACATGAAATGCATCCGAAGCCCCTCGATCCCTGGGCTGTCGACTGGATTTTTCTTGTCGATACCTTGAATTTTTGTTTCTGGAAACTGGAAAATCACACAGGCTGGACTGTGGAAGGATATACTGGATATTTCGGACTGTGCGCAGCTATTAATCGTGCACAAAAGGTTTGTTTGTACTTGTAAGAATATGTTACGTTATAACCTGAGATTTACTCTTAATTACAGGAAGGAGTCGACATTATGAATCCTAGATTTTATTCAACTATAACTGAGGAAAAACTCGGCAATATTTTACGAAGTGATAATGAACATAAAGTGCCATTATTAGAGAAGCGTGTGAAATGTTTGCATGAAGTCGGCACAATTCTGCTCGAAAAGTACAACGGTACATTCAAGTCCTGTGTAATGGCGTGCGACAATTCTGCTGTTAAGTTGCTAAAGTTAATCATTACCGAGTTCCCGTGTTTCCGCGATACCGCAATGTACAAAGGACACAAAGTAGCGCTGTATAAACGTGCGCAAATATTGATTGGTGATCTGTGGGCATGTTACAGCAACAAAGATTTCGGTCGTTTCACCGATATCGACAAAATAACCATGTTTGCAGACTACCGCATTCCACAGTCACTGATCTATTTTGGCGCGATGGAGTACAGTGAGGATCTGAAAGACATTTTAGAGGCGAATATTTTACTGCAGAACGGTTCAGAAATGGAGGTAGAGATACGCGGTTGTTCCATTCACGCTGTAGAACTTTTAAAGGAATGGGTGACGGCGAATTCGCCAGACAAGAAATTCGAACTGAATTCTATTCTTATCGATCACTTCTTGTGGGATTTTAGAAGAAAACACGCTGACGAAATTCTGAATATGAAGATTCCATTCCATAAAACCTTGAGCATTTATTACTGATATACACGTATTACATTGGATGTACATACACGTTCATAATTCATTGTATTGTATCACATATATATGTATATATCAGTGACTTCCCACGAGAATAAAAACTGATCTTTTATAATATTATTCGTTTATTATGTTTTGTTTGGTTTTGTTCCTTTACAAACTTCATGCGGGAATGTCATATCTTTCTCGTACGTCCTGTGATAAACGCCGTCTGTGCGATAACAATGTACAAATAGCATTTACACTCACGCGTTCTGTAATATTTATCAACGTCCGAGCGGGTAAGTACCAATTATTGTCTGAATTCATTATAACAAATTTCCTTTCGTTTATTGTTTGTTAATTGTAGGTTAGGTTTGTGAAAATCAGAAATTATGGATGACAAAAGCAAGCTAGTGATTTGTAGAAAGCACATCGTGTACCTAGCGTTATCTACACGCCTAGCTGTTATCATTCTGCAATTTATCTCGAATATACTGATCATCGATCACAATCCTGACGTCTTCCAATCGCCGAAAGAACAACAGAATGTCACCCTGTTTGACAGAGTAACTACAACGTTCTTGGGTGGATTACTACGATGGGATGCCCAATACTTTTATCACGTTGCGAAGTATGGATACACGTATGAAAATACGTTGGCATTTTTTCCACTTTTCCCCCTAACCATAAAAGTCCTTGCCATACCTTTCACGTATATATTTCCTTTTCTCGATTGGGATAGCATTGCGCTAATACTTTTCGTAATTGTAAACATATATTTCTTTGTGAAGGCTGCTTTGGCGTTGTTTGATTTATCGGTAATTATCTTAAATCGTAAACTTGCATACCGAGCAACATTCCTGTTTTGTGTTAATCCAGCTTCAATATTTTTCGTTGCACCGTACACTGAATGTATGTACTCATACATTAGCTTCACCGCGATGTTGAATTGTGCGGAAATTTATTATAAAAATACCAAGAGTAAGGCGTTTTCTAGTTCTGTAAATTTATTATCGATAAGTATACCTATAGCCCTGTCGGCAGCGACCAGATCAAATGGTATTTTGAATATTGGATACTTAATGTACTTTTGGATACTGTTTTTCAAGAAAACGTATTGGCCGCATAATATTGCAACGCTGATACACCTTGTAACATGTATTTTCGTGTTAGTACTCAATGTTGCCGTATGTTTGCTACCGTTCATTACCTTTCAACTGTACGGATATCAACATTTTTGCACAGACTTTAAACACAATTTATCCAAAGATCTAGTGAGCTATGCCAATGACAATAACCTGGTTTTACCGGGCACATTTTCACAACACAATCAAACGTGGTGTTTCAGCACATTGCCCATGGCATATTCTTACGTTCAAGAAACATACTGGCACGTAGGATTCTTGAAATACTTCGAACTGAAGCAAATACCAAATTTTCTCCTAGCCCTACCAATTGTATGCATAGTACTAAGTAAAAGTTTCGTATTTGCGAAGCAGCATTTAAATTATTGTTTGAATTTAGGAATGTTTGAATTTAATTATTATATACCGAGCAGTCCTTCGAAAGATGACATTTCGTCCACGAATCTGTATGATAAGAAAATGTTTGTATTCTTGTTGCACACATCTGCGTTAACTGTATTCTGTGTGTTTTGTGTTCATGTACAAGTTACCACGCGAATGCTGTGCTCCGCCAGTCCAGTGTTATTTTGGTTTTGTGCGTACGCTTTTGAAAATGTCAATCCTGTCGATGTTGATCTGTTCACATCGTGGAAAGGCTTCTTGTTCAACAACGATTTAAATGCTGAACAAAAGTTCATCAAATACTATTTCCTGAGCTATTTTGTAGTTGGTACGGTTCTATTCAGCAATAATTTTCCGTGGACTTAAATATTATAATTATTGATAAATTGTCTGTATTGTGTAGCATATAATTGTATGCGGAGTTAAAACTTGGTTAACATTAACGTATTCCATAATATGGTGTTATTTATAGGATAATCTGATATTTTTGTGATAAATATTTGAATTGCTTAAGACTAAACCAAAGACTTGATATATGTTTAATTATATTATAATTTTATATTTATTTATGGGTATTATAATCAAATTTGAACACATTGTACAATTTTCGTTTTAAAATTGGTATTGTAATACATATTGCAAACGTTCAATTATGGTAAATACATGACACATGGAATAGTGTATGAACTATACAATTATTGTTATGTTATATTTACTTATGTAACATGTATCTTAAAAATGCAAAGTACAAATATATAATTTTATTCGTTGGATAAGATTATTCCTATTTTTGATTTATTCAAGACAGTATATTACTTATGTATTCTTTGACCGCAGCCAAATCATAGAAAAAAGATATTTGAATGACAAAAATAAGCAATTTATCAAAATTCAAATAAACATATTGCAGGTCATTTAACCCCACTCCTGTCAATAATATGTTTGACCTTGCAGTGGTCTGTTGTGTTGATGTGTCACAAGTCACAGTGTTTTTAAAATAAAAGATCGATCGGTCTAGTTTAATAATGTGAAAGCACAAAAGTTCATTTAATACAAAGAGATTAATTTGTAGAAATTCGTTTCATTTCCAATAAACCTACATCAGAGTGCTTTTGTTTTCAAGTGAAAGTAAAAAAATCATACCCCCACTTTCTCCCCACTCATCTGCCACTTGTTGGTCGCGAATTATAAAAAATTTAAATATCAGTTTATTTTTATTTGTAAACGTTTTATTTGATATTTTGATTCAAATAGAATGATTATAGGCATGAAACGACATTCACGATGTTATTTTAAGTTTAAAAAACATACTTCTACTAGAAAATTGAGTGATGGTTGTCCCTTTAAGAGATTTCAAGACATTCCTGGGCCAATATCCCTGCCATTATTTGGTACACTGTACCAGTATTTACCTTTTATAGGTAAGACACATGTTTTTAGTCACGAACGTGGAATTAATAACAATAATGTTTCAGGTCACTACAAATTTGATCATTTGCACCATAATGGACTGAAAAAACTCGAGAAATTTGGGCCGGTAGTGCGAGAGAAAATTGTACCGGGTGTGAACATTGTGTGGTTGTTTAAACCGGAAGATATCCAGACGATGTACCAACATGAAGGCAAATATCCGCTACGCAGGAGTCATTTAGCGTTGGAGAAATATCGTCTGGATAAACCAGATCTGTACAGTACTGGCGGTTTACTACCAACGTTAGTGATTAATGGACACTACGTAAGTTTTCAACCAAAAATGTGAACAAACACATCTGCAATCTTTCCTATATCACATGTAACACTCTGTATGCAATAGAAATACACATTTATATTTTTAGAAATTAACACATTACACTTAAATAATGTTTCTATTATATCCAGAGCGATCCAGGGTATAAAAACGCATTTTATATTTTTGGTTGAAAAATTTATCTTTGAAAATTAAACTGGTTTATGTTTTAATTCAAAGTTTAAATTTTCGTTCAATAATGTTATTTTAGAAACGGTCCTGAGTGGTTTAGAATACGAAGTGTCTTTCAAAAAGGGTTGAGTAACCTGACTTCTGTAAGAAACTTCTTACCCATGTCCGAGCCGGTTATACAAGAATGGATCGAATATCTGCACGAAATACATACAACAGAAGATTTAGATTATTTACCGGCGCTGTCCAGACTATTTTTAGAATGTAAATACACACGGACTATATTGTGGTATCGTCTATTAGCTAAAAGCATTCTGTCTTCTCGAATAAATTGTTCATTAAATATCTGTATATCTGTGTTTTATCATAGTGTCGACTGCGTATTACTGGATTAAATTTTCCAAAAATTGTGTTTTGTCTTTTTCTATACGACGATAACGGAATATACTTTCATTTAATTATTTTCAACACAATTTGTACTCTGAAGTTTCTAGTAACGTGTTTAACTGCGTTGGATATGCGATTAAATTGTTTTTCGGAAGCCGAATTAAAACCGAGATCTCGTTCCTCTAAACTGATGCGTGCCACGCTGACAACAAACAGTTGTATACTTCGTACAGACAATGGACCGCAACTGTGGCACAAGTTCGATACGCCATTGTATAAAAAGATGAAACGATCACAGGAGTACATGGAACAGTGGGTACAATCTTTGAAAAGTCACTTGAAATTGTAATCATTTCCCGTATTTGACTATTTACAGAGTTGCAGTTGATCTATTGTCACAAAAGATGACATTTTTCGATGATTCAGAAAGAGATAATCGTACTGTATCTTTGTTGGAGAGTTATTTATCGTCACCAGAACTTGATTTAAGAGATATTGTCGGTATGGCTGCAGATTTCTTACTTGCCGGCATCGATACGGTATGACAGCTGATGACTGAGTTGAATTTACAGCTTATTAATGTTATTTCTTTATTACAGGCTACGTATTCAAGTAGTTTCTTGCTGTATCATTTAGCAAAAAATTCGCAAGCACAACAGAATTTATATGAAGAATCTTGCACTCTGTTACCTGACAAAAATTCTCCAGTAACGAACAATACTCTAGCGAACTGTCAGTATGCGCGTGCGGTGTTGAAAGAATCCTTCAGGCTTAACCCGATATCTGTAGGAACTGGAAGAATTTTGGATTCTGATGCTGTGTTTTCTGGGTATCAAGTTCCAAAAGGAGTAATTTTGTTTTATTATATATTTTTGTATAAAATATACTTTTTATTATTCCTGGGCAGAATTAAAGTGTTTTAATATTCATTGTTCTTTGTTTAATTTCAGACTGTGGTTGTAAGTCAGAATCAAATTTCCTGTCGACTAGAAGAATACTTTGAAAACCCTGAGACATTTTTACCTGAAAGATGGTTGAGAAAACATGAAAAATATAACCGTGTACATCCGTTCTTGGTGCTGCCATTTGGCCATGGACCGCGTTCGTGTATCGCCCGACGACTTGCCGAACAAAATATGTTGGCGCTCGTTCTGAAGATTGTGCGCAATTTTGAGATTGGCTGGTGCGGCGAAACGCTAGATTGTAGATCACTACTAATTAATAAGCCAGATAAACCAGTGACACTCACATTCAAATGCAGGAGCTGAGGCGACGATAGGTAACAATTAAAGCCCAAGAATAATTTGAATCTCAATATTTTTATATCAGGTTTTGCAAAATAATAATGTTAACAGATATAATAAAAACATATACAAATATTGTAAACAGTCTTGTGTTCTCATATTAAAACATCGTTATCTAAAAATGTCAACGTGGTATTAGTTTAGTATGGTCTGGGTTTCAGAGTTGGGGGCCTTGGTGGCGGGGAGGTGGGTCGTGGGGTCTGTGCGGGCGGGTATGGGTAGCTCTTGGTGGTCGGTGCTGGTGGGTACGGGTAGGTTACCCTAGGTGGTGGCACCGTGACCGTGACTCTAGTAGCTGGTGGATACGGGTAGGTAACCGTAGGTTTAACCGTAACTGCCGGTGGGTAAGGGTATGTGGTTTTAGTGGTTGGTGCTGGTGGATACGGGTAGGTGACTGGTTTCACAGTTACTGCCGGTGGGTATGGGTATGTGGTTTTAGTGGTTGGTGCTGGTGCGTACGGATAAGTGTTTGGTTTACCAACAACTACCTGGTGACTTGGACGGACCAGTGCTGGTGTATTCAGTGTTGGATTCTTTACGCTGGTTCCTGCGGGTACTAGATGACTTCCTCCTGCGATATGTGATTCACCATGTGTTGAGTGTTGTTGTTCGTGGTGGTGTGCAGGTTGTATCACGCCGTACACGTTATCCGGTTGAGCTACGTACACGGTTTTTGGCTGTTGCTGGACAATGTGTGCTACACCAGGCTTCACGACAATCTGGACTTTCTTGGTGGCTGGTAGAAGTTCCGGCAGATTCGCTGGTGGCTTGTTGAAACCGATTGTGCCAGCGGGGAAATACTTCTCACCGGTTGCAGCTGGCAATTGAACCACGGTTGTGACTTGCGATACTGAAGGTTTGCTGACAATGTGGCCAGTTGTC
This sequence comes from Carabus problematicus, assembly GCA_963422195.1. Lineage (NCBI taxonomy): Eukaryota > Metazoa > Arthropoda > Insecta > Coleoptera > Carabidae > Carabus > Carabus problematicus. Next base: position 17,654,788 of record OY728582.1, read on the forward strand.
GGTGGGCCGTACACTACATGAGGTTTCACCGGCGCGGGCGTTGGTTTTGGCACTTTGACTGTGACTGGTCTCTTGGTTGTCGGTGGTCCATAGACGATGGCTGGTTTGTATGGACGAGTAGTTGGTTTCGGTGTAGTTCTGATGGTAACTGGCACCTTGGTGGTAGGTGGTCCGTAGATGATGGCGGGTTTGTACGGACGAGTAGTAGGTCTTGGTGTAGTTCTGATGGTAACTGGAACCTTGGTGGTCGGTGGTCCATACACAATAGCGGGTTTGTACGGACGAGTAGTTGGTTTTGGTGTAGTCCTGATCGTAACTGGCACCTTGGTGGTCGGTGGTCCATAGATAATGGCTGGTTTGTATGGAGCAAGTGTAGGTCTTGGTGTAGTTCTTATTGTGACTGGAACCTTGGTTGTCGGTGGTCCATAGATGATAGCGGGCTTGTATGGAGCAAGTGTAGGTCTTGGTGTAGTTCTGATGGTAACTGGAACCCTGGTTGTCGGTGGTCCATAGATAATGGCGGGTTTGTATGGAGCAAGTGTAGGTCTTGGTGTAGTCCTGATCGTGACTGGAACCTTGGTTGTCGGTGGTCCGTACACAATGGCGGGTTTGTACGGCGGAAGAGTCGGTCTCGCCGTTGTCCGTGGTGGTGGACCATAGTGTAAGAATGGGGCCCCTACGGGCGGCTCAGCTTGAGCGACGAGCACGGAGGCAAGGACCGCGAGAATGAGTTTCTGAAAAAAGTACATTATTTGTTAAACATACATATATTCCTTATGATAGTTGTTATGATTACTATTGTAGTTGTACTTACCATTGTAGCTCGTGATCGTTTGATGCCGTTTTTGTGAATTGGTCGCCTTTTATATTTATTTGAATTAAGCCTCCGGATAAAGATACACATCAGTTAAGTATGTAATAAACATTGTACCATCCGTTTCGTTAATATTAATAGTGAAAGTTTTATTTGTTTTTAGACGGCCAATATGAATTGTATTTTAATTACTCGCAAGCAATGCTTTGTTGTCCAGTTCTATTAATAAAACATTTTTATACGAACTATGTATAAATTTATTAAATATCTAGAACATATTGGCTTATTTTTAATCACTGATACATTTATTTATGCATAGATAATAATAATAAAGTTGATCGATATACATTATAATAATTAATACATTCGATAACAGTTGAAAATGGAGAACAAATTAATTTGTTGATAAATTTTGGGTATCATGACACATAATTATTTCTTCTCATTATAAACCAAGTCCTGACTGATTAATCATGTATTTAGATAATAATGTCAAGTATGTTTAAGTTTGTAAGAGTTAATAATAGGCTCTTCTTTCTATAACTCAATGGGATAGAAGCCAGACTACATGTCATATACGTATTTTTAGGATTTGGCCAATTGGATTTTTTAATTCAGTGGTGGCGATCGTAAATAAATTAGCAGTAAATGATGTGTAAAATATTAATTCGGTAAGTACTCGAAGTCTTCTGCACTTTTCGAAATAATCAGTGGGTATAACAGGGTGAAAGAAATTATAAAGTTTTTATTTGTAAGTAAATTAATATGAATATCTCATAGTAATCGTGAGAATTTATCATGTTTTTTCCGTATAAGTTGAATATATTCCAATTTTATATTATAATTGATAATTGCATAATATCCGTCATTAGAAATGTTGACGTTTATTGTATGTAACAAGTAATATTATCGTTCCACCAAGGTTAAATTATTGGAATGTGTCATTTTAAAACTGGACGCAGACGAGCAACACACATATAATAGATAAAACAGCTGTAATGAATAATGAAAACCTGCGCTTAATTTATAACAGGATAAAACTTCAAAAAACATTTCATTCCGCGAATTCGCTTCCTTTGTTTTGTTTGAAGAACATAAAAAAATGGCAGGAAAGAGGGTATTCCATACACGTGCGTAGGTAAAAAGCTATGAATCAGGTTAATTATTTCAGAGAAAGTCGAAAAATATGAATGAATGGGTAGGTAGAGTTCCCCGATTCAAGTCAATGATGAAGCACAAATATTTGAGTACAGCAAAACGAGATGTAATTGCATCACTTTACTAAATTTATTTTTGCGCGAAATCTGTAAGGTCGCCAAAGATCAACAACCTGTATTATTATGACGATTTAAAAGAAAAATATTTTACTAACAAAACTGGCTTTTATATCCATAAGAAGTAGTACCACAATATTTTCAATTAATAAATGTGAATGGAATTTTTATAAGCTTGTCAATAATAAATATTATGTATACATGAAAAATTTAAGATTACTATTTTGATAAAATCTACTTGAAGTTTGTTTAATCATTATGTCATCAAATGTTTCATAATTTGATGAATCGCTTCACTTACTAATTTTGTGGTTTCTTTTGTAAGAACAAAGTGTGCGCCGTCAAAACTATTCCACGGAGTTCTTTAATGAACTTATATTTATTTATAGAATTTAATCAAATGTTTAACATTTATTTTGACCTAAATGTATTTTATCATAATGATATAATATCTTTAAATAATTTAAGTTTTAAATACAAGTCTTATCATTTACTTTTTATATTATTTGCTTATTGATAAATATGATGCTCTTATGCAAGAGACATTAATTAACAAAGATGAAAAATATTGAACAAGTTATCTTACTTCCAGAAGCTATAGATATTACCAATATGAACTAGGACTTATAAAACAATTTGATCAACATTAATTTCAAATCCATATTATGTGGACGATTCTTAAACCGGATGTTGTATGTTTATTTAGATTTTTAAAGTAGAAAATAAGCATATGTGCTTAATAATTTATAAGGTTGTCTTATTGTCACAATACTATTGTAATATTATACGCAAAAACGTAAATCAGTCAATCGTGAAGTCCAACGTTATGGGGAATTCCTTCCACAACCTTGAGATCTGCCCTGAAGCAACACCGATTTTATTATTTCAGCAGACAAATTATATACTACTCCTATTTTAATTATAAGATCAAAACTCTCGCGTCACGAGCATTTCCCGTTGTATGCAGAGCAAGTTTCCAATGAAAACTGGTGAAATTAGCAATAATTCCGTGCAATACGGAAAACCCCACTAAATTGCTGCAGTCTGCGCTCCGCCGCCACTGAAATACCCGTTGTTGGTAGGTTGCGCGAATATAATCCGATTTACTCTTTATATACAGACGTAGTAGTAGCTTCGGACGGCGTTTACATAAAGCCTTGAGTCTGCACGCATGTATTCGAAGCACACGGCTCGTGCCAGATGATTCGCAGAATACGTTTGGCATCAAACAGTTAATAATTTGACGAAAACTGAGGAAAATCTACGAGAAACACTTAGCACCAGTTCATATAAATCGTTGTTCATCATTTTAGAGTGCATTCATTCGGTGGCATTTGACATTTCGTGTGGTTTTCAAACAAAAGTGTTGAAGTGAAGTGCACATTGTTGAACGTTGACGAAGCAAAGTGACGCATTGCTGTGAATATTAACTGACTACCTGTGACATCAAGTTGTCTTCAAGAACAATGAGTTTCTCACCAAAACCCAGCAGACGAGTGGCTATAAACGGTCGAAATCCTCGCAATGGAGTGTCACCAGGTCGCCGAGAGTTGAGTCCCGTACCAGCACGTAATTATGGTTACAACAATGACAGACGAAGTTCATCGCCGAATCCAACCGGTGGATATTCTAGACCGAGAAGACAAGTGAACAATGATACAAGCATTGAAATGTCAAAACCACTGTTGGAACCGGACGCACGCAATCCAGGACCACCTCTTGCGGGAGCAGAAGTGGATGATCTGGATTCAGATGACCGTGAAACTGTGCTTCATTCGCAACCAGGTGTAGACGATGGTTTCTTCTCGAATGGCGATAATTCTGGAGGCGAAGGCAGTCATCCAGACTCGGAACTTATTCCGGAGAAACCTAAACATGACCCCGAAATACCCAGATATCCCGAGGGACCCGACTATCCTGAGACGGATGAGACAGATATAGGAAGATACCCGGCTAACTATCCAAGGAATTATCCAGAATTTCCATACGCTCCAGGATTTGGACCCGACGTATATAACACTATACCCGATTATCCTCCAACGGAGTTTGGCAGTGACAGTTTTCCAGATGTCAATGTGTACCAACATAAGAAAACTTTGGCGCAAGGCATGATGGATCTGGCATTGTTCTCTGCCAATGCCAATCAGTTGCGATACGTACTCGAAAGCTCCTCGCAGCATCCATATTATTATCCAAGCATTGTATTCATCTCGTTCAGCTTGTTCTTCCAGGTAAATAAATTAGTCAATAACCAAGTTATTTAACTATGTACTAGTCATTAGAAATAGTCAAACATTTTAAAAATGAACCGGTTAAATCCGGCCATTCAGGTCATTAACTTTACCTACATTTATTACGTTTATTATAACTCAAAATAGTCTTATTAATGCACGTTTTGATAATTTGATAAAATATAATTTACTTTAGATTACAATTGATGGAAAATACAGTTGTAAACAAGAAATAATCACATTTATTTGACCATGCTGTATACCGGCTTATTTTGATTTCGACCTACTTTCAGTCATGGATAGTTTTTTTCTTTTATTGATTTCACTATCCAGTGGCGTATCCGATAGTTGGCTAAATGCCATTAGTATCAGGGGCGGTAGCCAAAAACACAAATATTTGTGTGTTATGAAAAACTGAACCAATAATATAACATATATTTTTGTTTATTGCAGGTGGCTGTGGGCGTTGGTTTAATATGGAATTCAAGATACAACGTGAAAGACAAACGAGAGATCTGCATAGCAAACAAGATCAACAATTTCACAGTTATCGGTATCTTCTTGATAACCGTGGTCAATGTGTTTATATCTGCGTTCGGGGTCGCTAGTACCCCAGCGGCCGTCACTGTACCAACGTCAACGGGGCCCACAACGTGATCTTCAACCGTCCTTGAACTGTAGGTTTCAGCAAAAGTGATAAAAACAATTATTGTTATCAAACGTACAAAAGGCAGCTGCTTGGTACCAAGGTCCAACGTATATATACTATATATACTTTTTATCCATTTGTACATAATTGTAAATCAGCTATGACGTCAAGACTAGTGTGACGTAAAAAGAACAAAATTTTTCACAGCTATTTTAATCAGATTTTATGTTTTATAATACAATTAATTCGATTCACTGGTTATTCCTGTTTATAATAATTATGAAAATTATTATTATTAATAAATCGAAACCTTATGTCATATATGAGGCCGAATATAGACCATATTTAAGTGCCGAAAAACGAATATTAGTCCATTCCCAGTTATAGTTAAAATATTTGTAAGATAACGACTATGTAAACTTTAGGATGTCAAATGGTCACAAATATGGTTGCTTTTCTAAACAGCTACTAGCATTCTAGTTTGTTAGCCTTACTAACTTGTAATGGTACTTATGTACCAACAAAAGACTCATATTTTTATATTAAACTGCTTTATTATTTTATAAAATCGTTGTACATCTTTTCCAAACACATTTCCTTTACATTCTACCACATAAATGGCGCTCGCTCGCGTAATATCTTCACGCCAATCTTCTCCCATTCGGTGTTCTGTATCCAGAGTTCCTGCGCCGACTCCAGACACGACATAATGGCCGCTCCCTTCCACGCCGTCATGGACGGGTCCATTTCCTTGGGGTGTGTGATGATGTCGAGTTGTTCTGCTCGGAACATGTACGGTATTTGCAGGGATATTCTGTTCTGTAACCAAGTGCCTATTCCCTGGAACTTCATACCGCCTCCAACGACCAATATACACCCGTACATTTTACGTTTCAGATCTTCATTGGCTGCAAATCAAATCCCGATTTAGCTACGTCGTGTTCAAGTCATACGTTAGAAGTCATCAATACTTACGACACCTGTCAATACTCTGTAATACAGCCTGATCCAGACCCAACAGTTGACCTGGGTTTATAACGAACTCTCTATCCTGTGACCCAGGCACAGCGGGATCTATTGCATCCACTACTATATCATCTTCATTCGCGTTCGATGTTTGTGTGCCTACTTGATCCATTCCGTCGTTTCCGCCAAGCATATCGGCAGAAGAAGGTTCCATTGATTCTTTCATACCGCGTCGCTGTCAGCAAAACAACGACATGAAGAGTAAATATAATTGTATTTGATTCAAACCCGGATGTATTATGTAATTACACTCGTTTCTCGCAAGTAATTTTCATCGTGTGGATCCTCCGGGTCACCGTTGGATCTTCGCTGTGTGTGAACTAACTTAGCACCGGTCACACCGAACAACTCCGGTGTGAATAAACTCAATGGTGCGACTATACACTCATCGCCGACCTGTAGTGTATATTGTACTATCGGTTTCCGCGGATGATTCACAACAAATGCCTTCTCTTGTGAACCACAAATATCCTGCAACGATGTACAATACAGTTCGCCGTATTTGATATAAAATCTGTTGAACTTACAAGATTAACATGACAGAAATCTTCTTTCAGTTTTCGCAACAGCATAGTATCAAGTCGATTCTTTTCCGAGCATTCTTTATACGGAAATGCGCACTTCTGAAGCAACCAGTAGAAGGTTTGCGTTATATCACCGCCACCATATTCCATTCGTACCTGTAAGTCATTTGTAATGTTAAGAAGCTGTACTAAAGTATAGTGTAGAGAATTATACCCGTGTATTTGAATGGGACAGACCATCTTCTACACAAGACACTGAGGTTTTCTGATCGCCAACATCCACAACACAAGCGTAGCCCAACCCAGCACCGAATGTGGCAGCAACATGATCCTAAAATAGAACATACACACACAGCTGTAGGTTATCATTGAAGAGCAATTAATTCTGTAGTTTAATACCTGCACAAAAAAACAACTACCGAATCCCACTTTACATAATAATAAAGTCATCAGTTCCTTCAGGTATCCCCTGTTATAAATATCAGGAATCACAAGCACTGCTTTGTAGAATTTCAAGTCGGCTTGTTTTATATTCAACTGGTATTCAAGTACATGGCACCAGATTGTCTCTAGATTCGCTAGAACAGCTGTTAACGAACCGCCAGGTCCCGGATGTATGTTTAAATCACCTCTTCGAAACGGAAAGTGTATGTTGAAATCTTCCATTGGATTCAATCGTAATATCTAATGGAGTACAACAGTTAGTAATAAATTATGTGCTAAGTAAGATCCAGAAATAGGATATATGTATATGTTTGTGTTAGATACTAACATCATTGCCAATAATTATATCCTTCTCTGGTTTCACCCATTCTCCGCCACTGGATCCTTCTTCTTCAGGATGAGATCTTCTGTTAAATGCAGCAATTTGTTGTGGTGGTGTGGCATACCTCCTTCGTCCGTCAGATTGCAAACATGATTGTAGTGTATGGGACACTGCTAGTCTTGCATCTTCTATTTCTTGTAACTGATCTTTTTGCTGAAAAGTGTAAGAAGCTAGTGTAAAGAATAGGCACACATGCAATGTCTCACAAGTAATACCAGTTCAATTCTCTGAGGTAAAAATGGATCTTTATGTTCAATGCCACCAATTAAACGTCGCCTGCCTATTGCATGCAGTATTGTATGTGGATTTACATCAGAAGCTCTGCCTATTCGTAAATATAACGATCCCGGGTGAATAACTATTATTGTTTTAGTATGAAAATGCTGAAATTATGACATAATATATACATTTGGGAAACATATATGCATGCATGATAATACCTCGGGAGGGGTTTCAGGGAAAACCGGCATTGTTCTTCACAAATTATACCAATTTGTTCTGTTAATAAATTAATGACAGTTTAAAACGTCAAAACACGAGTGAATGACGTTTGCTTAGTTAGTTGATCGTCCGTTGGTGTCATGAGCGTCGACGTCAGCTGTCATTCAGAAGTTCTAGTCATTTTAGCAATAATATCCAGTATATTTAATCAACATTTTAAATGTTACCTAGAATATTTAGAACGGAATCCGAGATTCGTAAACGGCAGATAAATACATTAAAAATATTTAATGACAAGTAAGTAATATAACCTTGCTTAATGGCGATGATTTATTTTTTGTTTATTGTTTGACAGTGTGATAGAAGTAATTGAGGGTACGGAATATTGTATTGCATTTGGATCAGGAAAAAATGAACTTGCCCTACAGATTTTGTTATCAAACGATTTTCCTAACGAGAAACCAAAATTGAAGATTTCTCCAATTGTTGTTCATCCTTGGGTAAATGCCGAAGGCGAGGTTGTTTCTGCTCCTGGTTTGCTGAATGTAAGTTGTGAAATGAAAGTAGAATATGCTTTATTTTGTTTGTTTTATTATTAGTTTGCAGTACACTCGGATTTAGGGCGTGTAGTTCAGGCTGTAATAAGAGAATTTGAACGTACACCGCCACCATTAGCTGTCAACCATAGTCACGTGAATACAAGTTCACCCATACAATTCTGTCGAGGTCAGTAGCATAACATTTTACATATATTTTCAATTGTAATATTTTTTTGTTATGTGTCAAGGTGTAAATCCCATAAATGTATCAAGTCCGAATTATACTATTGGAAGCTATTCCAATGTGAATTCGTTTTCACTGCAATCATCGTTAGTAGCCGCGAGTTCTGCATCAGTGAATCGGACGGTAGTGTTTCCTGAACTGCATACACTCAGTGTAGACGAGTTAAGACTGCTCAACGACAATGTTGACAAACAGGACGAGTTCATAGACAATTTACCACCAATACGAGAAATGAATAAAACCCTAGATGATCTCCTTACACAAATCGACGAGTTAGCAGGCAAGCAACATATGTGTATCCGCTGTGTGCTCTTTTGTTTATTATATCATTCTGTTTATATTTGCGATGTATTATACGTTTATATTTTGACCAATTAATTTACAGATACGAACTTGGCGAAGAAGAACAAACTAGAACAGTTACACGCGGAGAGAACACCGCGAATAGACACACTAACTAAGTTACTTGGCAGTAACGAAATGTTAAGTTTGAATTATCAACTTTTATCCGACAGATATAAACCGTCCAACATTAAGGTACGTGCAAATGATTAACTAACTGCGCAGAGCACATCATGGTTATCATCTGGGATGATTTGCAGGAATCATTAAGGGTGGCCGCGGCCCGAGCAGATGAACAGAGTGAATCGATAGCTGAACGATTTCTAAGCGGCGAATTAGACGTAGATCATTTTGTCAGTTCCTACATCAAGTCGCGAACGTTAAGTCACACGAGGAAAACGAAGGAAGAGAAGTTGGCGCATCAGTTGAGTGAACTGGAACGAGCAGGCTTCTAGAACTATCAAACAAGTGCATTTATACATACATACATACATACATATATATATACATTCCGTTATATACAATTGTAATACACACTTGTCTAAATAATCACTGTCCCATCCGGTACTTACCCCTCGCCCTTGCCATGACATCAGCTGTCACCAATCACGAGACACTTCTGCCAATAAAGACAAGCCAACATACTAGATCTTGTAATGTTCAAACAACATTTAATGTTCGGTACACACGATTGAAGACGATGGATATTCGCAGTATTGTGATCTATTTTTTATTAGCTATGTTCAAATTAAAACTATTTTAATTAATTGTTTATTATTTATTTACTTAAACACATCTCTGTACAGCGACAGAAATAAACGAAGTATCTATTATTTACATTGTTGTAATTATTTCATTACACTTTATGACATTGCAACTAACTAATGTGATGTTAAAACTTCTGACAAGTCAGCACTCCGCATGCAATCAATCACGCATGATAATATAATCTGCAATTCTTACATCATTGTAACAAATTTTATCACTTATTAGAATCATATCAAAATAATACTTACAGTTAGATAATATAATTTAAAAGCATATTATAGTCAGCACACATAAAAGTAGGATATTTATAATACAAAGACATTTCTATAAAACTATAAATAAATGGATGGTTGGTATTTAGAAATCCGCCTCTGTTGTGAACACATTGTCCATTGGATCGGACATCACTCCGCATTTCTGGTATTCGCCCACCCGCTTCTCGAAGAAATTGGTCTTTCCCTCTAGCGATATCAGCTCCATGAAGCTGAAGGGATTCTTGGTGTTGTAGATTTTGTTACAGTCCAACTCGAGCAACAGTCGGTCGGCTACGAACTCGATGTAATTTGACATTAACGTACAATTCATACCGAGCAGACTGACCGGCAATGCATCTGTCAGGAACTCCTGTTCAATCTTCACAGCATCGCTGATAATTTCCACGATTCTCTCCTCCGACGGCTTCTGTATCAGGTGTTTGAACATGAGACACGCAAAATCACAATGCAGACCTTCATCACGCGAGATCATCTCGTTACTGAACGTCAGACCCGGCATCAGACCACGTTTCTTCAGCCAAAAGATTGACGCAAAACTGCCCGAAAAGAAGATACCTTCGACCGCTGCGAACGCAATGATACGTTCACCGAACGAAGCTGTCTTGCTCGAGATCCAGTTCAGAGCCCAGTCGGCCTTCTTCTTCACGCACGGCATTGTCTCAATGGCGTTGAACAAGAATTCTTTCTCTTGTTGATCCTGGACGTATGTTTCAATCAGCATGCTGTACATCTCGCTGTGAACGTTCTCGATTGCAATTTGGAAGCCGTAGAAACAACGTGCCTCGGTCACTTGCACTTCCTGGCTGAATCTCTCCACCAGATTCTCATTTACAATACCGTCCGAGGCGGCAAAGAATGCCAGCACGTGTTTAATGAAATACCGCTCGTCTTTGTTCAGTTTCTCCCAATCCGACAAATCTTTGGACAAATCAACCTCTTCCACGGTCCAAAATGACGCTTCTGCCTTCTTGTACATACCCCAAATATCGTGATAAACAATGGGGAACACGACAAAACGTCTTGGATTTTCACGTAGCAGCGGTTCAATCGTAGGATCGAACTTGGCAACTTTGGATTCAGTCTTCTCATTATTAGTAAGTGACAGTTGATTCAGCTTGATCTCGCTAAGAATTTTCTCATTTTTGTTTTTTGGAGAGGTTACCTTGGTATTTGTGTTGTTGCTTGATACATTCTCCTTGTCGTAAGTCACTGGCGGCATTGTGATGTATTTTTGGACAGGAAACCCAACGAAAACTAATAAAACTTATGAAAAATCGTTGAACAGGTCACACCACGAACAAGACTATTACGTTAAGAATGATGTTAAACCGCCAAATTATTCTTATATACACGTTTTTCCCGCCAACAGAGAAAATGGGTGCATCCAGTAGAAGTGAATTATGTTCTACTCAAAATTCACTTCATCACAAAGCTCTAACATCATTTATACGAATACTAATATGATCAACAAACAAATTATGTAGCAAATGCTAACATTTCTCCAATAAAAATATTGATATTAATTAGCGAAACATTTTTTAAATAATATTTACTGAACGCATATAGATCACGTGACCAGCAATTCTACCCGCCATGTTGATCATTAGTTGCCGGTAACAAAAACGTGACGCCATGTTGTTGTCATAATTAGCATAGAATTAGTTCCCGCCAAATGTATTTCCTTGTTTTTTAAGATAATAAATACGGTTCATAACATATGGTGTGGTTAATCAGGAATATACAGTAATAAAGGCGCGAAAAACATCTGCTCACATTTGCACACTGTGATGTAAGTATATAGGTAAATATAAACTTACAAACATGTACAGACCTGCACATAACTGTTAAATACGCAGCTGATTGAAAAATTGCACAATATTTAATCATAATCCATATTTTATCACGTACGTGCAATGACCGAGCAAATATGACGAAATGTCAATGTAGCGTATATATAATTATTATTTTATTTATTTTTCGACAATAAAATCAAGGTTAATATCAGTATTAATTAACTTCTATATTTTCATTATATTCTAATTCAACATTTAAACATAAATGCCTGTATTTTTATTTTTTCACAATAAAATTTCCTATAGTAGATTTATATTATGTATTATCTTTAGAAAAACGTAACTGTATTTTCCAAGAATGACATATCCTGTGATATAATTTCCTAGAAAATTGCAGTTTACTTTTGCATACTTGCAATCTCTCACAATATTTTATATTTAAACACACAATTCGCAAAACATTCATTTTCCCGTATATAATATATGTACGTATATATTCATTCACAATTATAATTTTCATTTGACGATTACCCGAAACTATGTATGTACCATGCAATTCTTTTGTCACTTGGACAATAAATTCACTTAACCCGTTTACGACGGCCACGGAACACGTAACGTTAATTTGTAAAAAGTTTTGACACCGGCTGTCCAAGTCCTTTGCAGCGCCGCTTCCCACAGCCTGCCAGGATCGTTATTGTTTTTATATAGGGCCTCGCACAGGATGATATCCTGATGCTTTTTGTTTTATTTTTTCGTATCACTGTTTTTGCTCCCCGTAAGCCAGTCATCATATAACGAAAATTTGTTTTGATGGAACAAAAATCTGCGGTGTACGTCATTTGTTATGTTTCAATGTTCATTGCGTTTGTTTTTGTGGAGGATTACGAATTCATTGTTGTCCAGTTAAAGAAGATTTGTTCATTTTTAATCATTCATGTATACATGACCAAGTTGTAATTAATCGAGAGCTTTGTAAATGCGTTTGAATTAGAAAATTAACATTACGTTAGATTTAATAAAATTACATTTCCGTTTGTATTTTGATGTAAAGTAAATCAATTACATTACGATATAATTTGTAATTAGTTGTGAAACAGCTTTTGCCGTTTTACTTTTATCTTATAAAGCACAATGCTTCAATCGGTGAACTTCAAAATTGTGGTTTTAAAAAAACTAACCTGATTCCATACATTTCAATGGTCAGGTAACGACATTGTATGGGAATTTGGGAATGTGTATAATACCATAGAAACGATTCTTTTTGTTCCGGAAAATGTGACGAAGCCAGGAGGACTGTGGTATTACATCTTCTGTAGTATATCGTAGGCATTGTACTCTTTCATCTACCATGGTATGGTGTATAGAAGTATGAAGCCGCACCATACACTTGTAGGGAACCGACTAAGGATAGCACCGCATACAGATAGCTATTGTTTGAATAGAAAAAAAAACGTTTTTACTGGGCTGGCCCTGTTATGGTTGATATAACACACCTGTCTTCTCACGTCATATATATATTGTTACACCACATACCAGAGTTTCCCAAACATACATTGCAAGTCTCTCTCACAGTTTACCTGAGAACCAGCCTATTGTGTTTGTAATTGAATATGTGTATCTCATTATCATTGTGTACGACGTTACTTGGTTGTGATGAAAATCTCAGGAGTTTATCCTTGAACTCGGCACTACTACTGTTCAGCAATTGTCAAGTCTAGAAACACAAAGATACGCGCGCGCATAATTAACGCAAATATCTCGTAAACCAAGTGAATGGATCTGGAACCGTTTGAAGGGTTCGATCCGTCCGACCAAGTTGTAATTTGTTCGAACGTCGTAAACAGCATCACTCGACTTCCGTTCCCTCGCGCACAAATAAAATACGTGCCGTCATCTGATCGCTATCAAGGCGACTTAAGCTGGATTTATAGGTTGACATAGAACATAGCACAGCGCACAACACACAGAAAATAACATAACATAACATAACATAACATAGAACGTTTTGGGGGATTTATAAAGACGCACAGAACATAGATTGCAATACAAAGAAAAAGAAGAATGTATGTCTATCTCTGTCTACATGTATAACCAACAAAAATTATTTTGACATATTCGATTTCATGTTTTGTTTGGTTAATTAATATAATTTTAATTATGAGTGATGACGAAATGCTGCTTCTTGGTGCAGCGGTATTATGTGCCACTACTTTAGTTTTATTATCTACTGAAACAAAGAAACGCAGAAAGCGCAGGCAGTATAAAACTCGATTAATTAATCGGGATCGAAAGAGATCTGGATTTTACAACATGTACTTTCGTATAATGAAACAAACTGACGCTGGACAATTTTTTAAATACACGCGTATGAATTCCATGCAGTTTGACAATCTTTTAACCGGCGTAACACCCATGATAAAAAGGCATAGAATAACAGATGGTATTTGTTCTGAAGAACGGCTAGCGTTAACGCTGCAGTAAGTACTTTTTATTGAATACTTGCATTCTTTTATTTTTATATCAATTGATTTCTAGTTATCTTTCACAAGGGTGTTCCATGCAATCGATTGCTTGGAAATATCACATGGGACTTACAACAGTACATAAAATAATAAAAGAAACGTGCGATGCAATATCTAAATTCCTCAGCCCGAAATATTTAAAACCACCAACTACAACAGAGGAGTGGTTAGATATTGCAGATGGTTTTATGAAGCAATGGAACTTCCCAAATTGTATTGGAGCCTTAGATGGGAAGCATATAGCAATTCAAGCACCTGCCAAAACGGGCAGTCAATTCTTTAATTATAAGAAACATTTCAGTATTGTGCTTCTTGCAAGTTGCGATGCAAATTACATCTTCCGGATGATTGATATCGGCGCGTATGGCTCAAATAGTGACGGAGGAATATTTAGAGACTCAATATTTGGCCAGATGTTGGACCAAGATCTTTTGAATGTTCCTCCACCATCACGAATACCCGGCACCACCATAAATCAACCCTACGTCATTGTCGCCGACGAAGCTTTCCCTCTGAAGAACTACATTATGAGGCCGTACCCAGGGAGAATGTTATCTGACACTCGTAGAATTTTTAATTACCGTCTCTCCAGAGCTCGCCGGTGCATTGAAAATGCTTTTGGCATAATGACGAATCGCTGGAGATTGTTAAAAACTACAATTATTGCTGATGTGAACAACATTGATTCTTATGTAAAAGCAATAGTATGTCTTCATAACTTTCTGCGATTTGAACAGTTATTGTCGGAAGATAATGCCTACTGCCCACAGCGTTTCGTTGACGGGGACGCAGATCAAGGCAGCTGGCGAGATGAAGTTTTGCCTTTGCCATCGGTTGGTCGCTTGTCATCAAATAGGGCATCACGACAAAACATTGTTGTCAGAGACACTCTAAGTGAATATTTTATGTCAGATGTGGGTTTAGTTCCATGGCAATTTAAGGTATTGGACTGATTAGTATGTATATCCATGCAATTATTACGTAAACTTTATTTATATTTTGTAATTCGTAGTTGTAATTGTAATAAACATGTAGTAAATAACTTGTAGGCATGTTAATTAAGTAAAGAAACAATGGTATACATTATAATAAAGTTGTTCTAACTTCCAACTTGGTTTCGTATAGCAATAAAATATATTTTATGTAATTATTTAATTTTAAGCGTACAAAAACTGCACAATAATACTATTATATAACTAATCTTAACACTAATAACTAATGACATATCGATAAAAAAAACTATACAATGCAAATAATGGCTTAATTCATTAAGATATTAAAAATGTCTTTCATTTTTTCTTTTTTTTCGGCCTCGTCCAACAAACTTAGCCTGGACGCAACAAACTGCCCGAAAATTTCGTCAGAGTTTGCAGTTGGCCCTTTTTTTTTTTCAATAAGTGTATTCACACTCTGGAGAGTAGTCTGCAATGTTGTGAATATTTGTTTCTGCGGTGGTTCCTCTGCTGAACATTTTGCAGATCTTTTCTTCGGGTTGCCCAAAGATCTCGCAGTCGGCGTTGCCACAAAGTCCCCATCATCTCTGGATGTACCTGGCATTGGCGAAAAAAGTTCTGGTTCAGGTGAAAATATTTCTTCTTCAGGTGAATGGAGTTCAGCTGAAGTTGGTGAAAAAATCTGCATCGATGCCCTCGACAATGTGCCGCATGATTCAATGGCGACGTCATCGTCACTAACAGCAACTTGCATTTCCATAAACTGCAGCGCTTCAGATCTTTTGCATGGATTTTCTATTTGGCTACATTTTGCCTGTTTAGACTTTTGGTAGTTAGACGTGGTTCTGAAATATAAATATCACTGTGTCATTCTATTAAGAAGCGTTCAAAATGCAGTGTAATCTAGTAAAACTTACCTTCTTACTGCTACTACAGGATCAAGAAACCGCATGTATTTCATGAGCTCCCACTCGTCCGTCGCTTCCGCCCCTGAAGTTGACCTCGCTCTTTCTCGTGAAAACCGTTGTCTCAGGTACACCCATCTGGATTTCACTTGTTCAACTATTAGTTTGCAAAGAAAGTTTAGTATTTTAAAATAAAATATTCGGTGATAATAATAGCAATAATTAACTAGCTTACCTTCTTGTCCTAAACTATCAGCAATGTTTTGCCAAGCATTGCATTTTTTATTTTGGTTCTTGTAATCGTAGCTCTTCTTGTTGTACAAAATTGGCTTACCTTCCACAAGAGTAATCAATTTGACATCGTCCATTTTCACCAAGAACTCGCTTTAACTGAATAAATAACCAAATAACCATAAATATCATATGAACAAACTACCAATACAATACATATGATCACATATACATACCTTAAACTTTAATAATATTTCCTAATAACTACAATTGTCTATACGCACTATAACACACTAATCCACAAATATATAAAAACCACGAAACAATGAAATACACCTTCCAAACGCAAAGAACAACAAACAACAGCTGTCGATAGATTTATCTCTGTCAGTCATTCGTCTTCACGAAAATCAACGAATATACACGAAGCACAAGAACATAGAACACAGCGCACAAGAAATGAACATTGGTCAATTCCTATGCTGTGCTAAATTATGTTATGTGCGCTGTGCCGTGCTGTGCGGCTTATAAATGCATATACGGATTCCCGTATGCCCAAATCCTATGTTCTGTGCTATGTTATTTCTGTGCGCTGTGCTATGTTCTATGTCAACCTATAAATCCAGCTTAACAGTGCGCCACATAAATTATGTTTATGTTTAGTTTTATTGTCCTTGGCACAGTGCAAATATCTACTGCATTTAAAATGTTTTAATTCCGCCCTGTTGTTTAAGGGTTGGCGATGAAGTTAGTATATTAAGTTTGGCAGCAGTGAGTTCGCTAAACATTAGTTAGTATTCTTATACATACTCGATTAGTGTAAGCAACTATACCCTACGTCACTGAGTGCGATTATAATATGTACTTATGTTGCGATAGAAAAACAAACAGATATCTGCAAACTCATACGGAAAAAACTTGTACTCAGTAAACATATTCATTGTAATAAGGTGTTAATTTTATAATTGGATTTTAATATTCCTGATTTTTTTTGGTTAAACCTACACTTAGATTCTCGACCCAATCCACAAAACAACAAAAGTCAGAAGGAGCCTCAAAACTTCATTGTCTGTGTTTATTCATATAAACTAAATTTAGGTTTTGTTAAATTTTGATAAATATGTACATATTTAATATTAATCTCTGCTTAAAGTAATTATATTTATTTATTGTAAGCTACGCAAGTAAATATTGTAAATTATTAAATTAATATTTGTTAAATGCGAGCTACTAGTCCTAAGATATAATAAATTTAGTTAAAACAGAACATTAATCATAATTAACTATGCGTGTCGTAGATAAGCAAATTGAGGATTCGTGTTTAAATTACAGTACGTAATTATATACTTAAACAAAAGTTTCATCCAACGAATTATCATTATGAATATTAAAGCTTGATCAAATAATTCGAAACTTTGACAACTTGTAATTTCGTATGTATTTAAATGTGTCTTGCACGCAGAACATACCAGTAATGCTGGTTGCAGACAGTAGTTGCATTTAGACATATTATATGATCATATTACAATTCTAACAAAAATTACTAGTTCAATAATTAAATTATGTGACTATAAAAATATTCCATTTACAATTACACATGTAGTTATTACGCATAGGTACAATTCCATACAATCTAAATGAAAATCATTTCGTAAGCACGTAACTGACATGTTCGATCCTGTAGTACTGTGACTGACGACTGCACTGAGATTATACGTCACACTATATCAATTCAGTTTTTACAGGATTATCGTACCAGTCTCGTCTTGCACTGGTTACCAGTACGTGTCATTTGAAACATTCTGTGTTGATGCAAAAACGTTTAGTGTCTGTCCGCCTCGGGGACATTTCTCTAGTTCTGCTAACCAATACTGCGGTTTTTTATTATTTACTGTGGTTGATTTTGATATTACAATGTATGTGATAAGCAGTGGATGTCTGTGACTTATTTTGTAATATTTTAAGATTATAACCTTTAAATATATGAACTTGAATGTCGTTTGATATTCCAGTGAGTGAACAGTGTGTTTGTTTGCAGTGTGTTTATGTTGTATAGTGTGTAGTGTACGTTCTATTTGTAATCAACAACTATGGAAACAAAACAGCCGCAGGCATATACAAATTGGCACTTTGTGATCTGTGACTGGTGGTGACAGGTACACTCATCACAACATGCGCCACAGGTAGGACAAAATAATATTACACATCATTATTTGTAACGAACAAGACTGCTGACTGACATTCATCATTCAACAACTATATACCTCAAAGCAGCATTAGTTTTGTTTTAACTTTTTAAGTTCATATACGACAACTGTCAAATAGTGTATGATCGAAGATATGATTAATATTAATGAATGCTGCTGCAAGTAATTGAAAAATACTTTAATATTATTAAACCGTACACCATAGATTGATTAATTTCATACGTATATCAAACTCTCATTTTGTATTTTTTACGTTGTGAACTGTGATAAAAGTTCGTTTTTGTCAAAAACGTTTGTAGTTACATTGTTAAAATTTTTGTGCTCGTCGCTGTTATATTCTGTTAGTTATTTATAGAAATTTTCAGCTCATAAAATATCACACAAAGGTAATTGAAAGAATTTTGTTAGAACGAAACTTTCAAAACGTTTTCATTTAAAATAATGCCAATTTCAAGTTTCACCCGAGTCTGTTCGTTTAATCTGGTGCTGAATGTTGTCGTTTGTAAAGATTTGAAGGATGTAGAGTGTATGTCTGGGACTGGCACATCTGCAAGTACGTACTATCAATCCCGGTTACTCTTGCACAGTTGAGCATCGCTCACCTGTAATTGACATGTGGAATTATGTGTGTATTGTGAGTACATTACATACTAGAGACATCTGCGGACAATTTACAAACTGCGCTACCTACTAATTTGTACGTAAAGCTAGAAAAATGTCCAGGGTTTATGTTGCGGTTCTATGAACTAATGTCGGTATTCTATCAAACGGATTAGGACGTGTAGTTACGATGTAGTTAGTTGTTACTCTAGCTTAGATACATTGCCAACAATGTGCAGTAGTACTTATAGATTTATACTTACTTATAATACTATAATCGAAGTATATAATTTAAAATCTGAATATACTACTTTGTTTCTCATGCACTGTTGTAATTATTAACTTAATAATGAATTATTAAAGCTTTAATGTAGTGATTTCTAAATCATTTTTAATTTTTAGTTCGAATTGAGTTCTTTTTACCGTTGTTATCTGGCTATCTACAAAAATGATAGTTTTTTTTTTATATATAGAAAAATAAACAACACGCAAAACTTGTTCTCGAGTATGAAAATGTATTTTAAAAAATCCAGTGATGCGTAATTGAAAAGCAAGATCTGATTGAATAATGCTAGTTTCAGATACATTTCAGTTGTTGCTGAAGTTGGTTGAACGATGGTGCGAACTGACAGCTAACTAACTATAATTACATGGAGTAGATATATGTAGTTAAAAAGTTTATCCGAGCTCCATTAATTTTCGCTCAATTACACCGAGTTACGCATTACGCTACAGTGATTGTTAGTTTGTTGTCAAACTATGTATCGTAAATGAGTTGATCATAATAACTACATGTAATATGTACGTAGCAACTATTTCAATTTGTCCGCCACATATGCACTTCATATATCCTTTATAGTTTTTACACTATACATACTATAATATCATGTTATGTATGTATGTATGTATGTATATCATAATTTTGCAAGGCTGAGGTAAAATATGAAAACTATTGGCACAACGATATTCCAAAATTGTGTAAGAAACCTCAGCCGAGCTAGAAAATAAAACTCCGCGCCGAAAACTGAATTGAATTTGTGACAAATACTACGTAGGGGCGCAAATGTATCCTGCGGGCTCAGGTGAAAATATCTGTAGGCCGGCTCTGCTTTACAGTGTCCTTGAACACAAACTATTCTGCAGACAATGGATCTCACGGGAACTATAGCCGACATGCTTGGCTCAAGCACTGGGATTAGATGGTTCTACTACAGTCGTAATTATTTATCGACCATTATGTATTATAATCATTCATCTATGTTTCCCCCGTTATATGTTTGTGTACAATGTCTGTGTTACATAATATAGTAACATGTCTATCTGCATGACTCAGAACAGTAGCTAATTGATGTACGATTATTATTATTCATTGTAAACATCCAAGTACATATATACATTTCAATGATCGTACAAAATAGCATAGATATTTGTTTTTGGAAGCTATAAATAATCTGAGACTTGTTGAATACTGTAACATCATTATACATTTATTCAATAAAAATTTGTACATAAAACAGTAAAAAGATCAGACATATATTTATATATAAAATAAATAATTACATCTAGGGGGTACAAATAATATCAGAATACTCAAATAAGCGTGTATTTTCGTTTCTTGGTTGTCACAACATTGTAAGATTCGTGCCCTGTATACTTGAACATACATACATTATGTATGTGATGGTTTTCAACATCATTCTCTACAGCCAGTGGCGTACCAAGCGATATTGGCACACTAGAACCGAACAAAACAAGATTGAAAGATATACTGATTCATCTTTAGAACTTTCACTCCCAATGAAACTTTTCATTGAATTCTTCGTATTGTCATACTTTCCCTTTGTGTCAAAAAAGAAGCTATCAAATAAATCAACAACTGGGAATTGTATTAACGTGTATTATGTTATTATCGACATTTATGTGACAAATATTTAACCATTTTATTTTTATATATGGAGCATCCCCCTCCCACCCCCTGTTCCATTTTCTCTGTGTTACACCATATCGGTTAAGCTTTTTGAAACATTTAGAAATTCATGCAGTTAATCTGCTCACACTGATCAATTCGGCAAGAAAGTATTTTCTGCACAATGTCTAACAGAACCTGTAGCTTAATGTTTCGTCATTGAATTCTGTTGAACATAATTGCGCTGACGACAACTGGGGCGAGTCTTCTTGATTCTTTGACTGTTTCTTCATATCTGTGCCTGATGCCCTGGTGTACGTTCACACTACGGAGATGGCCACCTTGCAGTGTCGCGAATTCGCTGCTGCGTTGTTCGCCTGCACCCGGATTGTGTGCGTCGTAGCCGTGGTGGATCGCCTAGAGGAATGCTGCGTTAGAGACGTGGTTACCGTTCTCGACGAGGTGTTAACACCTCCTGGCAAGCAGGTTGAACCAGTTTTAAACCATGGACAACCTTTGAACCATTTCAGTGGGAACATCTTTCTGCAAACACCACTGATCATATTCTGATTGTAAATAATCTTTTGTTACCAAATGGCCTTGATCATTTCAGGTATTAGTATTTGCTAGAAAATTATGGATCATTCAGAGAAGCAAAGAATCATTTAATGAAAAACCCCCGATACATACAGAATGTAACAGAAAATTACCTCTGCAATTGAGTAATCACATTTTAATTGAAAATATCATTTGTTATTCCGTGAATTACATGACATTAATGAAATATGAATAAATTATGGACATTCGGTTAGATTTTATGCTGTTTGTTTACTTGCGTCGACATAAGTTTCTAACTATATTTTAATTATACGCAATTGAATTAAGTGGTTTACCAGTATAATTGATCTGGGCTTCGATACCTTGAACTCGAAGTAATTTTAATTAAATTACAGTTACTATTAGATTCAAAAACATTCAGAAATTGCAATTAGAGATAGGTAGTTAATGACAAATATACATATTGACAACTGGTCGATTGGGAAGCCAATGCAGTAAATTCTAATGAATACTTGAATTCATAAAGCTGAAATTAGTGATTTAATAGTTTCTACGGCAGCAGCAGTAGGTACTGTTTGCCGGTCATTACCTGAGCGTACGACATGTGTGAGTGGAGAATAGACAGTAGATGACTGGATTGGCAGCGGAGTTGAGTGGTGCAAGACTCTGTATGAGTGTCGCCACCGCCGTGGTGGTCTGGGTGCGAGGTATGTGCCCGTACACTTGCAGCAAGTCAAACACAATATACGGACTCCAGCACAACACAAACACTATATACACACACATACACATATTATTGTCAACCAAAACATAGTTCTCCATTAAAATAGATTTGTCGTGTGGATGTGTGTGCAGCACTTACCAAACACTATGACGAATGTCATCTTCACAGTCTTAATCTTCGCCTTGGGAATGATACCTCTGGAGCTCGCCCGCCGTGTGTCATTCTCTTCGTACTGTCGCATTGCTCGCTGTGCACAGCCTACATAGATATATTCCAGTCGTAAAGTTGCTTGAGATCGGTTTGTAAACAAATGAAAGTACTTTTATAACAATCTAAAATAACTCGGAAAGTACAACATTGTGCATGTGTAGGTTATGGCCTGAATATTAACACGACTGATATGTATTTATGGCTATGTGTATGTGTTGAAAAATACACGCAAAATATCTGAAAACACTATAAATCAGATTGGCGCACGAAAATAGCATCGTGAGATTAATTCGTTCGCTTTTCATACACGCATGTGCTAAATTCACATGCCAAATGTCAAACCTACACACTGGTTTTAACGATGTACTTGTCTTGTAGTTCGTTGTATTTAATGAATAATTTTAATTCCGTTCGTGGTCACGTATTTCGGTTGCGTATATCTACGTATATATAAGTATTTATGGTTTCACATATGCGCAGACACAGTTCACGGATCACGTACGAACGTAGTACGTACAA
Source organism: Carabus problematicus (assembly GCA_963422195.1). NCBI lineage: Eukaryota > Metazoa > Arthropoda > Insecta > Coleoptera > Carabidae > Carabus > Carabus problematicus. The sequence goes on from OY728582.1 coordinate 17,677,872, forward strand.
ATATAAAAATTTTATTTGAGCCAACTGCTTCTAATATATGCAATCCGCATGACGCGCGCGTTATACGGGTTGCTGGACACTGCTTATACGTATAGGCTGTGGTTTCATACGGGAATCTCTGAATAATTAAGACACACTTGTCACTTGTGTTAGAAATAAGCTCGTTAATAAGTGAATTGTTCGCTAAATTGGATCATTTGATGTTATTTTATTTTCTGCCATATGAATAGCCAAGAAGTTAGCAATATTCTGACAGTTGTTGAGTAGGGTGGAATGTGTACAATTAGGGGGGGGGGGATTGTCCAGTGTTAACCCTTCTCTAGAGACGCGGGCAGCAAACATGTATGCGGATTACGCGATCAGCTTAAAACAATGGACGTTTAAAGATTTCTCTATACATTAGGTGTAACGCAGTATGGTTTGTTGATGAATTCTTTATGACTCACGACTCTGTCGCCGTCGACTGGCCTGATGTTGGTGCTGGTGCTGGTGCTGCTGCTGTGGATGGTGGGTGACCGCGATCGGCACCAGGAGTTTACTCTTGGACCAGATGGTACGCACGATCACCGTGTAACATGCGCTGATGATGATGGCCGGTGCGATGAGCAGCGCCACTGTGATCAGTGTCATGTACACTCGCCATTGCCACGGCTGTAACTCTATCCAGCATTGCAGTTGTCCTGTGCAACAGAACATCATACATTTAACATACGCGTACAGACAAGAATGCTCAATTATTGAAGAACAGTAGATATGCAGACTTGAATACGATTATGTGAACTATGCAGACATACACGTATGAATGGCTTCTTGGAAAACCAGAAATGAATGCGCAATAAAGTCAGTGTGTGCAGTTTACAATTTAGTTTTCTTTTCAATTTCAACAATACTGGTTTTAATTTCAGATGAAATGAAATTTCAATACACCGAACCGAACTTGCTACGCATTTATATGACATTTATAATTAAATTTGAAAATTGTAAAATGCAATTTGCATTCTTATGATTTCAATAGATGGCGGAAATATAACGACTTACGCAGTTAAACATTGTTCAGCACGGAGAGTTGGAATGTGTAAATTAAAATATTACATATATTTACACACAGAGAGACGTAAATGACGTTAAATTCAGCGGAACTCGTAACAACTGGCATCCAACATACAACAATACCATGTCATCTTCAGACAAATGCATCACGGTATGAAATTACAAAATGTGTTTGTACAGTGCACTTGGTGTGTTTCACACAATGGTGCTTGAAATGCACAGATATATGAGTGCACATTGTTGCTATGTCGCGTCTCACACGAGAGCCGTGTTTGCTAACCAATAAACCAATCTAAAATCTCACGATTGTCAACAATAAAATCTAGAGCGCAATATCAATTAACAATAAAGGTTGTCTGCAACGTGGAGCATGTTAGTACAAAGGAAATAATTCAGTCACACAGAACAACGCTCACCTTCAATGGGCTTCTCTTCAAACAGGAAGATCTCCGGAATAGAAAATATAATACTGATTATCCATGCAGAAATGACCAGAGCCCTCGCACGCCGCCCTGTGAATAATCAATGCACTAGTGTAACGAGAAATTATCATTATCATTATAAGTTTCACAATGTAAGGTTTTTAAGCAAATGGAACCGGCTGGACTTGGATAATTGTTTAAATAATTCAATTAAACTCTGTCGCTGTGCTACTCTTCCCATTTTATTATTTAATCAGAAAGATAACGGGGATTGTGAAATAAAAGCTTGCGTTTCATTAACTTGCAGGAATCCTTCTATCTTCAGCGAAATGAATCAAATATGCACACAACAACGAAATGAATAAGAATTTGATTTAAAAGATTTTGTCATTCTCTTTATTACATTAATTCTCTTAGAATTTCGGGTGAAATTTACATAGAATTCGAGAAAAGCACAATGTTCGTTATGATTATTATTCAGAAAGTCTTGTTATGACATATTACATAATTACTTATACTTAAATACATAATTCATTATACAAATTTACCTAAGGCGATTATTCAAGATGGGATTTATTTACAGTCGATTGTGTCGCTATACAAGGGAACAACAAGCGAAATGCACATGTCATTTTGTTAAAACTGATTTAAACTTTTGTCACAATGCAATCCGTGTAAATTATGAGTATGAAACTTTTACAAAAGTATAGTTGGATCTCTCACAACTGCCGATAGGATTTTGAAATATGAATGTGTGTAATACAATCGTGTGTCTTGAGTACAATTTCGTAATTATACAGTTTACCGCAAATACCGTATCACTAAACCAATTTACTCGTGAATTATCGATTAATTAATCCGGAAGCATTCATGTTGAATTGATGCACAACAATCAGTGTTTCGATTTCAACTTGAAATGTTCAACGCTAAAAGTCGCTATTATTGAACTTGTGAATCTTCCGAATAGTTTATGTAGTGATTCTGTTCGGTGACTGAACGTTATCAGTATACAACGAGTTAATATATCTGTGGATCTTCTCTGTTGGCCGCGCAAGCAAACAAGTTTTTCCCGTTCAAGTTTCCACCAGCCGCTTGTTTCGTTACAGTTTTCAGTCTCGTAAACTAGGGTTAAGGGATCTACTTTCTGATGCGCAAGGGTGAAACATACCTTAATAAAAGCGGCTAGTTTCCCTAGGTATATATAGTGCTGATTCCGTGCAACACTGATTTGTAATTATTAGCTTCTGTATTTACATTCTAACAACATTCGTACGTAATTGAAATCAGAAATGAATACGTAATTTTATTGACAATTAATGACCATATTAAAAATGTATTCAAATAACATTTAAGACACAAAGATAAAAGCAATTCTATGTTTGCATGGATGTATATAACTGCATATTTCATTGAAACTCACAGCAGACAGATGTATTTTAAAACTTCAGTACGATCTAGTGCAGTGTGTGTGTATGTACTCACAGCTGCCGGTGAAGTTCATCGGGTGTGTGATTGCATCGTAGCGGTCGATGCTGAGCGCCACCAGCACATACGTGGACGAGTAGGTGACAGTCGCCTGCAGGAATCGTATCAGCTTACATGCCACGTTACCAGCGTGCCACGTCACCGTCATACGCCAGATAATATCCGTCAGTACACTGATCAATCCCACCGTCAGATCTGCAAGAACACATATTGGTAGTGTCAATATTATGCTAGTAATGTATCTTGAAATATTACAAGAGTTTACTCGTGAATATCCCTCCTCGCAAAGGAATACAACATTATTATTATTATTTTATATATTGGTGTGCGATATTGGATGTGCAGTTTAAAAGTGACGCACATCTTATTACACTTGGGACTGGATGGTAGTTATTGGACCAAACACAAATCCACTGCTACACACTGATATATTTCTGTTTCGTAGGAAGTTTATTAGTTTTTGGGAGTTTTCTTTTTAATAAGAACTCTCATGCTGTGTGCCTTGGTGGGATTATTACTTTGTGATAGTTTTGGTTTCATAGCTGGTAAATGATTTCTACCGTTCAGTGTACATATACATACATGTCATGTGACACTACACGTGTGTCTCGCACTTCGTACCGGTACCGGAACTATTGATACTGTGAAAGTTTTTCTATAGACGTGTGTAGTAAAGTTTTGCACTGAGAAAGTTGTGCGTTACGTTTTTACGATTGACGTGGCTGCCGATATCGGTTTCCTATCACGACAAACTACACTGTTTGTGACAGTTTCACAAATATTTTATCAAATTGAATACAAAGCAGTATTTTATCGACATGAAATCTGGAAAATAAGTCGCTGGAAAATAAATCATATTTTATGTGCGATGAGCACATTTCTCAAAGCAAAGCCAATTTCTATATATCATTAGTATAATGCTTTTGTGGATGGCCATTTAGTATCTGTCTATATAGTCGTATTCTAAAATATCAGCCTGGTGTAGAATACAGAAAAAATACGTACTGTGTTCTTTGAAAATACGCGATTCATGTTAATGATTTCGTTAGTTATAACAACAGTACAATTGTACATTTCACACATGACAAGATCTTTTGTTTTCGTTATTTCGTTACAAAAGGTATAATATATTGGTAGGGCAATAAACCGTTGTGTCAGTGATGATTGCACGCAGGGGTGGCACGTGACAGTCATTATGATACATGATTTAGAAGAACATATATTTAATTCTATATCAAATACCAATGTTATATGAATCAGGCGAAATAATGTAGAAATGTGGACTCTGATACAATTTTACATATCAGAGCAGAATGCTATACCTGCAATGGCCAGTTGTTTGATGAAAAAGTTCATTCTTGATTTTCGGCTCTTGTTGAACGTGAGCGTCAGTAACACAGCGGAATTCCCGATCACAATTGTCACAAACAAGATCCATAGGATTGTGAATTGTTCAGCCTGAAACAAACAGAATATAAGGGCTATGTACGTTGTATAGTTGTACGGCATATTTGTACTTAATATCATCAACAACAACAACAACAACAAACGTTACTTTGCCACTCTAGAGAATAGAATTGAGACCGGAGATATCTGTATCTAAAAGGCCATAAGTATTTACGACACAGCTAGTAGAGCATTCGATCCTAAGATCATGGAATCCAAGTTCACATTAAGATAAAAATCAAATATTTACTTCACTGTCATTGTCTTAAGTCGTGCAGATGAAACTGGTATAAATTCTATCTGAAGTGGCCATTGTTGCGAATGTATGTTTTGGTATTTATGTTACAGATGATAACCTAAACGAATAAGTAAGCAAACCGGGTTACTTGGTATGTTAAATAAATATAATTTAGGGTAACACTGTTGATTCATATACAATATATATATATATATATATATATATATATATATATATATATATATATATATATATATATATATATATATATATTTACTGGTAATATGCAGGTTGGTGTGTGTGTGTGTGTGCGTGTGCACGTCTAATCTACGTACGTGTAACGTGCAGTCATGTTCCGATCACCATGGTTACCCTGAACAACATTTATAAAGCAAGTCAGCTGTGAATGGCTGGCTGTTTTGTTGCAGTTAATAGTTATTTGGTTGTCCGTTTAATGTAAACAGGGAGCCAGTTGATTATAATATACCGAGCGACTCTTGTTTAATAATCATCGGTGTACATGATGTGTGTGTGTGTGTGTGTGTGTGTGACCATTCAAGTTGGTCCTTGACACAACACCCTCCAGCCACCACCACCACCCCCCGCCCCATAGCTCATAATAATTATCAACATAGTACTTCACCGTACACGCACATACATACATACACACACATTGACTCACCTACCTGTATAGTACAAACATAATACCGACATTCATTCATTCATACGTGCACGTATAAATAATACACTTGTGTGGAGTGCCTGTCATTTCTACGTAGTTCACACAACACAGAAAGATATACGTAGATGATCGTTACATGTGCATGAATATCAACGGATTCCAACTATAATTTCACATCCATTCAGTCTGCTGAATGCAGTCTGATTTCACTGAGTTTATTAACTCAACTGCACAAAGTAATGAGTGGTGTATTGTTGCAGTTTCATAAAACAATCTCAGCTGATTGGATTGCCATATTCACTTGATATAGTTTCTGCAATTCTTTTATTTACTTTAATTAACTCCATTCGACTAGGGACTAATGCAAATAAATAAATTTATTATTTACCAATGTTAGTACACACATTCATATATCATCGAACCACATTAATTATCAGTGGGAAATAATAAATCAGTAATAAATTATTAAGCGGTTAACACGTCCATCTACTAAACTCAACCCAGCAGGCGGCATATACAATTTATCGATCAATAATTTTTAATTACATCTTAATAGGGAAACATAATTAATTTGATTCGAGAACAAAATAGTCTCGCCGGTCTATTCATCACTGAAAACAATTCATTTTTTTTATTTGTATATTAGTTTTAATTATCTCTAACAATGGATTATAATGGTAGATAGAAGGACAGCAGAAATTCTACAGAAAACCTGACTCATGTTTGTATAACTATTAATTATTGTTATTTATTTAGTAATTATTTTGATTCATGCTCATCGGATTAAACAATTAAACTTTCAACATACAACGAATGAACAATTAGTTAAATCCACTACAGCAATGTGCCTGTATCTATCGAATATTGTGTACATTTGCTAGTAATGAAATTAACGTAACTACTTAAAGATTTGTTCGATATTAGTTCTACATATTACAAAATTGCAACTGATATTAGAAAATTGATGATTGGCTCCTGTCAGAAGTAGTAAAAATAAAACCTAATTTTTCATAGTTAATGCACAGTGCCAATTAATTTTCATTATCTTCCAGAAGATTTCAGAAGCCCAGAATTAGTATTTAGTATTTTTGAACTTTTGCGAAAGAAATATTTCAGCCGCTTGAATGTGAACTTCAGTGGTACAAAATTTAATTATTTTTGACAAGTTTAATTTCCAGTGAATGAAGTATTTTCGCTGTTCTAAACTTGAAAATGCTGTTAGTTTAAAAGTGTGCATTAATATTCGCTCGGTATCTGCTCTTAATTTTTAATTACTAGAATGTACTTTCATAAAATTAGTTAAATATTAAATTAAAATTACACTAACCTAGTTGCACTGGAGTTTCTCGCAGCTTAAATTATAGTTGTTAGTTAAAAACTATTGTAATCCATACTACGCAACAACATGCTATTCTTCAGTCACGATAGTTGTTGACAAAATTAACTTTTCCGAATGGATTTATTAAAAACTTACTTGAAATTAGCTTTACAAATGCTACACTATTAAAATTTAGATAGAATCAATAACAGTTTTAAGTGTAGGATTATTCAAACAAAAACATTTACTGTCCATTTGACAGATACGTATAAAGAATGAAATGTTTCTAAAAACATTCATGTCAAGCCACTGTAATCTTAAATTCAGCATCACGGTTTTTAAAATAGGTCATACTATTTGCCGATACGTTGCACAGTTAATCCTGCTCTTGTATATGTCCTTTTCAGTTCGTAAGATTCCGGACAAGTTTACACAACTAAACATTGAGTAGAAATACATAAAGTACTGCACAGTCTGTCGACAGTTATTACAAGTTCCTTCATATATCCACTGTGTGTGTTTCTAATGTATGTACCTATGCACTAGTACATATAGAGTTCGTGCTATTTCGTCGGTCATGTGACTTACCGTACGATCCGTTTCCGAACTTTGACGGAATCGTACGATTCCGTGCGGAGCACGTTCGGGTAACAAACTGCGTCGTTCCGGCAAGCACCGGAACTAGCAATTCAGTACAACTCGCCATTTCCTAATCCACGTTTCAAACCATTAACCCACATGAGTCGTTTCAGTCGAAACCCTAACCGCTGTTAGCATGTATAGCAGTTCAAAAATTAGGTACGTACATATTTTTGTTAGAAATATTTAGTTGTGTGATATTCGTCAAATGACATAAAAATAATAATTGAAAATGGGGAAAAAAATTATGAATATTTTAATTCTTTGGGATCGTTTGAATTTTTACTAATTTGTTTACATTATCGAGAGATTATATTCCTAACGCATAAATAAACACACAAATTTCAACATTCTGGCTTATTTGAGTCAGGTACATATTATTATATGAAGATATTATATTACAGTACCGGTACAGCCTGTATATAGTAGTTCGTGGATGTGTGACAATGTCATGTTTTTACAAGAGCTTGGTTTTCACACTGTACGGATTGTTTTTGCAATCGCCCTGCCACATCTAGACGGCCGCATTGCAGTGCACACTGGACTTATCTTGGATTACTACAATGGACTGCGATCGGTTCTGCCTGAGCTGCCGTTACAAATTGATTTTTTTGTTGTTGGCAGTTGATTTATATGAAAAACTAGTCTGCTTCCAATCGATACGATTTGAAGAGTTTCGTCAAGTTACATGCCTTGATTATTTTATATTATTGTTTATTTTAGGTTAAGAAGATTCAATATAATTAATTACAATGAAACATTACATTATCGATAAGATTGTGTTGTTGAAAATTGATCGTGTACAATGCTAGACTTTACAGTTCTTATAACGATACTTGAGAGATATTCTCAAGCAGTAATCACCCGCAAGGTTACCAGCTGTAATCTCACTCCGTCTGAATAAAATTAAGTTCACTCTGTTTTACGCAAAGAAGACGAACAAAAATAAAGAAATATTCACGCAATTAAATTAATACAAGATTAGCGTCCATTAGAAACAATTAGTAAATTAAATTTTCGAAACAAAACATTGATCGGCTCTCATTACATAGGAGTATATTTTATTTAAATTCAGTATCCTGCTAGATATTTTTTATTAATTTATGCAAGGGTAAATTTTTAATTCAGTAAATGTGAACGCGTAGTATTTTAGATTTAAATTTATTTGAATCTGATTAAATTAATTAATTTCTTTCAATTACATTACACCTAAATAATAACATTCAATTTGCCATAAATGAGTTTCTATCAAGCGATCTTGTTAATTTGGTCAGTTTAAAATTGGAAATGTCCCCGCCCCCGTGACAATTACATTTGCGGCCAATGACCCAGTTACCAGTAGCTGATTGCTTTAGTTAATGCAGAACCTTTAATCCCGATTCTGGTTTTCAAGTGGTTACTATCATCGGCAGTTTGGTAACGCTTAACCACGGTCACTCGTAATGTTCGACCGCAAGTCGTTACTGCCAATAACCGAGAATCTGACGCGGCACCTATTACCAAACGTTTACCACATTCTTTGGTAATTAACCGATGCATGTGGATATGTAGCATGGGTACCTATTCTGTAACTTAGAGCTAGCTCTGAAACGCAGGTGTCTCCATATTTAGTGATGGTATCTAGCGGAGAGTAGCCGAAACAGGGCTATATGACGTCATGTCAGGCTCTATCTGCTACCCGCCGTAGAGCTACCTAGTTGGGTGTTGTTACTTCATGGAGATAGCTCTATGTTCAAATCTCATGTTGACATTTGTTAAAAAAGGTTATATTTTATTTAGAACTTTTGTATGCGATTTTTAGTGTCAATTCACAAGTATGTTATAGAATCAAATATGAAAAATGAATATGTGTAATTAATAATAACAAACTAAACAGATCTGAAGCTGAATAACAACATCTGTTACATAATTGCCAACCTACATCAGCACAACCTCTAGGCACCAAAATCACTAAGATAGAGCAACCGAGCTGATTCTGTAAATAGAGACAGTCACTGTTGCTTGACGTCATAGTTATAGAGATAGCACTATACAAAGCTAGCTCTAAGTTACAGAATAGGTGCCCTGGTAGCAGTGACCAGGACTGGTAACGCCGGGCTCCTATACATTGCGGTATTCGGTTAGTTTAATAGTCCTTCGATTAGACGGCACGTCAACAGAGTTCGAATAGTTATTCCCATTATCCACTTCGTCTGGAATTCCAAGTATTCCAAATTTGACTATATTTGTCCTTCTGATCAAGTCCCAAACGACTGTCGTTGCAGAACTTCACGGAACTTCTCCAATAGAATATCTATCCATTTAGCAGACGTCTTTTTACTGTCCACATTGCACAAATGTAAACATATACTACTATATCGCTTCGTCGGAACTTTTTATTTAACTTTACATTACGAATATATACACTGAAAAATTCATGATGGGATTATTTATAAGAATTGCCATATCATTTATTTGTATTAAAAATTATTTTTATAGCAATAACATCGATTTCACATACGTATATGCATGGGACAATTTAAAAAATAAATAAAACTAAAACTAAATAAACTGTATAACAAAAAATATATGCACTTACTGTCACGTCGAAAGATACAAACATATATGAAACTTATATTCGATATTGCATCGAGTTTATTGAAGTTGAAACTTCAATTTCACATACATATTTGATTCGCTCGTGGGTGGGTGTGTCTTTTTCTTTTAAAATTCTATTTTCTCTCGGAACAGCGTTAAGTTAACGGTGCTTTGTCGTTTTTGAAAGAATGTTTACAAAAATTAGTGGAATGTCGCTTTGTGTTGAACATGTTAGTAAAACGAATACATATATACTCTACTCTGAAACTCTGAATAGTTTCTAATTACACCGTGCTGTACATTAAAATTCTCTTATATAACATGGAATATTTTCTTGCTGAAACATGTTCGAACATGCACGTATGACAAATAAATGTGCGCTGCGATCACAGCTATTTGCAATTCTTTTACATGCGACATGGAAACTTGAGATCGCGCATAACAGTGCTACGGAACCGCGATAAATACAAATTAGATTCGTTTTTCTTTTGTACAACGGTGGTTGTAACGCGTGACGTTAGTAAATCTCTGGGATTATCATCATCAGATAATGGCCGCTCAAGCGCAACGCTCGACTGTGCAGAAATCAACTGAACAAACCAAGCAAACGAACAAGCCAATGTCTAAAACAATCTTAGTTTCTGCAGTACCGCCGGTGTGTGAACCAGTCAGTCGCTAGCCGGGTACGAATAGATTGTGTTGTGTAATTTATCGGTTTGTTTGCTGACTTCTCGCTGTTTCATTAAGCCAGTGGCACACTATCAGTTTTTTCATCATTCTGTGAGTGTTTAGAATGATCAGTGTGAATGACTGACGTCACAGGGCTAGTTCTGTCAGTTTGCTCTAAAATAGGACCGGCTCTATTTCTATCATTCAAAGGGATGCGTTCAGCTTCTGATTGGCCGACGCGTCTCGCTCCATCTCACTCTATTGAAAAGAGAAACATGATGTTGTAGTTGGATTTAGTTGTCAAGCGTTGTTTTTACTGGTTTTTATTATTATTCTTTAAAACAATCTTCATCCATACGTAAATAATTTCTAAAGCTATTTACGTCTTCTAACCTCAACTCATCATGTAGCATGTTTAATACTCCTCTTCCATCGTTTCTTCTGGCTAGCCACTCACGTCGCCATAGCCGTTTACGCTTATTTCTAATTTTCTTTAATTTGATGAGGTTTAATGCAATTAAAGATAATTTCAAAACTCTTCTCCTGTTGTCCATTTCTAAACGTTAAACTCGACATGTAAACTGATGAAAAAAGCGACCGTGTGACATGATGCGTCCGCCACTCGCTTCAAAAGCAGGGATGGTGACGTCACAGTCTGAACACTGTCAGTATAGAATGATGAAAAGAATGATAGTGTGCCACTGGCTTTATGCATACATACACGTCCCAACACACATTTTACAATAGTCGAATTATTCAAATGGACTATTGGAAATATTGTTAGATTTTACACAGTATACAGACATATTTTAGATATGGTAAAAGCTAGAATGTACGAGAATTCTTACTTTCATGCAGTACAAGCAAATGTTGGGACCATGTTTTTATAGAAAATCACGTTTTGCATAGATATTCGATTATCCAAATCGAGAAATATCAATACGTCAATTTATTGCACGAAATATTCCGTGACTGAGTATATGATACAATGTGTCTCTCTTAAGCCTTTCGTGCTCAGTTTATATGATATATACGTAGATGTTTGGTATTAATTGTTGTATGACATACGTGTGCATTACTTGTCATTCATACTGCATGTAGTAATTTTCATTGCGAATGTTAAATATGTGAAAATGATGAAGCTATATGATATAGTTTACTCTATGTAAGCTAAATATTTGTTATTGACAGTGGAGAAAATGTAATATGCAAGCTACGTGTATACAGCCATAGGATATGTGTACACATGTATCTAAATATTACGTTCATATTGATTATTCATTCAGATTCAGTATGTATGCATAACGGATTACTATTTACAATCATAATGAATGATTTATATAATTGCATGAATGGTTGTTTAACTAACAATGCGTGAACAAATAATCCAATAATTGTATAAAACTAAATCAATATAATCAAGTGTTATTCCCTAACAGCATTCACAAATACAACATTTGAACCAGACAACGTATAACGACAACAGAAGACGAATGCCTAAACGAACCCTTCACTTACATAGGCGGTTAATGAAAATCATAAGATACATAGGTACTATGTACGGTTCGATCGCTATTAATTTTTCAATTGTTCCTTTCAAGTGTTCAATCACACTCGAGTTGGTAACATAATTATCTAGCAGGCGACTAATTGAATTTGTTGGCTCGTAGATGGACATGGGTGTAAAATTCAATTTCACATTGCAGCACAAAGAGGTTCGTCTGATATGTATATGAGCCGCGGGGCACAGACACGCCAGACTATTCCGGAACCTGACCCCGGAGCCCCAACCCTCCAGAACAATGAATGACTGTGCTGTGCTGTGCTTCGCTCTGCTTGCTACTACTCCTGCTGCTGCCGTGGAAAATATGGACCAGAATTGAACTTAATGACTCTTTTTTATCAACAAACTCACTCGTGTGTCGTACAACCCAAAATTTAAACGGCCATTGTAATTTTTTTTTTGCGCGAAATTTTAACCGAAAGCAGAAAAATAGATTGCAGAATTAATTCCATTAGAGAGGATATCATTTTAGAAATATGAGAAAAAAGATATCAAGCTTATGTAAAAATTGAATCACTTAAGAGTTTACCACGTAAATTACGTTAGTAATGTCTATAGATTCTAGCATCATTCTGCAATTTTAAATACGAATAATTGAAATGCCGAGCTTGGGAATGAAATAAATGTTAGTCCTGCTTCTCACTGTTATCAATCAGGGATTCTCACAGTTTCAGGACCACTGACTCAAACATACAAACAAACTTGTCACGTACAGTTACCGGAAATTAGTTTTCGTTATTGTTGCGCCAATGATGATCGGTGGTCACTGTGTGAGCGACAAAAAATATCACAGCACATACATACAATATATCCTTACACGTGAACCGAAAACAAAGCTGTTAAGATGATGATGGCCTGCTGTCCTTCATGTATAATACACGAAGTGTAGGGGGCACCCGATACACAACTAAAGATTTATTTGAACATAAATTTAGTAAATCCTTAACCATCAGTACATACGTACGTCCACATTTACACACAGATCGACCTCATTATTTTCTTACAAAAGTGGGTATATATATATATATATATATATATATATATATATATATATATATATATATATATATATATATATATATATATATATATAATATATACGATTTTTATAAATCCATGCATTTAAAAATAAATATTTTTAAAATATACGTTTTAGTTGATTCATATACAATACACATGCCTATATAAATACTTCCTTGAAGGCAAAACAGATATTTGTGTTATATTGTCGAATAAATATCATTTTGCAAAATGACACACGCTACTGTTTATCCAAGCAACTTGATCCATGCACTAGCACTTTACAGCATATAGCGGCAAATGGTTGGCCGTTAGTCAAATTGTGAATGGCTTTTCGGAAAACGTGTAGCCTTTTATACGCATTGAAGGGAAAATATTGTAATAAACAGTATCTATTTTCCAAGGGAAATGCATACAGTTCAGTGACCCATTTCGTGAATCTGTCGAGGGAGGAAAAAATAACAAATTGTTGCAGGGAATTGGCTTAAAAGTAAAATATAACAATTTATTCAGTGGTAACGTTCGAGGAAATTCTCTTGCGTACATTATAGTTATGAACTTATAAAATAAATGTGTAAATTGTGTGAATATTTAGCAGAAGATGATGATGGAAACACTAGACCACATACTTATAGTGTGGATTACACTTACCTTATAGAAATAGAACGAGTTGATTTCATCTGTAACGGTGGGTGATCCGTTGACGAGGACAAGATGTCGACTGATGTTTGTGTCGAGTTCGAGTGCGGTGTCCTGCGGTGCCGTTGTCCGGTACAACTCGTCCTGAACACTGCCCAAACGGAACCGAAACTCGCTGGTAGTGTTGAAAATGTTTATCCCGGAACCGGATGCATCGACATCGTCCAACGGCGAATCACTCATGGTTAAATCACTTTGTTTGTTTCTCGTCACATGGTTAACGCAACGATGCGCCCCTCGCCCTTCCCTCAACACCACCACCACCACACTGCTTTTTATTAGTTATCTCTGTTTCGGTTTTGTTTTTATTTTCTCTTCACTTCCATGCTACTGAACTTGTTTTGTTTTTATTTTATGATGATTTGAAAATTTATTTACACCGTTCTCGACTCGTTTTGTTCTCGTATTTTCCGAGAAATTGGAACCTAATACATCATGAGATATGATTTCCCGGAAAAAAGCTGTTGAAATAAAGCTACCATGAAACTACAAATTCATTAAAAACGGAAAACATGTTGAATAATGTATTTCTTTACCTAGATTTATTTTAAAATGCATGAGAACTTTTAAATAGCCGGACGTTGGTTTTCGACAACAAAAAAATGTATTTTGAAAAAACTAATTAATGAATTGGCGACAAAATTCACCAATCACGTGCATAGGTAATCATTAAACAATAACGGAAACTTGTTAATTGATTTAACTTTATTTACCATCAATAAGTTGTGAAGTGTCGATATATTTAGTTTCGCTTCCCTAACGACCCATTCGGTGTATGTTATCAGTGTTTTCAAACACGTTTGTCGAGAACGACTGGTGCCCGCATGAAACTTAATTATAAGTATTGTCAATGAAGCCTGAATTGTCACAATGCAGCAGTTACACGGCGGATACTCCGGTTGATATTGGTTAGTATATATTTCCGTTTTTTCGTATACCTAATATATTATTTGTTTTGCACGTTTATTGTCATGTAAAACGAAACATGATCCGTCTTTGTTCTAAATCAAATAACTTCCTTTCCAGATATTTCGTTCTATTATTCCTTTGTCTACAGAAGTGGGTTTCTAGATTAATAAAGCTATTTTCAACAAATATATGAACACTCGCATTATACTTTAATATCTACAAACTCATGTGACACAAATATGATGTATGTATGTACCATAGTTAATCCAATACAAGGCAGTTTTGAGCTAAATATCTTTTAGAATTACAAAAAAAATGAGTGCTCTTATAACAAAACTGGGAACGCGACTCGTCGTGACAAGTTGATGAATGTGCGAAATTTGTTCACGCTATTTATACTGGCAAATTCGGCGAAATTTAAGTTGTCGCATTTTTTAAATGTATCCTCCTCCTAAATACGCGTAAATAACGAGATGACAAGGCCTCTCAGATATTCTTATATTCATGAACACGCACCAGGCTTATATATATGTATATATGAAATGCTGGTGGGGTGTGGTGTGGTGCTCATATAGGCTGTAGCAGACAGAGGTGCGGGGTGAGGTGTGTACTGTAATAAACAACGTGTTCTGCGTTTGCATATCGAGCCCATGAAATGATGCTGTCGCTTAAAATGTTTTAAATCCGACATTCTCCATACAATATAAACTTACACGGTAGTTTCACATAGTTTAGATTCTAAAATAATTGGCGAAATCTAATTTCTAGCAACACACAATTTTTAAGGACGAGATCAACGCCCGTTGAATAATCAAATACCCTTATATACATCATCTCATCGTATTTGTAATTTATGCAAGTCAACATGAATGTATCAGTTTATTATTAGCTGTGAACATTTGCAGCAAATTGTACCAGGAAGTATGCATATGTGGGAACGTAAGTTACCAAATTGATGCTGAAAATGTGTGCGAGCGATATTTCAATTTTATTAAAGAATAAATATAAATTTTACCATAAATATATCCGCGGTACGATCGTAAAAAGTTTGATACTAATATGATGATTGATATATAAAACCTGTGCCAATGTTACATTTTGTTATAGTCGGTGCTGACGTTAAGCTTTTAGATTCATGTCAACAGTATTCTACTTTCTGACAAATTGCTATGCAAAGTGCTACATGGTAATGTCGAGAATCAACTTTGTCAGATTCAGTAGTGAATTGTGAATGAAGTACAGTGTACAATGCATGTAATGTGGAGGCAAGTATGAATGTGTACTTGGCGCATGTCATATGCATGTATGTATGTATGTGTGTAGTCATGTATGCCAGATCACAGATGGGACTGTATATGACCCGAAAGAAATATGACTATTCAGCTATAGATCCCGGCACTTAGGCAACCTGATGTGATCAACCCCTCTATTAAAGCCGCCATTTTTCTCGTAAATTTCAGATAGCATTGTGTATTAAAACAGGGCCGGTCTAGCAGGGGAGAAAGAAATGCGATAGGGTAAATTCACCCTTTAAACTGAGGGATGAACATTCGTATATACATACAAATTTATCTTTACGATGGAAGGTTTCAGTGTGTTACGCAAAATTAGACTATCTTTTATTTGATACAAATACTCTGTTCAACGTCTTACCACATATGAACTAATATATTTGTTCGGATGAAATTTCATATAGATATATTTAAATCGAATTATTCAATGATACTGTACATGGGAATTTATCAGTTGTAAATTGGGATAGTAAATTTATGCGAGTACTTCTAGTAACGGTATTGTTGTACAACCCTTATCAATCTAGAACGATCCGTGTAAATGTCAGTTTACTAATTTGGTAAACCTGGTCCCTATTGTATCATGTATTTCAATCTGACAATGTGAGAACCTCAATATAAATATTCTCAAAATAATTAAATGAAAATGACACAAGTATGCTATTATTTAACGTTGTTATAAGTAATAACATATTTTATAAAAATAGTTAATTTGTTCACAAATATTAATGTAATTTTATTCATTATGCATGCATACAAATTTCACATGTTACTGTAGTATTCAAATTACTGCATGCATTGAATTGTTTGTGCAATCATTTTGTGAATTGCAGTGGTAATTCACTAACAATACCTACATCTGCGTTCTAATTGAGCAATTAGAACCTTAGTGCAATGAATATTTTATTTCAATTATAGAATGCAAACATGATGTAGAAGATTGCAGATAGACCTTTGCCGACTAACCAATAATAATCAGTATCTTATTGTCCACGTCAGGTTATAGAGTTGACGAAAATGATACAATTGCGTAAAATGCCAGTTGTCTATGTTCTACGAATGAAGTAGTACATATGTTTAACAATAAATTCGTACTGTAAAATTTATGACTAATATAAGATGAAACACCTTTGTGAATTGTCTTGTTGCCCAGCTCTTGACTAAGATTATTTTTGTAGTAACTTTAGTAACTGAATTCTAAAATGCCACCATAGATAGATACTTTCAAATATGACAGAATTTTTTGATCTTATCCACTTGGTTGGTGACTGTCTAAGACACCGAAGGCATTATGGCGTGTTTCATTTGTTTTACATTTTGTGAAACTTTGCATATCATTATTTTGCATTAATGTACACGCCCAAAAATAATAGGCATTGCTTATATAAAATAAAGAAATATTGGACAACTTACGTTTCATAAATAATACTACTAATTATGGAAATATATATTTGAAATCTTAGTAATTATTTAATATGTGTACATATTATATATTTTGTTTCAAAAGCAATTGTAGTCACAACGAGAATTAGTTAATATAATTCTAGATTAATGCCTGCTCAAATATCAATTAACGCGCAAAAGCCACAAGTTACAAATTGTATGACACCATTATATAGTGTAGATGAATTACACAGGATTATATAGAAAATATATACCGACTTCTAAAAATGTAAAAAGACATTCAAAAGAACCATATTGTAATAATGAAATATTTTGATTCGACATCTGTTCAATTTGTGTTTAAATGCACTTTAAATGTAATTGCTTTTAATATGATAAACAAGGGTTCACGATATACATTTATCACTTTCCTGTTTGCTCGCATAAATCCTGCAAATGGAGAAGGCAATAAATCTAAAAAAAAAAAAACGAATTAAAATTGCGGTCCATTGCCACTTTTTGCTACCCTGTGGCTTGCGGCCACTCTTGATGTCAATAAATTATTACGCTTTTTTTTTGCAAATTACAAGGGAGGCTGAATTATAGCTAATAATTTACTTACATGATATCTATATTGTTAGAACTCTGGCTATTTTGCTTTAGTTTATTACAGAATTACCACATATAGTTATTATTTCTATAATCACAAAGTAATATCATAACACTTTAATACATTTCCAACAGCTGTATTACATTAATTATATTTATATGCTTGAAACCACTATTATTGTGAAATATGTTTTACCCGATTTATTAGTTTATAATTACAGTAATATTTATTATATTCAGTATTCTATTTGACGGAAGAATATTGTCACTTAGAAACACGAGTTTTCGATTAGGATTTGTCCGGTAAATGAAAATGTTTAGAGCACTTTTCTCACAGAATATTCCGCGCGTACCGTGTGTTAGCGTCGTGTTACGCTGTGGCACGGCACGCCGCGTGTCGTTCTAGTTTGGAGCGTCTCGACGGATCAAGCGTCGGCCACGCACTGAGGAGGATCAACTGACGACGATTGTGAGATGCGACCCACAGCGTCTGTCCGTACACGTCGGTGGTTCTTTCTAATTTTAAGCGGTGTACACCGGGCCTGACTGACCCGTCACTCTGACTTTCGCAAAGGTCATTTGTGATCAAACAATACTCGTGTATTTCGTTTTGTTATTTCGTACCAGTTCGTACACAGTTGTTATGCCTAAATAAGAAAATCATTATCTTCTTGCGAATACACACTGGCATCGTTCACCTTTGCCAGTTCGTTTTAATATGACTCATAAACTTGGGCCGCACAAACAGGTATGTCTAGTGTGCTCTGCTTATTTTAATACTACAATTATTTAACACCAAAATGGCTAAATGTTGGTAACGTTAATGCGTCATGAATATTCATGAGGGTACAAATTAATTGTGTGCACTGCAGTTGGTTGAAAAATGTTGACTAACCGATGAATTTATTTCATTGTTTTATCGAACTGAATTCAAATTACGTACGAAATTAATGACATCGATTGATATTCCATAGAATGGTTCGTATCATTGACGAATAATAACGATACTTTTGTGTCACCCATTATGAACAATCTCTGAGAATACATTTAAAATTGACTGTTCAATATTTTGTATAATAATATCTGATGTAATGTAAAATCAATTAGTGAAATCGTAATGAACGGTCAAGGTAGACTTAAATTAAACCCCAGACATGGTCTTATATTGTTTGCAGCGATATTAAATTTAAACTAAATTGCTACTAGATTGTAATAGTGTTTTTGTACCTTCTCCATGTTGTTGTATCCAATAATATTGTATTACATGTACGTACAATATGTACATATGTACAATCATAGATTATATATTAAGCTATCTCTCTGTGTGTGGGAGTTTATCTCTTATACACTCCACTCCTGGTACAATCCAATCGAGAGAAATTCTATAAATAGATAATTAACATCAGAATTTACATTAATATCTATGCAAATTTCTAGCCTTGGGTTTTAATAGAATATTATTGTTTGAACTATGAAACATTATATTTTGCATACGATTGTAGGAGTAAAGAATGGGGTGAATTTTTATAATAAATTATATCCATCTGCCATACCAATAATTTGAATAAAACCAGTTGCCAAATTTCTAAATAATTACCATTGCATTATGAGTAATTTGAGTATATTAAATATGTAATAAATATGAAGTGGTTTCCAAGCAGCGCGTATGTATGTTTATATAAAAAGTGCGTTCCATCTTTCACTGCTAATCAGGAGCACTATCCATTTAATGCTTAAGTGATTTTATGACATCGCTGTCTTGTGGCGTATAATTTACAATCGTGTCCCGTGAATGCGCACACACACATACATACAAGCGAGAGACCCCTATCATCAGTCACCTGTGCTCACTGCATGAAAATAGCGCGCACACACTCTATTTATATATCCGTAGTACACGCGGTGTGAGTATACAGTTACACTTTATGAATCTGCCAGAAGTTTATTAACATTATTCCGCCGTGTGTCTGTCTGTCAACTGCCATGTCCGACACTTCAGTTTACTTGTTGCATGCATGTACTCCTATTTACCTGTTAAAACTCGCACTCATATTTAAACGATGATTTTTGAAAGCTGTAATTTATAACCGCCATACTGGCGAACCTAGTAAAAACTGAGGTTATGGCAGCCGTATTTAACGATACACATGTGGGATGTTATGTTATGTAGAGTTGCCCGCTAATGTTGTAATGAAGATGTTTTTGCAGATTTTATGGCTCTAGATGTAACGATTTTCACAGCGTAATTTTTTATTTTGATTTATGCCGTTACTTGCACGTGTTTAATACAGGACTCGATATCTGTAGCTAATTGAAGCTATTAGCTACTCTGAATCTAATTCCACTGAGCACATAATTATATACATTATTTTTATTCACAAATCTATACTTCAATTATAATTATTTTTGTGTAATACACAGATAATTGGGTACAGATTAATCATTCTAATTTCTGAGGTAGCAAATTACAAATATGTACTTTTATTTCCATTCCTATTAATATATATATATATATATATATATATATATATATATATATATATATATATATATATATGTGTACCATCGTATAGAAAATATAATCATGTGAATATGAACTTTAATACGATTTAGGGTTTAATTTAGTTCTCATTTGTGAGTTTTATAATTAATCTACCTTTTGATGCATATGTGGTCAATTTTATTTCTAATTTACAAAATAAGCTTAAGTAATATACATATTTTAAAATGCTACATTCACATCGGTATATTCTGAAATATTTCACACGCTGGTGCATTGCAAGCATACAAATACGATTAGTATATTAATGAATAAAATAATTAATTAACACTGTATGCCGTGTTCTGGGTGAAACACGTGTCAATGATAAAAATGTATATAATGGACTGATTTTCCTTACGGTGATGCGCTTAGAATGAATGATTTAAGAATGAAGCCAAGTGATTTATAATAATATTATCCGTTTCTTAACATTCCCAAGTCGTTCTCCGTGCCGTAATAAGATTCGTCCGACAAAATTGGCTAATCTATATGTAAATTCATGTTAATCAGTGGTTTCCAGATTGAAAGCTCATGTTAAGTTATCGCTATCAAACCTAATAAAATAAAATAATAATAATAATAAACCCAGCATACCTTTAAAATAAAATAATAATAAAAAACACAGCATACCTTTCTAACACTAATTTTCTTCTTTTCTCAAACACATTATTTTTTATATATTAGCGTGTGTGGGTCTAAATTGTAATAAACATAGACACACATTTGAGCATCTCGGCTATACAATTACAAAACATTTACATTTAGATTTCTGAAATCACATAAAGATGAAATCTTAATTAAATTGTCACTAATAATTGCCTGGTTATTATTCTGTGAAAGAATATTAAATATCATGATAATTATCATAATGAATAAAATTATCATATTCCTTGTTTATCAGTTTAAATGGTACATGGGGCTAGTTGACTGAATTCTTGAATACTGGCGAATTACTTGGTTTTGATTGATTGAATTTAACATGAAGACTGCAAACATTTGCAGAATTATAACTACCGCTTAACTATTGTTTACATACAATGAAACGAACGAGAATTTCTGATTTTATTGTATTTCCACATTGTGCGGTGCCTACGTGCTAGTGAACTGTATATAAACATTCACATATAAAACTGAAAAACATAATCTAATTTTGTATGCGTCTTTATTGATGTTGAAATTGATGTGTGCACGAACTTTGTTATAGTTTTGTGACGATATTTACAATGATGTAAATATAACTGATATGATTGAAGTGAATACTCGGCAGTAATGAATAAATAAACAAACATACCATCACCTTTTGTATCTCGAGTCTCTACACTAAGGCCAGTCGAATACATTTCTGTAAGCAGTTCACAGGAATGAAATTTAGTAGACAAACTTGCATTCCTCTTATGTATAATGAATTTTTACAGTGTACACAATGCCTTTACAACAATACGACATTATTGTTAAAGGGACGCAGGAATCTCTTCTGTCACAAAATTTTTAGAAAATATTTGCCTTCTAGACAAAGCTATCTGCATACATGAAATTCTTTTGGAAATATTTTTGTTCCACACATTGTTATATTTTCTTCCCGGAACAAATACGCCGTCTACAGGAATAGAAAGAATCTAAAAGCAAATAAATATGCAAAAGATAGGACATAACTTGCGTATTTCTATAACGGCTACAATAAATGTATAATGAATTTGAATTCCGGAAAGTTAAGTGACGAGAGTGACGTTTTCTATTATTTTTATTCACATTAAATTAGTGCGGTTACTTAATTCTAATTAAAATTCTAATCTTGTCATACAGTTGGCTGTGCATATGTGTATTTCATAATTAGTGGGGAACATGTTAAGTACGTAGAGCATGTGTTAATGAGAGACACAGCGCGACATGTAGATACTCGTACGCACATATACAGGTACATATTTTACAAGGTTTATGTGTAAAACTCGAAGTTAATGCCCCGTGCACCGTAAACTTGCCACTTGATCGTTTCACACGGCGCTGACAAATAATTATATTCCAAATGAACCGGCGACGTTTCACAGATACTACCGCCAATCGATCGACAGATGATTGGAAAATGAGTATAATTAGCTAAATTATAAGTGGTTTTTTATGCAAACACGGTAACCTGTACCCGTATTAATATAACGTTTATATTACTTACAAGTGAACAGCGTTATATTAAATGTAATAATCATAATCAACAATATAGATAGATAAACATTATCATTTTTATATTAAATATTATCCAATGAATCCGCATAAAAGTGGTTATTCTACATATGTATAGTTAATATCATTTTGTTTTGCTTTGTTGTTCTTAGTTTTGAACGAGTTTATGAGCTCGTAAACATATAGTAGTGTATAGAATTGTTTGCAGTCTATCACATACTTTATTTCTATAAACTTGACGACAATGAATGAACACTAATCTACGGGTATTGTCAAGTGGATAATTTGCAGTGTCACTTGCATGGTTGTAAATATAGAATGATCAAAGTATCATGCATCATCATTGTATGGTAACTAAATAGTGGGCATAGCTGCTAATCACAGGTGAAACACACGGCACATTACGCACACAGATGCACGCGGGCGCCCAGAGCCGTACGCAGCCCGTCGGCCCATACAGATATTTTATAACACTTAATAACAGGCCACCGCACATTGAACACCTCAATCCTAGCGCACTGTGATGTTTAAATTATCTGTTTGACGATGCGCTCCTCCGATAGTGGGAATGAATTATGGTCCAGTCTACGAACACAGCGCTTTCTTTTCCTACAGTTACACTAAATGGCAATGTTGTGTGTCCCACGCCTTATTTACTACCGATCATTTGGTCAAGAATTGGCAGCTCAGATAGAGATATTTCAACTTACTGTTATGTTGCAGATTTTAAATATCAAGATACGCATAATTAACAAGTTTTCGCCCACTACGATCATTAACTGGACTGTGGATTTGTTGTTCATTTCTCAGCTTTTTACTGTTATAACTACAGACGTGTGCACAATCCTTATGTATTTCGTCAGGACTTAGGATTCAATGAAGATATATCAATAAAAATTAGAGTGTTTTCAGTGTGAATAAAACATATTTTACACGTAGTCCGAAAGAGCATTTCCGTATTCCGTGATGCTGCCGTATTGTCCGACAACTACACTTTATGGCCTGTTGAACCTTGCGTGAAAATACGACCAGCTTGCACGATTTATTTCATATAAGAAAACCCGCATACAATCCTCCTCCGACTGCATTCTCCGCAGATGCAGGATGATATTTACCAACCTAAATATAGACATTTGTAATATAATATTCAGTTTCAAAACCGCAATGAATGCCACAAATTAAATATTCTCCTCTGAGGTATGTTAACGGTATTTAAATTTTTATTAAAATTTTGAACATGTTTTTAAACTGTAATTAAATTTCTCAAATGCCGTATTACAATGAATTATTACACAGCGTTATTGTACTGGCCTGATCTATTCCGAATGGCACTAGAATTAAATAAAATAAATAGCGCTGGCCATGACAGTTGGCAGTTCTGTTATCAGTAAGATCTACAGTACTACCACTACACTAGACCGCGTATGAGTAGAACATCCGTTATCTTCAAGTATATATTATAATGGCAGCGGCACTGGCACAGTTATAATTCACCAGTGTGAATTACTGTTGCCTGTTGTTGTTATACAGCATGTACCATTTCATAATCACCACATATACATATATAGCCTGCACCTTGCAGCACATTTCCAAATGCGAATTTAACAATACCATCATCTCTCTAACTAACACGACGATATTAACAACATCAAATAACACCTTCAGTTAGATATAAATCTAGAGATCCTATCGCAACAATCACTCATGATTTATGTCTTCATGTAAATCTAGTGTTCCTTACAATGTGTTAAAATATCTACGCTTTTTTATTGTACATAATTATGTATGAAAAGAACTATAATCATTCGCCATATTATATAATTACATAATTGCCGAAAGATTGGTTACAACTTGTAAGTACATTAAAAAAAAAAAAACGCGAACTACTTAAATTTGCTTAAATTGTTGTTTTATATTTTCACTTGTATTAAAAATCAAAGATTTACTATTAACATTTATATTTACCTTTCATGTCGGAAGTGTACTATCGTTTACAAATGGTGTGTTTTTAGCGAGTAATTGAAAGAAAGATCTGGTTATGTCGTGCGCGTTTTCCTCAGTAATAACATTTGCATACCTTGTGCTTGCGGATGAAAATACAGAGATCGTTATCACTTTTCAACTAGTCACTGAAGAGTTTATCGTCTGTTAAGTGCCTGGTGCATACCGAGTGGATAAACATAACAAAATATACTCACAAACGATTATTTGAAATTTTTCGAATGAATAAAACCGTTTCAAAGTTTGTGTTATCAGTAGAGGTACTTGAAATATGAATAAATAACACTTGAAACAATACTGCCTGCAAGATAATGAACTACCAACATCGTCGTTTGACAAATTTCGTAAGAAAATGTTTCTCTGTGTGACATATGAGTATTTCGTGGTTGCCGTTTGTTCATGTATAAAACAGTGAAATGACAGGATCCGTGTTGGCCACGGTGCGATGAGATTTATAACGTCATATAAATTTAGAAAATCCACACCATCAGCGCCGCGCCAGGACGTTCTTCAAACCAACACTTGTGTGCAAAATGGATGACGCATCAATTGGTGTCGTCTATCGTCGGAAACTTGATCCTAGAACATATTCTACACTACCGACAGAGCATACACAATGTCCACACACACGCACACACACACATTCTTCTTTACTAGTAGTCGCATCCACATCGTCACGATTTATTTTCAATATGGGACAATCGTATTTTTCTTATTTTAATCTAATAGCAGCGAAATTGTTCCTCTTGTGATGTGTTTGAAGGGAGTTTATGATGAAATATGAGTTGGGAGTTATATTGACGCGAGATATGTCAGATATGTCTAGCAAAATAACGTGCTTTTTGAATTTATCTAATATCTATCTAGATCCACACTACATATTTGAATACACATATAATTTATTTACATAAACATTGCTTTAGATGCTAAGTTTATTCTTATGTTTTTGTCGAATATAAAATTTGTTATGGTTTGAACGATCCGTGGACTTTAGTTTGAGAAGCACTGGGTGCTTGTTCCTGAAGATGGATATCGTGCAATCGTTGGTAGTTGTGCAGTGGTTGTACTATGCGCTATGTGTGACTGTACCCCACACAAGTGTATGACTTTAATCGTATATATCTATTTTAATCAAGTTTTACGACGAGCGCTGTGATTGAAATCCGTCGACTGCTGCACACAGCGGTAGCAAAATGCATCAGAAGGATTCATTGCAACACCGACACGAATATATCTACATATTTTATTGCAGATATTACGAAATAAATTCCCAATGATATTTCATGCGATTAAGCGGTCGGTACACTCATGTGCACATTATACGGTACAATCTATTTCACGGATCACCGATCATTTACCACAAAACATTCAAACAAATTTGTAAAATTTATATTTCCATTAGCGGTATTAATTTGGTACTGCGGTCAAACTTTACCGTACATTCTAAAACAACATGAAATGCTGTGGTCTCATTGAAAAATTATTTAATACATTTTCCAATATTCTATGAAAAAAAAAATGTGTGGTTATTGTAGGAACAAAAGAAGAATTTTTACGAACCGTGACCTTGGCAAGTTTAACTCGTAAAAAGTAAGTGCTATCGTGGTTGGAGTATTATAAAATCAATGGTTATTAATTCCTATATACTGTAGCACAGTCCGCCAATTGTACGACTTTATGGCCAACTATAAAACTGTGTTTTGTGGCTTGATAAGTCGCGAGATCGAAAGCGTAATCTTCTGGCCATCATATAGTACGAGTAGCAGTCTGGACCACTGTCAACATCAACAGAATTTTCATATTCTATCATAGGAATTTACTATAAAAATATTTAAGAGCAAGAGTGTAAATACCGTATATGTTGAATCCTTTATATTTATAGATACGATCAAAACACACAAATAACACTAGGTTATATTAAATTCCACGTGATCAATTTCAATCAAATCAAACTCTGACAGCTCTTTTCATATTTACCAAAGTACACGAACGATAATGTATTAATTCCGTGTTGACCTCATTTGTTATTGTTATATATTTATTGCATTTGTAATTCAAAATTGTATATAGTACGAGTCCATCTGAATTTTAAATAATGTACATGTACAGCGACTGCTAGACAAGATCTCGCCTCTCCATTTACATGTGGAATATTCCAATTGAATTGTTTTATGAAGGAATATGTATTTGGGAATATGTATTGCGAATTCAGTGCTTTAAAGAATCTATTTCTGTTCGGTTCCGTTTGAGTTTGTAGTATAAAACGGCCAACGTTGATATATCTTCGATGTAACCATAAATTTAGAAGCAACGCAAATAAAGTGAAAATAAAAATTCTCCGATTCCCGAGAAAATACATTAAATTTTCCGGCAAGTCGACACCAAGAACCACAATAAAAGAAAACACTCAAGCAGATGTCAGTATTCGTAGATTAGATGCAGAACGTGGATGTGGAGACAAATAAAATCCAAAACAAAACAGAGAATAACCAGAAGCACTAGCCGTACCACTGGAAATGGACGTACGTCCAGAGAATGAGAAAGATGAACAACACTAGTGTGCTAGTGATAGTATATCGTCCTTTGCACACATAAATCCTTATCCTTTGGCCGACAACACAACCACACGCGCGCTATTATATACAGAATATATATATATATATATATATATATATATATATATATATATATATATATATATATATATATATATATATATCGGAATAGAGAGGATAAAAGCAACGAATATACCAACAAGTCAAAA
The DNA here is from genome assembly GCA_963422195.1 of Carabus problematicus. Classification (NCBI taxonomy): domain Eukaryota; kingdom Metazoa; phylum Arthropoda; class Insecta; order Coleoptera; family Carabidae; genus Carabus; species Carabus problematicus. The sequence continues at coordinate 17,705,356 of OY728582.1, forward strand.
TACTATTGCTGTCACGAAGAGGCGGAATAACGCACATTCGGTCTTCTATCCAGCCGTTAAGTGGATACTTGTATCTTTGACACACGGCTGTGTTTGCTCTTCCATAGACAACTCCTATACAGATATGTGTTATTCGGCAACAATCCAAGTATGTAATATTGTCAACAAATTCACATTAATACTCACCATGAATTAACATCAATTTTCAGAATCCCCCATATGTATTATACATGTATAAAAACATATATAAAACATCTTTATCGATACTATTTTCGGATAAATCTTCGATTTATAGTTTTCGAGTGTCTTTATTACACATAGATATACTCTCGCTATATCTGACCTTCGGCAAAGTAGAATATAAATACATAATACAAAAAAAATCTTTTACGATACCAGCATATATGTTACTAGTTCACACATCTGTAGTAAAAATCATATTTGTTGGACTCATCGTCCGAATTTATATTGCAATAAAAGATTTACATTACTTTATAAATCCTCTTACATGCTAGTACATCATCGTAAAGTATTTCTGGTTCATTTTATGTCATTCTACTTCACAGTGATAATAAGATTAACAATAATTGCTTCACTATTTTAATAAGGATCGTTTCACGATCCTCTATCTCATTTTGTTAACATAGAATTTTGTACTATATAATATTACAATTTGTCTGATAGAAGCCCTTTATCTGAAAGATGAAACTGATTGAATTGCATATTTACTGTTCAACTAAGTACAAAGCAAGCATACAAGAAGTAGCTAAAAGCAGAATTACTTCAGAATATCTCTGCGAACAAAGTAATACTGGCATTGTACCGACTATGTCCATCAATTAAAACGGGAACAGGTAATGGTTATAAAATGTAATGTAATATCCAGTAACACGGACATTTCACATTCATTATCTGTGTTTCTCAGCAGAAAACAAGAACTGCAAAATAACAAATGAACAACGACGACGACAACGACAACATAAAACAATAGCGCTCCCTAACGAGGCGTTCAACGGCTACTTTGATCGCTACTTCACAATTCTTTATATTGTAATGGCGGAAGTGGGAATTTGATATTTTTAGTTTTGCTGTGTAACGTGTGCGCAAACACATACATGTGGACACTCGCATATATATCATCATTTAATGAGCACGTGTGCGCGGTTGTTATGTACAGATTGAACTAAAACAACTTTCATCTCGTTTTCAAATATGTATACTTGATATCGCAGCGTGCTTTGATCTTTCCTGTTACATTATTTTTGTAGGCACCGACTTCTCTAGATAACTGGTAAATAAATGGAATCGTAATAAAACGTTTAATTATTTTCCTATACATGATATACATTTACGTACATACAAGAATGAATATAATGAGAAAATGTTCCTGTGTTGCATACTAATCATTATCACCTGTTTGGTATTTATAACTTTCTAGTGAATTTGGTTTGTAAATATTAATTATAACTGGTATAATTCATGTATAAATAACTTACATCTAACCGGAGCTATAATCATATATTTAGACATTAACAAGTTTCCGTGCAATTACTACACACATATATAAATATGATCCTAATCCCAGAGACCCGAAGTAAATTGGCTTGTTGAAAGGGTTATGTCCTAGTGAACGAACGCTCGCTACTATGCTCGCTCGCTCGCTCGCTCGCTCGTGTACGCTTTCTCTACCGAAAATAGATGTATTAATCAAGTTCCGATAACGCTCAATAAAATCCGGGAAGCCGGCCGAATTATCTCGAAATGAGAAAAAAATGTCGAGTGCTGGATGGTGAGTCTTTCCACTTCATTTATTGGTTATACGCGTAGCGTGGAAATTCTGCGACATTTCATTTTCTCCAGAATGGCTTCCGCCCCCTCTCTGTCAAGGTCACGTACGTTATGTTCCCCCACTCTGTATGGTCCCAACGGCAAAACATCAAGGGACACTTTAATGTCGAGCCCAAGTTATACACATACAGTAGCGCGCACCAACGACCTACCGTATGCAACGAGACAGTCAAGTTTGTTACAGACTTGGCGAACTAACATACACATGGTGCAGACAGTGTTCTAAACTCTAAGTAAGAGCACGTCATGTTGTCATGGTATGTAGGTGCCTGGTATTCGGATACTGGGAATATGCTAGTTTTATACCACCACATAACAATGGCTGCAGTTACGAATAAAAAGTTATTGAAACGAGCGAACCGCGCCAAACAACTATACGGGAATCATTGTGGATCAAACGAGATTTTGAAGTGATTGTGTTTATGGTTATAAGTTTTCAACGATAATATTTGTCAGCGGCGACATTCAGTAGATGTCATTAGAGATTCCATGTTTCAACGTTGTTATAAGCCGAAACTTTCTGCCTTTATACCTTACTGATTCTGACAATGCATGTTTGATAATATCTCTCCCAGTTGTATCGTAGACCCGCATGTTTCCAAAACAAAGATTTTAATCCAAACAGTAGGATTTATCACTGACTTTAAAATACAATGAATAGCAAATGCTAGTGTTTCATTCAATCATTTGCATTTTCTTGTCTTAATGTCACCTTTACGAGAATATACTAAATATTTAACACTTTGAAAACATACGTATATGTACTACTTGTAGTATATAGTCATGGTAAAATTGTGCCGTCCGATACAAGCTTCAACTCCGGGTTCGACTGAGTTACGCGCCGAGGATGAGTGGAAAACGGAGATGAGTACATACTGCGTGCCCCGCGCTATTTCATTCAGAATCCTCGCGTACAGCATCCGCCGTCGCACTCTCATCGCGCCAACCACATCGCTTAATTTAATCACAACGGTTTTTTATCGACACCCATTAAGCATTAAATTTAACCGCAAATAAAATAATCACGTCCTCGCACAGGAAATTGCATTCCCTACGTCTTACCACGTTCCTACAACTCGGTACACAAACGTTCACTTTTTACTTTTTCTTTTCTAAACAATTCCTGCTCAATGTAATCCGACTAAATTTAATCCCGAGCGACACGGTGTTTGTGTTGTCGTTTGAGTGAATTTATACGATTATTTGGGATATGATAAAAATCAATGTGTTTGTAAGCCGATTTCTCTAAAATTATCAAAACAAAAATGCAGCACGATTTTAAACTGGAACATTTCTTTTTGTTTGTAGTGAGTTTTAAATAAAATTGTTTTGTCTAACTGGGAAAGGGTATTTTTGTGTTTGTCTTGTACATAATACTTTTATAAATACGTTTTAAATTCAAGTTTATTTTAGTTTCCCGGGTAAATAATGTTTACCATTTGTTGCTCTGCAAAGCATTCAAACCAATTCATCATTCATTGTGTTCGGATGCATATAGATAGTACAATATTGACTGGGAAAATATCTGTGTGGAAAGTCTAAAATGTTTTCTACTGGTAAACCTACCATCAATCAAGTTGGTTTCACAGATCACAGGTATGTGCGGAGGCCTTCTCCTTATTCATATCAAAGTTTGCACATACATATTTCAGTAAACTCAGATCGATGACACATACATACATATTAACATTCCCGTTTGATCTCGCACATTCTACGATACGCAACCTTTACTTCATTAATAAATTAAACTTCAAACTTATTACAAGATAAACCTTGGTACGTCATCTTGGATATAATTTCAAAGGATTTCTCTCTAATAAAAAGCACACGATGATAGGAATTTTCAAATTCTAGGTAATTGAATCAGTGGATTATATTAAATTTATGTAAAACCTAGATAAAATAATTGAAGTAGACGGTTGGAATAAAGTTAGTGGATATTATGTATACTGCGAGGACTTGAATTTTGTCAATTTAATTAATATACGTCTAGGCGCTGAAGTATATATTCTTTTTTTTAATACGCATATTTATGCATTAAATGTAGATATTTCCAAAATAGCAATAGGCTCTTCATTAAAATGCAAAGTCAACCGTTCATTTTCGGGAGCGTCACCAAAACTTAAATCTATGCTAGCTAAAAGTCTAGTTCGGTAACACTAAGAGCTTTTCAAAACTTCATAAACGCATTTTCGTGAAAACTCAATAAAAAACCGGCAGCACGAAGGAAAAGCAAATATGTAAAATCAAATCGGCGTTGGCCGCGGATCAAAGTACCGCGTGCCATATATATATATAGCAGAATACTAAACATGTGTAGCTAGTGAACGTGCTGAAACAGATTATATGTATTAACCCATGCTTCCATGGGTAGTGTGACGCGTGGCAGTGAGTAAGCTCAGCTTGGTATCTCGTATGCTCGCACACGGTATGCTAATGTGCGTGCGCTATTTACGACATAATTGCACCGGGCCCCCCGGTAATGCTGTGCTGAGGGGGCGGAGATATACCGACCGTGACCTTGACGTTGTAGACTCGTCCTTGATGTGGGTGTGTGTGTGTGTGTGTGTGTGTATGCGATGCGCAAGAATCACGGACTCAATAAAGTTTACGTTGAATACGTTTTCCAATCTCATGGCTTACGTGTTGGGCGTCCGGCAGACAGATTTATATATCTTTTCTTACAATCACACATAAATACACTAACACTCCAGGACCGGCTCAATGTTGACACAAATTCCAGTTATTAAATATCCCTTGGGATACACAAATAGCGCTATTAGCAACTTCAGTTCAGTTTCAACAAACCGTGGTGTAGAATTGATTCATGCAATACAGTAAACATAATGTTACATCGCCAAGTAAAAATTTCCTGTATAGTATAAATTAATTCTACACCCTAAAAAGAATACATTTGATTTTTAATTAAACTACATGCTTCAATGAAATCACCAATGCCCAACTAAATGCGACGTACGGTCCTGGTTGAAATATATGTGTGTCTGCCCGTCCCTGTGCACACATTCTGTACAGAAATGACACTTTATTCAATCGGATTTTTTCTAGTTTTTTTTTTTTCTGTTTTACTTAAAGCAAATTCGTACCAGGGAAATTGCTCTTCAACAAAACGTTATTTTAGTCTAACGAGTCTATGAATTAATTGAAAAATTTCGCAACTTTTGTTGATTTCTACGGATTCAAATCGATGCCAGACGTTTCAAATGGTGGGTATACATAAATCAAATTACGTGCGTTTCTCAACTTGTACCTGCACTTCATTGGATAAACTTTTCTTCAACGTAATTTTTTCAAAACAAATTCAATAACAATATCTGTAATATTACTAAAATTTGTATTCTTGGAAATTTTTAATTTAGATTACTTAAAATATATATTTTTAATTTTGAAACTTTCAAACTAATTCTTAAAGTCCCTGGAAGTGTATTCAGTGACATATATTTTTCTTATTTCATCGTAATGAGGACAAATGCGACTTTTTAGAAATTGCTAGTGACCTGAATAACTTAGTTTTCACAAGAATAGTTACAGAATTTATTTTATTAAAGATATGTAATTTGCCTAAACTTCCACAGTTATAGTTACTATCAGGAGTTTCCATAACATATTTAATAGAATAAAAGTTAAATATTCTTTTACAGTCTTTCATGTTATTGATTTTAGTTCAATTGATTTATGCTCCCTTGCGGAAGATATAGATGCTATCTTCATTTTCGTTTATACGAACCGAACATAAACGGTTCGTTATTTGACTTTTATAGTTGTGACCTTGGTCGCAATAAAAAATATATCGCGAATTTTGAGTAATAAAAAAGCAGTATGAAATAAACAAAATCCCCCACACTGATGTAATTTGGTAAAACATTATTGTTTTTACTATGTTGTCGATACTGGCACTCTCGTAGAACGAGAATAGTCCATTTTCTGATCCAATATGGCGGTTAAATTGCTCCCTGTTTCCGTCCGGTTTGACGTCACTTGACCCCCCACCACTACTCTACTAGCCATTTCCGGTCGGTTCTAAAACAACAGTAGAATACTGTTTCAAACAGAGGTAGCCAAACCACTGTGCTAGAGGTTCACAAACTGTGAAGTTAATATTTAATATGTTTGTAATTCGATAAATACATTTATATAAAATAACTGTTTTTATTACTTTACATTATTCTATTAGTGAGGTGTGTCATTGTTTGATTACCACTGATTGAAGATTCCGTGAGTCTATGACTCATGACCGTTTGGAAATTGCAAGCTCATAATTTATAGCGGTTTTCTCTCTGTATTGGATAGTTGTATCCCCCATTGTACTGCACAGATGATTCTATTGTTCCTTGGAAGTGAAATATTTGAGGATTTTCTTCATGAACACAAACACTTATGCGTGCGACATAAGATTTACAGCCAACTGTAGTTTATTATCATTTGTCGAAGTGGAAATAGCGGTACAATACACAGTCGAAATGGTTGGCTTTACATGTGATTGACGGCCGACTGGAACGTAGATGAAAACGGAAATGATAATTGATTGTACAGAGATATACGAACCTATAAATCAGTGACGGTGTTACACGGTAGCGGTAACTGTGTTATAAACAGATAAGAAAGTTTGTAACTAACTAAACAGTAGTTTAATGCGTCTAATATACTTGCTAAACGTTACTACCAGATTTTTATTCCGGTTTTTAAAAGTAAAATTCACGTATAGAAATTTGCATACAATGTGATAAAAAGCACAGCTTGTCTCGTACATACGCCGTACAATCGACCCCCATTTCCAGTGACGGCGGAGAAAAAATGTCGCGCCTTTTAACGACACTCACGGCTTCGAGAGAAAATTCTACATGAAATAGTTGAGTAAATATAGAATATTCTCTTGCGCAGTAATAGCACTTCCAATTATCAGCAATCATTTACGTCTTATAAAGGAACGTTAATGATGCAGTCGACTATTTGAAAATTAATTTCAATAGCAAATGAACCGACTGCATTTTGTAGTCCATTTGTCACATTCAATTCTCGTCAAGAAATGTCGAACATACATTCTTAATTAAGTTTTGTTATGTTCGTAACATAGAATGATTGTAATGAATATGTACTTAATTGCAACACTTACCTTCACCTCTGACATGATGATACTGCTCGATATATTTACACATAATAATAATTACATTTAGAACATTTATTAAATATAAATATGTACAATGAACAGTGATAAATATATTAATCTGAATCATATGCGCTAATCAATAATACATGAATTGTGTCTAATGTTTATTTATGTAGAAAGAAAGGTTTTTCTGCAAATTCGTATAGTCAAATACCCTGAATCTTACTATAATAATTTCATGGTACAATAAACATCATTAGATGCAATTTATTGAGTTTTGTTTTCCATTCCAAAATCTATAAAGTGTATTGTTGAATCAGCCTTAGGGGATTTATAGGATAATTACCAAAGATTTTCTAAATTCAATATATTTTCTTGACATTCTGTAGGATCCAATAGCCATTAAAGTAATTCTATAAGTACTTTTTCAATTAGATCTTTTACAATTTTTAGTAATATTTTACATATATGCATATTTAGACCTATGTTCTCAATTTTGAACCGTAGGCAATGATTATAAAGATTTTAAGAAGCGATATTTGACTATTAATACATTTTTGTTTATTTATTCCATCAATGATTATGTATTATTCTTTATTCCTAGATATTTGGTTTACTTACATATTAAGGAAAGGTGATACGATCATAAATATGTATAAAACTCTGATTCGTATTATTTCAAAGATACTTTTCAAATCGAACAAGACACTGCACTGTACTATAGACAATCTTATAAAACATCCAACCAAGTTTCTACATTAATTATGTCTTCCTTAAAGTCTTTTATTCAATTCTAAATATAATTCATTCGCAATACGTATACTACGGCATTCTTCTTTTCTGTCGTTACATTTTCGAAAATTAACATAATTACACCTCACTTTACGTAACTCGTTGATTTGGTGAATGATAATCTAAGATGCTGCTCTGACATGAAGATGTACATTGTGGGAAGTTTGTATTGGAAGTGTACGTTACGTTGTGAGTTTGTGACTGTATCTATACTACTCTATACTATACTACGGACATGGCTACTTTGCAGTGTCTGTTGTTCGGTTGCATTGTTGCCGTTGCAGATGCACTGTTGTTGGTCTGCATACGGACTGTATGTGTCGTGGCCATAGTGGTGGATCGCCTAGAGGAATGCTGCGTTAGAGACGTGGTTACCGTTCTCGACGAGTTGTCACTACCCCCAAGGCACCGGGATGAACCTGACTCAAACCCGGGACAACCGCTTAACCATTTCAACGGGAACAGCTTTCTGCAAATAGCATTAACCAACTTTTCCACCAATCATTATTTTCTTATTCTTTTTTTGTTTGTTTTCTGTTAATCCGTTCGGCAAATCAAGTAAACAAAAACTTTGAAATAATTGGATAATTAAATAAATGATCCTTCCAACTGACAGATCATCGCGTAAAAAGAATTCTAGTTTCTCGCAGGTTTATTTGCAATATGTTTCGATAATTTCATATTGAACATATAAATCTCGTATAATCCGTGAAGTAAACCGTTATTTAACTAATTCTAACGTCCCACTGCAATTTCTACTACCACGGCGATCGAATTTCTAACGGCAATTTACTTTTTGATCGATATATTTAACGTCAACTTTTAATGATCACTCGACTTAATGGCACGTTCACATGCAACTACCATTACGGTGGTTACGTTCAATGTACCAGGTCTTAGATTTCTCTACTGCAAACTGAGATATCAAAGTATACGCTGGATTTCCATTATTCGAATGACATTCTTTAATATCGTTAGTAGTATTTTGCAATAGACAAATCAAGAGTAGCAATTGTTATTGTGAATTGCGATGTATGAACATGTGTATGTTTGTATTTGTATCGTTCTGTTTGCGTGTCATTACATTACCTGAGCGTACGACATGTGTGAGTGGAGAATAGACAGTAGATGACTGGATTGGCAGCGGAGTTGAGTGGTGCAAGACTCTGTATGAGTGTCGCCACCGCCGTCGAAGTTTGTGTACGAGGTATGTGCCCGTACACTTGCAGCAAGTCAAACACAATATACGGACTCCAGCACAACACGAACACTATACACACACACATACACATTATTGTCAATCAAAACATAGTTCTCCATTAACATAGATTTGTCGTGTGGATGTGTGTGCAGCACTTACCAAACACTATGACGAATGTCATCTTCACAGTCTTAATCTTCGCCTTGGGAATGATACCTCTGGAGCTCGCCCGCCGTGTGTCATGATCCTCGTACTGATGAACTGATCGCTGATCACATCCTTCACATTTATAATAGCGTATATTAAAAGTTCAATATACAAATATAAAACATATATCGAAATTAAATCATTCATGAGCTGTCTAATAATATAGCAGATAGATACAGTTAATATAAAATTTTCATTGTAAATTCATAACGCCTTTATTATATGAAATGAATTATATCATGTAGCCATTACGTTTCAAAACATAGACAGATTAATGTAGAAGTATATAAATAAAATAATGCGTTTTAAATTTAGATGTACTTTAAAAAGATTCACCGTGAATGGATGAACATTGCATAGATGTTTTATACGAGTATGCATATATGTGGATAGTTTTTTGAAAGCCGTCCACATTTTATGAAACTATAAAAGCGTAAAATCCCCTGAGCTAGGAAATTTATAATAAACTACATCGCTAGTCTGGACGAAATATTGTCGGGCATTTTGTGAAACTATTCCCATGTCTCTGCTTGTGGCTGCATCAACTTTGTTATTATTTCTAGTACATTCCACTTTTTTTATCGACTAAAGTCTACAGAAAAACTCGCCTACTTTCCAAATTTACATTGAAACATCATAAATAGATTAAATTTATAATTAGCTTTTAGTTAGGTTTGTTTCAATTTAAAATAATTGAAATAAACAAGAACATTGACCGTATGCTATACTGCTATTGTTACTGCATGTTCTTAAATGATATAGGTACATAAACTCACGACTCTGTCTCCGTCGGCTAGGCTGGTGGTTCTGTTGGAGCTGGTGGTGGTGGTGATGGTGGTGTGTGACTCCGATGGGCACCAGGAGTTTACTCTTTGACCAGATGGTGCGCACGATGACCGTGTAACACGCGCTGATAATGATGGCGGGTGCGATGAGCAGCGCCACTGTGATCAGAGTCATGTACACCTGCCACTGCCAAGGTTGTAACTCGATCCAGCACTGCAGTTGTCCTGTGTGCAACATTGCAACGTACAATTTATCATTGTGTTGTAACCGAATACCCAGTGCTAATTTCATTAATCTTAATAAAACAATTAGCAATCATTAAATCAGATTATCGAGTCAAATATCGTTCAGTTTCAAGGCTTCAGTACGTTCAATTAAAAGGTAAATAAATCAAATAGAAAATAAAATACACGGATTTTGAATGAAAAAAACAAATACGCAGTACCGATAACCTGAAGTCAATGGGTTTAATTTTGTAGTAAATATGTAGTTCCTTGGATCGTATTATAATATTTACAGGAAAATATTTGCATATAAAGTATACGGTAAAATATTCATGGTGCTTGACTCTTAAATTTTCCTCCGAAGCTATAAACTCATAAATAAATGGTAAAAAGCGCTGGATATATTTGCAGTAATGAAAATAAATAGCGGTACACTTTTATCGAGAACTTTTTAATTTTCCTTTGTTCATAGAAACTTTGATGAACACGTTTAAAAGTTGTTTTTTTCTAAGATTTCAAACTTTGTTATTTGTATTATCGAGTATCGGTAAATAAGTTTCGTTTACAAATACGTACGTACGTTATATATCGTAATAATTTGTAGCTTGCACAGTTCATGTATTGTAAGAATGTGTTCATTAGCTAGTGCATATATTGTTAATTAATAATTTCGAGCTGTAGTGCTCTTCATATTGAAATCAGTAAGAGACAAGCGGCTTATTAGATGGGTTTCAGTGCGAAGGATCCACATTAAACACAACCTAATTACTTATGTTCATTTACCGCCATATATGAAGTCTGCACTCAACCTACACTCACTGAATATAAATTCATATGCAGTTACAGCCAAAGTTCAACTAAGAACTTCAACCATGCATTCATAATATAATAATGGAAACAACACTTGCAAACTTGCCGAAACATATACTTATGACACAGCCTCTTTGGACGACTTTGGGACAATTCTCACTAGTCATGAGTTACATACTCGAATACTCCACAAAGTGGAATGAAATTAACAACTAGATTTATACATTATTAACAAATTAAATACATCTATGTTTTAGAAATCATTATATTAAAGTTAAAATGAAAACATACTTTTATAATACGATACTGAAATGTCTACATAGTTTTTAGCACAAAACTAATCTACTTTGCTTTTCAATAATAAATTGCTTGTAATTTAGTAATATAATAAATGGTTTGTTGTGTGCTAATATATAAAACACGATATTAATATTACAAAGCGTAGTAATTTAACGCACTTGTCAAATGTAAAACAAGTGTCGACGGTTAATTAATCTTATATGTAACTACATATTGTTGCTGTTGTTGTATGATAAAATGAAATACGAGTGTATGCAATTATGCACTAGTAATGTAATATGTATATGGTATGTGGTGAAGTCGCGTTAGCACTCCGTATATTGAGAGTATTTTACGGGATGAAATTATTTACCTGATAAGTATCAAGTCGGCTGTGTAATTACCAGTCTACCATGCAAATTAATTAAGTACAGGTTTTTCATGTAATTACATAGCAAAAGTTTCAGAAAAATACCCCTCGCTTTGATATGCAGATGTTTAACACAAAAAACTTAAATTACTTAACGCACATTTCCTACCAGCACCGCATTCAGGAGTTCATTACAGACGACTCAGAGCCGTAATGAGTTAAATAGTTATTGTAATGAGTGTAGTGCTAGGGGCTTGTCATATACACATGTGAATATGTAAAAGTACAATTGTAACATCAATAAATATTGCAGCGTTGTATAATAAATATTAATATAACAATGTAGTTACTCGTTTGTAGATTTTAAACGGTTACTTTTCAGTGGCAATTTCATTTGCAAATGATCAACTTACCCTCAATAGGTTTTTCCTCGAACAAAAATATTTCCGGCAGCGAAAACAGAATACTGATTAACCAGGCTGATATAACAAGGACTCGTGCCCTACGCCCTGAAACGAAACATTTCACAAATACCAATTATTTTTAAACATTACTTCAATCCGTCATTGGTATTAAAATGGTAACTATGTTTATGTAACATGCATATATGCATGCGTAGTTGATATATGTGCGTGTGTGTATCATCCATCATATGCAGGTACATATGTACTCACAGCTGCCGGTGAAGTTCATCGGATGCGTGATCGCATCGTAGCGGTCAATGCTGAGCGCCACCAGCACATACGTAGACGAGTAGGTGACAGTCGCCTGCAGGAATCGTATCAGCTTACAGGCCACGTTACCAGCGTGCCACGTCACCGTTATCCGCCAGATAATATCCGTCAGTACACTGATCAGTCCCACTGTCAAATCTACAACAAGCCCTCATATAACATTGCATATGTTTAATTACATGAACGTTCGGTCTCTTCTAAACACAATCAAATAAATAAATAATAAAAGAAATTTATCTATTTTCAAATATGCATTCATACTACGTTCCTACACGCTGAGTAATTAGTTCAAATTAATTAACTACGCTAAAACACATTTTTATTGTTTTGTATTTGCTAATAAAAACATCGATAAAAAGTAATATAAATTTCAATTGTATACATTCAAAACAACAATTTAATTATTCACTACTGCATCAACAAGCACCAACAAAGTAAATGTTATCAAAATTGAAACGATGTGTTCTCATCCAGAAACAATTACCAAGAACAATTTGTTAGCACAAAAATGTATGACCATTTAGTGAACGTTAAAATGAAATATACAAGAGTATTGTACATTTTGTAAAATGACAAGGTTACATACAACAATAATTCTGAATAACAAATTAAAATTCTGTGAATTATTTTCGACATACGTCATAATCTAATTTTCATTTATAATTCGATAATTATAATTCACTGGTGTTGTTGTACTAAATATAGATGTTTCAATCTGATTATTTTGGCTTTAATGATGAGTTACCTAATCAGCCACACGAGATTTGTTGTGAATACAAAGTACTGTATCGCAACTGTCACTTGCAAACAAAGCTTTAAATTTATATATTTTTTTATTAATATTGGTCGAAAGTTTCTGGCAAACTTTTGCGGTTGTATGAAAGTTCATAGTGACGAAATAAGGAAAAGTTTGTTGTCTAAAAGTTTTTTGATATCTGGAAATGTGTAAAAAGTGTGTCGAACTTTCAATGGTGTTTGTTAAAACGGGGACATATGTGAATATGGTAAAAGAACTCGTGCTTAGAGAGGAGATAACGTTATCAGTACAGGAAATGCAGTCTTGCTGATCATTTCAACCTGGACCACAACGATTACTGGTACTGCATTGAATGGTTCTTGAGAACGGTGATATATGGATTTAACTGATTAAATTATTCAGTACATGCTCAAAAGCTCTTCACAAATTGTAATTCATGACATGTGAAGCTCTGATATTTTTTAATTTTATTTTTTGTCATACAATGTTGCGTTAAATAAAATTTAATTGCAAATAAATGTAGTTGATAGCAACCAAAAACAGAGGTAGAAAATTAAATTCTATATGTAGTCGCCGCCAACAAACAACCATTTAATGAATGCTAGAAGAGATTGCATGAAGCCAATGTAAATAACACGCTGGCATACAAAGTCAGCCAAAGAAGAAATGTGTTGTTATTGTATGTTCTCTTCACACAACATACAGCCAATACACTTTCATTTCATCGCAACTAGAAAACGAATAACTAGTAAATATAATTTCAATATTGACATGTTTAATTTAATCATAAAATTGTTGTTCGATCGTTTTCTTTGTTCCAGCAAAAAGAACTTCTTGCTAGTACTTGAAGACACGCGTATAGAACTACTAGTAAACAAAGTTAAATGGTTTTAATTCCACGAATGTCTGTTTCTCCCTTCGTTACGACCATTTTATTGCATACTCTACAATGCAAATTGTAATTGTGCCCGCGGGTATACACTGGCCGAATTGCTTTTCAATAGTTTTATTTCGTAGAGAGTAGCGAAAGTACAATCCACACGATAACAAATACCTGCTATCGCCAGTTGTTTAATGAAGAAGTTCATCCGAGATTTCCTGCGTTTGTTGAGGCTTAACGTCAATAGTACTGCAGAGTTGCCAAGTACAATCATAACGAATAAGATCCAGAGTATGGTGAACTGTTCAGTCTGCAACGGAACAAATACAAGGGTTAGTATTTAAAAGCCTCAGAACGTTTTGGTTTCGAAAATTCTAATCGAAATATTTACTAAAATAGAGATTAAAAATAATAGCGAGACTGTCTTGATTTCTATAATTATCATACAAATGTGTCGACCCGGTTTTCATAGATGAATGTTTATTGAATAATGTGCAAAATTTCAATATAGATTGTCCCGTTATGAACTGACCATTCTAAAAGCAGAACCTATTAATAACATTAACACATAATTTAACAGAAGTTATAGCACGTATAACGTTAAATGTTTGGAAAAAAAAAATAATACAAAGTAATAAAGAAATATTATCCGTAACACGGAAGTAATAGTTTTGATTGAAAAAAATAATTTATATAGTTGATTTTAGTTTTGATGTTCGTAACAGGATGTTTTTAACACATTAACGTCTACAAAAATAATTTATACACCCGAGAAATGTATGTGCAAATAAATGAGCAGTCTATTTTTCTTACACGTATTCGCGAAAAGAAAAATAAACCGCACTTGTGTATGTCTAACACACCAAGTGGCATAATCTCCTATTACAAAAATTCTCGGCACGCTACTGATTATGTATTTACATAGTTGAATGTATATAAAAACCACAGACATTTATACATATGGATGAGGGAGGATAAACACACACACACACATCTATATATATATATGTATGCGTACTTGCGTACATGTACAGTGAGAAGTCGAGTAAAAATAATATCGGCTGTGTGATATATGGTACGTGTGCAAATTTTAGTGCTCAGTAAACGTAGTTTAATTGCGTAATAAATTCGCAGCGCGCAGAATAATAGTCAGCACCATGTGCCACCATTCACGGTTGACGCTCAGACCACTCCCGCCTGGCATTTACGATTCGCACATTTGCGTTTTCATTAGGCGATTATCAATTACGGGACAATTTGTATCTACCATACGTTAACACATTATATACTCATGTGTACGTATATATTTCCTGTACAGGGCACATACCACACTTGTACATATAATATCCTGTTCTATATATCGAACTAAAACAATACGTACGAATCACAAAAAACAGTAACCGATGTTTTTTCATTACTCTTTGTTGATGAAACGAAAATATGATTTTTTATCGTTACCATTCGGCCAAATGATTTAGAAAACAAAAATTCTGTTATTACATTGTTTCATGTTTCGTATGGAATTTCGTTTCAATGAATACAGATAGGTACAATGTGATTTAAAAACACTGTAAAAAAATATTATTACAATTGTTCTGATTTTCAGGAATGCAATTTTCCTTATTTAATTGAAATTTTAATAGAAATATTCAAAGAAAGAAAAGCATTTGTTCGTTTTCAGTCGTAAAAAGTTTCACGTCGTGCTAACTGAAATTGAGCATTTAGTGTATCGTAAAAAGCATTTTAACTGGTGAAATCGTGTGTCTTGGCTCCATTACGTTATGGTACGATACGGTACGGTACGTGTACAAATGTGCAGTTGTAAAATTAGTCAAGCAAAATTGTTGAAACCATTTTCTCAGCACTACGTGCAGTATAGGCTCTTAAATAAACATCATGAAACTTTATAAAATGAAATCCAGAAACAGCTGCTGTTTTCGCTGGCAATTGTTAAATGAAGGTCTGTATGCTGTTTTTTTAGGAATAATGATATACTAAACAAGCCACTGATATTTTCTTATAACTGGTATACAAGTGTCGAAGGACACGGCCTCCTCGGGGATTCCCACTTGAATCGGTGCAATTTGCCAAGTTGTAATTGCGCTTCGTTTTTGATGACAGAGCCGATTGCAATTAATGAGAAATAGCGGCCACACGAGACCGATAAATTCTCCTAATAAATCTTGCCAAAAAGGAGGTTCCATTACTTCCTTCCATTCGATTCATTGAAAATATTCGGAGCTAAATTGGAATGTAATAATATACCTACGTACATCGCGCAACATTAATATCACCTTACGTCACTACTAACGTTTACTGTACATATGTACAATACTTCCCGTAACAAACAATCACAAACTACATACTTCTCGGTACAATATTTCATGCTAGCTAATGAAAATTCCACTGGCTTAACAAAAAGGAACACTAATAAATAACCCTGCAATTTCTTAGAACCCGGCATTTAGTAAATAATAACAAATCTAGTCAATTTCCCCCGCTCCACACTTGTCTTCAGAGATTAGACTTAACGGCCGAATGATCATTAGTTTCACTGACGTCCAGTTCACCAGGTCGCATTCTCATTAGGTATAATTTCGGTGTAGATGGCGCGCGCGTGTACTGTGCACGGTACCGTCAACCGCCGTCCATTTCACGGAAATATCTTGCAAGCTCGTACTGTATTCCTTGCTACCGGGATGTGTGGAAATTAATTACGACTCAACGTGGAATGCGTCATTCATTGTTGCCGGGCTGTCGTGGTTTAATTATTAATTCGTGACGGCTGAACGTTCATTATTGCAATAATACTAATAATCGGCTTGCTGTTGTCGCCCGTTGCCATTCCGATTGTTGCCGTATTGCTGATCTCTTCCGAATGATTTTAATGCTGAATCGTTAGTGTTCAAAATAAACTTGACGCTTAATAATAGCACTCTGGGTTCAAATGTAGTTTGTATTATTATTATTAAGTTTATCTTGTTTATTTGCCTTTTCTCAAATACGTACATTTCTTCCTTTCTCTATATTTTTCGTCTAAATCAAAATTGCATTCCGTAAATTCAGTTTGTGTGCAAAGAACGAAGTCTGAATAGTGCTGATCTAGGATTTATTGAGAGCTGCAACTGTAGCCACAAAAGAGGGAAAGATAATATGATTATTGTCCGGCCAACGCCGCAATCCGGAGTGGTCCTTTGTGCCACTGAAAGAGCAATCCGTAACAAACACTGACTTTTCAGGAAAAAAAGTATTTATAAATCTTGTTTATAGCTACTTTCGAAGTGCCAAGTGCAATACAATTGAATAGACACCACGAAGCAGCTTAAATCTTTGATGTATTTTCATAATTTTCTTGATCTGTTAGTAGAATTCTGTACATTTAACTTCAAGTAATACTCACATATAATCAGTTTATAAATAAATAATTACATACACTGATCAGTTGGCAACAGTGTAAAATAAAATTACTGTAATTACTATGAACGCTACTTAAGTTTCTTTATATTTTATTGATTATTGCTTTGAACGTACTAATACGGTCCTAGGTACATCTGATAACATACATTCACGTCGTCTACCTGATCCAATCTAAGTGTGTGTTTACTTTAGATTGCAGTGTGCTGGACTCCCCTTAGTGCAATTGACTGGTCCGGTATTGTTTTTCTATATGCTCGTGTACCGCTTCCACCGGCGACTAGATGTAATCCAGTGAACTGACTTGAAAAGGCTGATTGTGCACTTGTCAACTAATCTAGACGCAACTCAGTTCGTAATTCGATTGTTTTCATATGCGCTACGAGGCGAACGAACGTTTACAGCGGAAACTACAGAGTGCATGTACACTCGTATATAGAAATTCTCTCTAAATTTGCAGTCTTGTTAAATTTAGTTGCATGCAACTTGAAGTTGTTTTTGTACCATGTGACACCGACGCGGGTGGTTTCTTTGTCTATTTGTACTCTGTTTCCACACGAACTTTGATGTAAATTCGCCGGCTAATCTGACAGTTTTACGCACATTTCTTTGTTGTTATCTGGTGCGTTGTTTTTGATCAAGTGAACTTGCGAATGATGTTGATCGTTCAATATGGGCGAATTTATTGCGCTGTTTGTATTCGCGAACGCTGTATGCAAAAGCCCAAATAAGCATGAATAGAAATGAATGTTATAGAAAGCGAAACTGCGATAGGCTACCCGCGTCTCTCAACTATATCAATATACCATCCACAAGTCCGAGTTGTATTTGAAAACTTTCTAACAGAAAATTCAACAATGGTATTCAGGCTAGTTTATTCCTTTTAATATGGCACTCTTCCATTCTCATATTCATGTATCGCATCAATATGTATTTTATTATTTATTCACATACTGAGACTAATACCGCATTCATGAACAATAATTTGAATCAGTGGGTAAACATACTGACTAAGGAACCTCCTCTTCATATCATAAATAACATTGTAATGAGCAGACCGTGATCGATGATGTACTCAGTTTTCTTACACGCCTTGAATATCATTAAAAACACAGGATACGGGCAAATTAATTTGATCAATACAAGTAGTTGGTAATTATGATTAATTAACTGTGATAATATTTAATCAAGAAATAGTCACAGTATGTACAGTGCATGAACAAGCAAGCACGTAAGAAACAAGAAGTTAATTATTTAACTTATCTATCACATATAATATATTCAAGAGCGTCAACAGCAGACAACTTGGCACAAAATATTTTCTATCCATTTATCATAGCAGCCTGGCAACACACAAAAACAGCTGACGTTCCTAAATTATGTCCTTAATGAATTAAAAGATTTTTAGCGAACGTTGGCTGTGGATTTATTTATAAATAAAAGACACTCAGTATAACAGTATGGTACGGGTATCGTATCTTTTAGCATGAGAACATAAAAAAAATGTAATTTATAAGATGTTCGTGTTCCATTTGATTTAGTGAATCCTTTTGCAGACTCGGTGTAAGTCTGGCTGTGTGGCTGTCTTAATGGGATACTTTTATTTTTCAACAACGGTGTCAGGTGCAGAGAACACACACACACGTACACACCTACATAAGTACATTCGCTCGGATAAGATAAATGTTGTAGTTCAAACCTGAGCCACTGTGGCGCACTATACCATCCGTCAATTGTACAAACTAAAGCTGACTGCATCAAGAATCAATCAAGCTATTCGTAGTGGAAATAAATCACCAGCTTTACAGTGTATAAATATAACATATTTTAGTGTCTACATATTTATTTACCAAATATTCTTTACAAAATCTTGCAAATGTATTTTTTCAACGAGAGTGTTATATTATTCAATTCACCATAAATATTTACATGCATGAAAAATATTTATTTACATTTCTGTTATTCAAAAGGAATGTCGATTTCCAGCACAATGTTATATTCATACATATGTATACATATACACTTCTTCACTTGTATACGTGAACCGCATATATTCACAACACTTTAGCAATGATAGATAAATATTGTATATTAGTATGTAGTAGGCTAGTAGGAAATATTGCATTCGTAATATTGAAATATTCGTTACAATATTAGAAAAAATATACAGAAATATTTATTGCTAATCAAATACTGAAGGTAAAATACATACAGTGATTGATTGCTCTCAGAATTTGATATCGGAATGTTGTATTTTAATGATCAGTATTTATTGTTCGTTTGTCAATCAATATTCCTGGAACAATTCTCAGTAAAATTGTTCATTTTGATCACAGATGCCTATTAGATTTCACATGTTTGTGTTGGCTCTTTTGATCTGTCTACACTGGTAGATTAAAAACGGCCGATATGTTACTAAATTAATTGAATATCAGTACTTTTTATATATTAAAAAAAATGTTAATAAATATTTCGATAATAAAATAAGTAGTAATTATTGATTAAATGTTATGAAATATGATAGTAATTCAAAATGGTCTGATCGAATGACTTTTACTTGAAATCTAGATTGCGTACGCCGCTTTTCAAATACAAGATGGTGTATTTTTTTGTTTTCGACGTAAATCAATTTTCAGAGAATAATTTTCACGTTGTCTTGGTTGAAAGCCAAATTCCAGATATTATATTTCACCTATTAAATGAATATAGACTTGAACAGTTGTTGTGCTTCCTACCTTACCTTACCCTACCTTACCGTCTCTACGAACCCGCATCAACCCTTCACGCCGTATTTTTATTAAACTTTCGTTCTCATCTTATTCTAGTGAAATTCAATTATATACTGGAGCGTACGTGTCGAAGATGGGGAAAATCAAATTTAACAAGAACGTGAAAAAATACCTATGCATACATACATACATGTATATGTAGACGACGCGACGTATACAAATTCTATATTGAACACTTTAATTCAATAGAATACGGTGGTAGAAATTCTATTATCTTGACAATCTTGACAATTTCATCACTTATAAGGAGTTGTATGTTTAAATATTGAAAGAATTTAACAAAATTGAACAGTAAAATGTACCTACATATGTAAACTGATATCTAGAGATTTATATTTCTAGTTACGGATATTAAAATTTACTTTACCCTAAGGCCTGAACAAATGACAAGGTCGTTCTTTAAGTTTATAACGTGTTATTCTCGGAGCCAAGTCAACACCCCGAACTTGAAATAGGAAATCTATAATAAATGACCTCACTTCATCGTGAGTTCAATTTCGGAAATTAACTTTTAATCTCTTTGTTTGTGCAGTGAAAACGGGAAGTCTTAAAAAATAAAACGCTCAATCTTACTTGCACCTTAATTTCAAATACTCGCCTGTCGCGGCCATCACTGAAATTGAAAAATGTTATTCGTTCCACTCGCGTGTTCAATTATTCTCCTTCAGGCGCCATTTTCTTAGAATTTCATTCTTAATAAAATAATAAAATTACTATTAATATCTGTTACCTCAAAAGTTTTATAAACATTTAATATTGCACCGTGTTTTGTAATCGGTAGTCAATAGAAATGTAATATTATTTTAATTATATAGAAAATAATGGATGTACATATAAAAGCACTTATAAATATTGCTATTATATGGACCACCCAACTGATAAATGACATCTAATATTCTAAAATAAAGCATAATTCTTTTAGCAATCTTCAAATTTCATTCACATTTTATACGTTGGCAGAATGCCAGTTACTACAAATTTTGTTCGTCTCACATTTTACAGGAGTGAAAAAAATCTATTGAAAGTAGAACGGATACACTAATATACATATATGTTTTTCAAAAAGAAAATAATATAACCTTCAAAATTCAAATAACGATCTCTTTGGTGTCACCGGTTAGTAGCAAAATAAGTGGACGACAAAGGTTTCAGACATCACAGGCATACATACATACATACGTACGTAGGTACATTCTGATATAGAAAGAGTAAGAAAGAGAGGGACGTGGGTGAGAAACAGGGGAGGACTTGGTTGATTTAATATTCAGAACTGTACAATGTGGAGCACATCAACGAAGTTTTTATACGGTGAACTGAAATAGTGAACTGTCAACAAATAATACAACAGTCGCGTCGAACGTGATTTAGTTTTTGCCAGGTACATACATACATATGTACATACAGATACCATACAAAGCACGCGTGTCCTTGCTCACAGGTCGCGCGTGATACGTCTCGGAGTAGGATGACTATTCTAAAAAAATATACATACAGTGCGAATAACGTAAGACTATACATTGGCGACTTTATTTTAGCTTTAATCAATTTGCCCATGTCAGTAACAACTGAAATTACAATGACGTTTATTTTGGTAAATGTCACTATTTTCAATATTGTGTTACTGATATCTCACGAGTTTGCGTAATAATTAGTGCAAAAAATGTACATCACAGAAGAAAAGTTTAAGATGTATTCCTGGTATTTAGAAGGGGCGTCTTTGCGAGAAATTTCTGATTATTTCAGCTTTGAATTCCCGGGCAGGGCCCATCACATGGCATCAAACGATGGCAAATTTAGTTATCACCCCCAAGTGATTTTGGAAATGTACTGATACCAATTACAATTTCAGTACTTGAAGTGTACTTTTAATTCAATAACATGTAATAGATTTGGAATAAATTCTGTAAATGATTTAAATAAATATAGTAGTCTGTGGACTGGTGTCTAATTTTACATTATTCAACCATAATAAATTGGAGTTTTTGTATGATATCACCATGGTAACATTAAGTAAATGCCCTATGTCTAATTTTAAATTATTCAACGAGTTGATACTAGCATGGGCAAATTGATTAACGCTAAAATAAAGTTGCCAATGTATAGCCTTACATTATTCGCACTGTATGTGCATCCATCATAATGTTTGTGGAACAAATACATAATCATTTCACCGGTATA
This sequence comes from Carabus problematicus, assembly GCA_963422195.1. Lineage (NCBI taxonomy): Eukaryota > Metazoa > Arthropoda > Insecta > Coleoptera > Carabidae > Carabus > Carabus problematicus. The sequence goes on from OY728582.1 coordinate 17,727,750, forward strand.
TCATATGTCTTGCAAAATAGAAATATACATAAAACTAAAATATATAATAACGACAAATTGTCTATTCAACACCAGCATTTCAAGTTTAAATTCTGCTATTTTCCCACTTGTATTTAAATAAATTCATACTAATCCTGACAGACAGTATCACATCTGCACTCAGCAATACCATATTTTAAAGTAAAACGCCATCTCTGGCAAAACAAAGTAACATAACACACATAATATTTAAATAAAGCCACTATTTCAATAACCATTTTATTTCCGGCCGGTCAGAGAGAGGGCGGATACATATATGTAGAGTGTAGTTTAGTGACATGTTCGCCTCGGGGATTCCCCCGTCGCTGACTCCAGCCGATAAAGCAACGTTACTCCTATACCGACATTGCAAGCGAATGTTCGCATTATGTCCGTTGAACTGAAACGCTTTCTTCGGTAACTTGCAACCGAACCGGACCGTTTCACGGTTGTATTAAAAGCGGTAAATTCTTGAACGAAATATTCGCGAACAATCGGGAAATTTAAGGATTTTTTTTGTCAAAACTTTTGTTGCTCTTTGCGTAAAGACGTTCTCGGTGCAAATGTATGCATGTTTGTTTGTCTGGTCGCATCTACGATATTGCAACCGTACAATAGTGTTTGTCTTGGCTGGAATTCAATTGCAGTTTTCACTTTTTTTTTCTTTCGATTGCATTTTGCGTGGGTCCTTGATCCCTTCCTACTCTAACGCTCAGTGTGTTATTCAAGAGAACAATTTTTAGTAGATTCCAGAAGACAGATTTAAATTTTTTCCCTGTCAAATAAATTTGAAAAACATCGAAGTATAATAAATAGTTCATTCAACGTATTATTATTATTATTATTATTATTATTATTATTATAAATAATGTCGTATAAATATGTTTCCTAATATTACAAATGAATAAAAAAGGACTTGTATATTTTCATATGATTGATATAAGATTGGTAATGGATATGAAAATATTTAATTATGGTGCTTCATATAATGAATCAAATGCAAAGTTATGAATGAAATCAATATGCACCTCTCTTCTAATGTGTATGAGAAAAAATATACTTATTCAACTTAAGTTTTCCAATTATGGTACTATCAACTACCAGATAATATTACAATAAAGTGAACATTTCAAAATACGAGAATGAATTATATTCTTCTTTTGATTATAATTAAAATATGTTGAACTTTACTAAAATACCGCTAGATAAATGATTTGACTCTATTATGTTATGCTACAAGTCACGATATGAATTTCTACAAATTCCAGCAACTATTAAATGAACCCAAAAGCACCGGAAAGAAATACTTCATTATAAAAACTTGGAAACATCGGGGTCTGATGACGCCTTAAGTGGATTGGCCAAATGCCATCGACGCTAACCGCATACATACGCCGAAAAAAAAAAAACAACGAAACATTAATATTTTAGCGTAAACAAATTTTGTCCCATGAACTTTTCAATAAACCTCGTACTATATCGTCGGTATTGTATGTGTCTTTTTTTTGTTTCGGATTGTCATTTGGCTTTCCTCGGGTCGAAATAAATGTTTCACTTGGCGAAAAACTGCGAGGTAAAACTGTCGAGAACATACACATTGCACCGTGCAAACTTGGAACTTTACTATCAAAATAAAAATCGCTCACATTTGGAGACGCGTGTTTTTTCTTCAAGTAAATTAAATCGTCACATTTTACTGTTAAAAAAAACTGCAACAATAAATATCATAATAAATTATCTGATTATGGGGTAACGAAGACTCGTTTTTGTTTTTATTTGATACATTTTTCGTCGTGTTTATTATAGCAAATTCGTACTTTGCCATTACTTGCTTCGTGTGTTCTTATCAAACATCTGATCTGTATTTAAATGTTCGTGGTAGGCATCAATGTTATATGCACTTAACATCATCAAGATTGCTCAATGGCTGTAATCAATATTCGTAACGTAAGGCATCATCATTCTGTCCACTGATGTAATACGTAACCGCACGAAACCAATGATTTCCAATTTGCTTTGAATCTAAATTTCAACCTGTGAATTGAACTTTGCCCGCACCATTTTGTTCTCATCTTTGTGCGCACGATTCAAATAGTAATGTTGCCGAAACTATATTTAGGGCAAATTTTAAATTCCATTCAATCGATCAATATATCTCTATATATTTTGGGAGTGAAATGTAGACAAAATAAAATAAAAGTATACTGATTTACATAGATACTTTTAATGATAAATGGTGTTAGATGTATTTATAATCATGAAATTAATCTAATCATAGGCTATCTATAATTACTTGTAACATATAATTATATAAATTAATTGTTAATATGATAATTTATAACTTCATAAGCGATGCTTTGAAATTATTAATTAATTATTTTTACCGTCACAATATAGGTATATGTATTTTCTTTGCATATAGACAACGAATCTAAAATAATGATAATATAGTAATAAATTCAGCGAATTCAAGTGAATGCCTACTGGACGGTTTTATTTGTGAAACATATGTGGAGAAATCGAATAAATGCATGGTTGAACACATGAGATCAATATCACGCACAAATTCACATGTTCGCAACACAGGCCATCAGCAGCAGCAGCAGCAGCAGCAGCAAGTCATGCGCTACTTTAAACATCCATCAACGCACTGTGAACACGCGGTCCACTAACTCTGTCACAGATGCCTGCTCTGTCGAACCGTGACATATTATGTATCAGACACTAGCAACAAATGCACACACACACACACACACACAAGGTCATCAGGGTCGGCGTTACATCCGTTATGATATTTGAAGGAACACTCACTTCGAGAACAATATATGTAGAACAACGCGTACAAAACATGTACTTATTGATTCTCTTGAAACTATTACCTAGGAATATACGTATGTTATTAAACTGAATGATGATGATTAATGATTGTTAATGTCTGCTCCTTAAGACCGTTATGATGAGGACATTATACCCCGTGCCCATGGATGGACCTGTTGTAGGTGTATGTATATATATATACCTGTGGCGCCGACAGGCGGCATGTCTGTGATACACTGTCACCATGGTTACCTACCTGTCAGACACAATCCAACAGGTGCACGTGCACGGGTAACAGTAACTGGGAACGACAATATTACGCCGAATACAAATTCCGCACGGATTTCCCAAAGTTTCTTGCTCGGTGTGTATTATTTGTAAATAAAAAAGAAAAAGGTACCGTACATAAAATGTTTGCTGAGGTTGCAGACCATTTTCTAGATCTCATGACTCAATAAAAATAAGAAGAATCCCGAATAAAAAGATCAAGTTTATTTACCCGCAGAGAATATTGTCGTAACTTCTTGTCGTATTTTAAGCGACGCGCGAGCGCTCTCAGCTTGCCTGCTCGAACACGAAATAAACGTCGTTAAATTTTATTTGCAACTTTAATTAAATTATCGGTGCAATCTGACATTTCACGTTTATTATGCAAATAGTGTGGTAATTGCAGGCAAAGTGTTTAATCGCAAACATTTATTTTTATTGGCGGCCAGTGAATCTTTCTTCACAACTTGAAATCAAATCGCATTGGCGTAGACGATGAGAATTTCTGAAACTATTTATACAATCCAATGTTGCAATTAGAATTAGTTTCAAATGCGGGATAAGTAGGTAGTCACTAGTATATGTACCATAGAAATATATTCATGTTCATAACTGAAATATGTACCTCCAGTCCGGATAGTAATAAATTAATATCCCCTTTGATGCATGTGCCGTTACTGATATTTTAATATATCTGGAAAAAATTAATGATGATGCACATATATGTAGATAGGTGTAAATAATGTTCTGTAAATAAAATATGTTAATTACAGACTTATTACCTATAAAAATATTCATTCGAATAAACGTAAATGTAAAATATCTACAGCAAAAGCAATTTATTTAAAGTCAATTGTCAAGATGTAAGAAAATGTCATTTTGATTAGCCGTATGTACATGTAAATACAGGTCAAGAAATATGGTATTTGAATTTATATATGACTAGTATAATATTTAAAATAGTATTTACTATGATATCCAACATGTTTAGTGAATAAAAATACAAATCTTTGCAAAGTGACACAGTCTGAAGAAATTGTAGATATGTCTGTGAGTGTATTTAGAGAGTATGGGTATGAGTTACGGTACGTTTATGCATAATCACTTCCACCGTCGTAGCATTTTAATTTCACATAGTATCTCGGGTGGTTTCGTATGTTAAATAGAGAGAACCGCTACAGTGAACATATATCGCGAAAAACAGGTGTAAACTATGCGTAAAATTACCTCCTACTTTGGAATAATTGTGTACAACATAAACACAACACAGCACATTGGCCGCGGAATAAAACGAGCGATCATCGAGAATATGCGCCACGCCGCAGCGGTGACTCGTGACCACGGGGCGCATTTGGCACACGTCACCCGTGCCCTATTTACAGGGCCGTACTAAATAATAATGTTTAACCAAAGGTATTAGTGCTGTATGTTTTATTCATATGGAATTTGTGATTTTATAAATGTTGACAAAAGAAGATCCGTGTACAAATTCTAGTATTGTACATTTGTGAATGAATGTTCCGAGTCCGGTGCTGTATAACGAGTGTTTGTAAATGGTATGTGCGAATATACATAGTGCACATTCAGTAATTTATCATGTTTCTCATCGTAAATGATAAAAAATTACGCGTTCTACTTTTTAGAAGAAATTTCTGCGGAGAAAAATTAACCACTTAAAATTTCATCGCAGTGGAATATGGAGCGTGCACTTCTCTGTACAAAACTCCATGTCTCAACTCATATATATTCCCCCCCCCCACACGCCCTTCACCACCTAACATCACGTCATTCTGCTTAAGTACCTTACGCTTCATTTTCATAATTCTCATTTAGGGTAAATACTTTTTTTTAAATAGATTATCTCCTTCATCGATGTTTAAATCAAATTATAACTTGACAAGGGAAATTTTTTTATGTAAAAAATAAAATCTCAGAGGAGAAGTAATTCTTGTAGAACCGTGTATTCCTGCGTCTTTCATCAGTCAAAATTCAATCTTCTTCGCTCGGCTATTATAATTGAAAATGCATTTTGCAATTACTTAGTATTATGTGCAACGAAGTTTGCTTTCGAATCTATTTTTCTACTACAAAAGGCGCACTTAAATGTCGAAGAATATGTCATTAAACTGAAGATTAAAATGTAGTCCGTTGGAAGCTTTATGTAATCTTACATTTTACATAAATGCTCGCATATTTCACTCAGTTTTCATTGCTCGTATATTATGAATAACTTTGGATCAAATTAATTAAGTAGATGTATTCATTTTGTAAATGTTTTGTCCATACTTCTGGATAATTGTTCATTTCTAAATACCAATCTGAGTTGAGTTGAGCTGGACTAGTAGTTGTAATGGGTTGGGCTGGGTGTAACATCTGTAATTGACATGGTGAGTTATGTGAGTACTGTGTGAGCGACTAGAGTAATCTAAATATACTTAAACTTGCACTTATGCGCATACCTGTCGTCAGACAACTACACTGCACGTTACGAACTCGCAAAGTGCGCCGCTAATTTGTTACGAGCCGCTGCTGAAATATCACCTCTTCTTATTTTCTACAAAACACGTTAGTTACACTTGCCATTGTTAACAGATGTATACACTCAAATCCGTCCATTTCGAATTCCCAACAAGACCTCTAAATCAAAACAATTTTTTTGTTCCTGTTACAACAGTATCAAATCAAAACAACAACACGTACTATGACGGGAGTCGTTAAGAGAGTTATTTGTCACCCCTGGAAATTTCCCGCGTCGTATATGTATAAAAAATATTCAGTAAAAAACGAGAAAATACAAAAACAACACTTCAGTAACCTTCTTGTTAAGTGAGAAAGTTTCATAAAGCAAAAATTCAGATAACATTCTATAAAAAAGCACAGCGTAAATACTGACCTTGTAAAAGTAGAAAGAATTAATCTCGTCTTCAGCGACGGTTGTCCCGTCAAATGGTCCATAACTTTCCGTAACGTTGAAGTCGAACCCGGAGTCCGGAGTCGTCGAGCGCGGTGCACTGCTGTTTCCGGTTGGTAAGTCGAATGTGCTGATCCCGACTACACTCAGACTGTCTGCCGTTGATTCACTCATCATTACAACTATCAATGACTGTTCACGGTTCTATTTTACATCTTCTAACAATAGTTTAGAGGTTGATTTGCTCACATGATACCAATTTACGTAGTTTCACCACTAAATTCTCTATGTTCATATTTCTGTTCAAAATCACTTTTAATTTTAATTACATCGTCTGCGATTACATACTGTAATAATTACGTAAGTTTATAAATATTTTCGTATATTCAAATATAGCACACAATCTGCAAAGAAAAATATTTTAGTATTTCACTAGTTTTCCATGGACTACGAAAAATCATATTTTCGGTAAAACTCTTTTCAAATTTTAATATTCTCAAAGCAATTCCACGTAGCACAAGAAATGTCAATACTAGAAAAATTAGGTTAATAAAAATTTAAATTTACATTCTCGAAGTCATACAGATTTGAAATATCGAAAGTTTACATGGCCAAATACACAAGAAGAAAGATTTGTAAAAATATCACGAAAAGTTACAAATTTAGAACTCCAGTTTCATATTTCATTCATTTATGCTGTCCTTTTTTCGTACTCTTAATTAACTCGTTTTATAGAATGAACATTATTATAATAAATACACGTAAACAAATGAACGTGTTGCTGTCATGTTGATTGTATTACATATGTTATAAACTATAATTGCATATTACATTATAATTATGAACACTGTGGCTATACAGATGTGCTATCGTATTATTTACCGGTACATACATATATGAAATTATAGAGTTGCCAGGTGGTTACACGTTACGCACGACTAATCGTACACGATTGGCGAGCTGTCCGATCAGCGAACATATAAATTAATATGTCTTTTTTCCTCACACTTACCGCTTCAAGAGAAAAACATGTTCATTGTTTTTATGCGCGCTATCTTAAAGGTAAAACGATTCACACACACTGTCTATGTTATGCAGGCATATCTTTAACTAAACATGATGCCGTCTTAGAGAAATAACCTTAAATGTAAGCATCTGTACTCATAAATGTTTATATTTTTAACATTAGCCTTTGTTAATTAAAAGTCTCAGATGGTTTCTTTAAAGTTGTACTGTATTGTATTTTGTATTTTGACAGATATGTTTAAATTGAACGTGGGCACATATTTTCTATATTTTATACTCTTGCAAGCTAATCCTGTACATTTATTCCATGTGCATTATTCATTAAAACGAACAAGTTTTCTGCTAACAAAGTTGTGTGAAGAAAAAAGGTCGAATGAAGATAAACAGAGAGAGAGAGAGTGGTTAGTAATAAAATATGCAAGAACGAGCATCTGGGAGCTTAATCAAATCAAACTGTCATTGATTTTGTTTTTTCGATACAAGCTTTGTAAAAGATTATTTTTGGTTTACGAATCTTTGTACATATTTCAGTGTTGCACATTACAGGAGTACTATTAAATGATCAATCGTATTTACATTTTATGTTATGCTATAATTTGATTAAAATCGTACGTAACCTCTAATAAAAACTTGGAGATTATTATTACTGAAGCTAACCAAATGAATATACAGCAACGACGGTAACCGCACAAGTCGTTCGCCGACGCTGACAGTTTCCAATTAGAGAAAATTGAATTCCGATCACAACACACGTGATTTAGTCGCAGCGTGATAAAATTTCCTTTAGCCAGCGCTGGTGCATAATCTGTCGCTAATGTGTACACGGGCGGTGATTACGCGCCACCAGCCGTTATCGTTTTGAATATTTAATATTCCCTGTCGGTGTACCTACTTCCGTAACGACGAGCGCGCACACAAACTGTTAACGCGTGCCATTATTATGCAGCGGCCGTCGCACGAATCACATCATCCGTACTAGTTCACTATATACACACACCGGGTACCGTGGCGCACCAGTCGCACCTTGGATACGATCATAATCGGTTTGTTTTCGTACACTGCCATTCCGGTAATCACTTAATTAACCTTCTACAAGTGTAATTCACACATATCAAGAGGTGTAGAAGAGGAAGTTTCATTTAAGTGTGGTTTATGTTACACTCCGTTGCGTTTGTATTATTTCTACATAAAGCGAATATAATTCTGTATGTAACAGACATACAATATAGCACTCGTATAAAATAAACGAAAATACTATCTGCGTGTCACTAATTCCACGCATAATAGATGAACAATACAAAAATGATTGATGCGCTATATTATTATTAGCGATAAGCTAGTTTAATTTTACGATTATAATTTATACTTTTTCCACACATAATTATGTATATCTCTTTGATTGACAGGTTTCACTTTTTGTATATAATTATAAAATTAGATTTTTTATTGGATATTCTTTGTATTGTGCATAGAATAAATGAGCGTTTTGTTGTTATATCACATGTAGCTGACTCTATAATTTATATAGTATTTGTGTGAAGTACAGGTGAAGTTTAAATTGTTGTTACAGACAGCTTACAGTGTGTATAACCGTTGTCAGAACATTGTAATGTGGAACGTAATAATAGACCATGATAAAACAATAGATCGAAACTACTTTGAAGCGGCTTTACTCGAATATCCAATATGAGGGTAGTCATTTACACACACCTACATAGGATATAACAATTTACAAAGCACACTACAAAAAAATAATCTATATTTGAAAATAAATATCAAAACAAGTTTCGTAATTTACACACAAAAAACATTCCTGTCATATTAAAAAAAAAAATATATTCGATTGGCATTTTCTCATTTCATTCTGACAAAGTTAAAAATAGATTTAGTTACCATACAAAAATTCCCGAATTATTACGCAATGCTTGTGAAAATATCTGTCGTTTTACAAATATAAACAAAAGCTTTTCAATATTTGATCAGGCGCTGCTTTTTACAGTACGCAATTGAAAATATAAACTGTCAAAAAAATATCGAACATATAGAAAATGGATTGTGAGTAAAATGTAAAGAAAATAAACACGAATAACTAGATGTACATATACGAAAGAGTACATAGTATGTATCAACACAAATGTAATATCGTTTGTCAACAACGTTACTTTATTAAAACCTTATTTCAAAATGGCGTGCAGATGTTATTATTGTTAGAAAGTTTGAACTTGTAAATTATAGTTGGTATAAATTATTTAAAAACAAATACTCTTTTACAAAAAGAAGAAGATAATATCTCATGATATGATCTCGTATTTTTCTTTGTAAGAACATACCTACCAAGTTTTCTGAATTTGAATTATGAAATAGGAAACTATACAGCCTGAAAGTTTGTTAAAATACGTACCATTACTCTTATAGATTTTGTATACACATTACAGAAGCTGTGGCTATAACAACAATTCTCACAGACAAATTACATAGGTACCATTTTGGAAATGGGTCTATATAGCAATTACCTATCACCAAATGATTCACGTCCATGTAAGTAGTCGCCTATGGCCTAACCGTACATGTACTGTATAAATGGATATGTAAAATTGTCACTTGCATAATACTCCGTATCATAAATTCTAATTATTACAGAGAAATAGAACATAGTTTAATGGGACAGATGCCAGCATCCAGAGATGAATCCTGTTTTAATAATGAATTTTGTATCAAATACCAATTAAATTTGCTTTATGACTACCATGATTTACACACACAATGATGCCACACTTTCGGAATACAAAATGTCTATTTATAAATTTAATGAATCGTAGTTGATTTAGGTGATCGTTGATATTTATGTACGCACTGTGTTTCAAACTAGTGGTAGTGAACCACTGATTTTCGGTTTAGAAACTTTGACAAGTAGTCTATACTTTGTGTTAAACGCTGTTATTAAGTATAGTTTAGTTGTCTCGTGGATTGGAGACGACGTTTATCAATTTTTTTAAACTCATTTCAGCTTTCAAATGCCTTAACAAGAACCAGACACTAATTTATAGTTGCAATCATGTTAAAAACATCTTTTTTTTCCTTTTTATAAACATATTCAATACTCTTATATAAAATATAAATGTGTATATAGTGTTTTTCAACTTCTTTGCAAATTGAATGGAAATACTTTACGATATTTACCTAAATATATGCAGTCTGAAAGTGCTACATACATTTAAAGTAACTCGGTGATGTAAACGACTTTAAGTTGGAAGAAAATGTGGAGATTATATATGGCGGATATAAAATAGAGCTGTTTACAACAGGAAACATAAGTACGTACAACTAACGACTCCAATAAATTATTCTGACCGGGTGTAGTCGTAGCTTTGGCCAGTGTAGGTACTTAGTGCATACATTTCTTACTTGTTGGTACCGAGTAATTCTTGATATTTGTACATATTTGCCTGACCTATTTACAATAACGGCTACTACACCAATAATGCATCTATATGTATACATAAGGTATACTGTGACTGTGTTTGACATTAAAATTGTGAAAAATCACCAAACAATGCATCTCGTAAAACAACATTTTCCTTTTATGGTGACAACCGTTAACCAGATATATCGTATACATTCAGGTGAAGGTAGTGCGATATTGATAGAGATTTCTAAGAAAACATATGTACATATACCGAGGTAAATACTGATTAAAAACGAAACCTTATAAACGATATTACCTACTTGTTATTTGCATATATGTATGTATTTACGTACATCAGATGCACCTTTGTATCTATTCATGGTTTTAGAAAATAAAGATATCCATAAATGGTCATATTTGGAAATTCAATAATCACAAGTAATACAAATTGATATTCAAATTAATTGTTTGTAAAATACCGCTATCACATACACACTGTACACATAATAAAACTGAAACCCAATTAATTTTGACTTACTGTATATGTAATACTTTTGTAAAGTTAAATGAAACATGTCCATGCAGGATACAATAGTCCAGACATTACAGGAATCCATTTATAGAATACCTACTTCATTTACAAGCCTGTAATATGTAGCTACATGTATTATGTTACCGTATAATATCTCTTATTAACTGACATTCAATGGCACGGAAGTTAACTGGCCAAGTTAATAATAACGCGCCGTGTAGTTATAATGAGAAATAACTTGTTTTCATGTATCATATACCACACAAGCCAGTTCACAGTTAATCTGTTTGCTAAATTTCAAAACAAACTTCTGTGACATTGTCTAAGCTTTCATATATCCATATTATCGCATTTATCTCTGTAAAACTTATATGTATGTACTGGTACATACGAGGTACCTGCATCCTGTTATATTTATAGTTCATTGTATTATTTATAGATGACAATGGCAAATGGCAATATAAGATTAATTAAATAGAAAACGTTTAAGCGTAGGTACATTATGTTGTAAAAGGCTTTTGTGCAATCAGATTCAGTGCTTAGTTAATGGGTTCATTGTAAAATGAAAATACCACAACGTATTCGCGATTTTATCCACTTCCTACGCGTCCGAAATTAATGTCATCAGTGGCGTACCATAACCAACAAGGACTGGGACCATGCATAAATATACTTTTAGCTTGTGCTATCCCAAATTTTGTCATACTTTAGTTGCCAACGATACCAGGAATCAAACGAATCACGAACGATCGACTTTGATCAGAAGCGAATCGATGACTACAAAGCGTCCGATAATAGCGAATATCGCGGCTCATATAATGAAACAAGCAATAATATTATTCATAGTCACCTGTGAACCCGCCTACCGGCAATTTTCACGATATCCCATTCACACTGGCATAGTATCACATTACAAACTGTTATTAATATGGAAATGAAAGCAAAACAACAATATTAAACGCTTGAAATAGCTGTGCCTTATACTTCATATTTATCTTCAGATTGTTTTGTTTTTATCAGAACATGCTTTGTACATTCATACATAATTAGTAAATTATAATTTCGTGCATGTATAACGCGGATTTAATTACATTTGGCGAATAATATATACAAAGCCTGCCGGTATGAGAAAAGCCATGCTACACACTACCGTATATTTCTCATACAACTTTCCAACACAATTTCCTACTCTACCCGTGCATAACATAAAATAATTTCCCACCAATCATTTTCAAATTAATCGTTCAGTACCTACACTGTTTAATAAACAATAGTTTTAATATTGCTAAATTGCAGTTGTAAACTACTCGTAACAACTTTGTTAATTACATATTAAAGTTACAGTACAAACCTAAATACCAAATACCTAATATGCACACAGTGTATTCAATTTGATTATGTCCGGAAAATTTCTCAATCATATTTTACAAATAATACACTATAATAGATAAATAATATATATATATATATATATATATATATATATATATATATATATATATATATATATATTATATTGGAATATGTAGAAATGTATTACCTGAGTCGTCACTGATTGACACAACCATATCTTTCACAACAGCACGAATGCATTCTTTAGTGTTTAATAATGTAATTTATTTACACTTCGAGTCGATGAGAGATCGTAGTAGGCGCCACAAATACTAAACTCAATGTTAATAACCGATATCACATGACGCTGGCCATCCTGCATACAGTATATAATAGCCGTACGTACGTACGTGTGTGTGTTCTCTAATAGCACGGAATTTACGACTTTTGATATTATTAGTCCGTAAAATGTAATCCACCATCAAACTAATGAATTTATATCGGAAAATTCGAAATAGTACACATTCATAAAAATCTAATTCGACCAAATGTCGCATTAGTAACTTCGTTCAGAATGTACAATGAGTGATATGGTTCATTTCCTAAATGCTGAAACATTATGTAAGTTGCATAAATAAATGTATTTCATCTGGCCTATTATCCTTGCAAGCTAGTTTACATTTGAATCCGAGAAGAAGGGACAAAATACCCGCTGTGTAAGGTTTCCATCGGTTGCGTAATCGTGGCCGTGTAGAAAAAGGAGCCAAGTAACATTTACGCGTATCTCCATTCTATTCTGGCGTTCAACATTTCCGGCATAAATGACAGGACGAACGAATGCCGACGCGTCTTATTTATGCAATGTGTTTCGTTTCACACGCCCACCACCACCACCAAAAGCCATGGTTGCTGTATTTGACAGCTAACGAAGTAGATTAACTAGAACTTATGCGTCGATTAGCTGCAACATGTTGTCGAATACGAAACGTGTACCTATGTATGTGTTTTATATTTACATTTATTCGACACGCTGTCAAATTACATCTGAATTATTCGCTGATATTCACAGCAGATATTTTAAACAAGTTAATGTCCCTCGGGATCTACAAATATGAAAATATCTGGCTGTAAGTAAATAGTTTCTACATTCGTCAACTTGTCACAGCGGCCCGCTTCATTTTTCACTTTTTTTAGCTGCACGCAACATTTCTGTTTATGATATATTAGTCGAAGGAGATGTTCTGTTTTATTTTTATTAATGGCACATGTTTTCCTGTGTGTAAGTCGAAGTGCAGAGTGTGTATTTTAAAGTCAGACGAGTGTAATTTGTAGGATATAAATCGTCTTTTAAGCTGCACTAAATTAAATAGACTAGAAATTTCTTTATTCGTGCTTCGATCAGCCGTAAGGTTAAATAACGATATTATGCAACATTACATCAGCATTCACTTTAATGACTTTCTGAAATATTTTTATACGATCGTCGATAAGATTTATCGTTGTAAGTTTTACAGTGGAACGGATAACATACAACTTACAGTGTCATCTTGGTTTTACTATGTTTCTATTAACACTATCAGTAGAACGTTGAAGAAAATAAGAAAACCTAGAATTTATTGTATCAGGTGTCATACATATAACTACATAGTTCCGACCGTTGCACAGCACACTTCTCTGTGACACAGGCAAAGACAAAATATAAAACATGAAAACATCGGCGTCACGTGTACGTGTTTTGCTTAATTGAATAGACGGTGAAAAGAGACCCGTGTCAGAGACTATAATTGGCACTGAACGCGTGTCTTTTATAATTCAGTGCGTCGCATTCGCGCCAACGACAAATCAAATAAGCTCACCCGTCCCGTTCCTGTGTTCGTTCAACGTCGTCAACTGTGTGTACGTACGTACGTACGCGTACATATTCCGATCACGTACGGCGACGTAAACCAACCGTGCGGATTTTGACGCCAAATCGCGAATTAAAGCCATATTCGCGCACCGGTTATTGTGTGAAACGCAGCGCACATTTCAACTAGCACGGCTGTCACTCTATTTGTAAAGATTAACGTAGGTACCTATATGTTACGTTCTTCTTTTCTGCGGTTTCTATCGGGTTTTTTTGTGTGGCTAGACGTGGGGACTTTTTGAATTACCGGTGTGTAGAAAGATCTCACATGTATCAATAATTGTTTGAACATAATACCGCCATTCCAGTGGATGTAATGTAATGCAATGTAACAATAATGAAGCTCGTAATACGTAATCCGGGACAATTCAGTTTGGAGAACAATTTTCAGACGTATTTATTTAAATTGTAACCCTTTACGTGTATTTCGTAATTGAATAACGGCTTTGTGAATTTAGAAACGTACAAATTGAACATTCATTGTTTCATTGTTAAAAATGTCGTTTTTATGTTTGAACCTCAAATGCGATATGATGCATCTTTATCATAATTACTAGAACTAATTAATACTGTACGTGTACATATTCAATGATGCCTGCATAGTGGTCGGTGATAACAGACAGTTAACGTACGTATATAATGGTATGCTCCGAGGTGTACTTCAATTATCTACACACATCAATTCTCTATGATATCACCTGAAGTATTTATTCTGTATGTCCGTCATTAGTTAGACAACGAATGTACTATTACGCACAGGCACACGAGCACTGATAACCCAGCGTCATAATGAATCTTCAACAAAATTACTAGAAATCACGCACAGTAACACATGTGTGTTCAGTAGTACATACATTGGTCTATGGTTAAATGCAGACTGGCAAGTACTTACGTATGTTTATTTACAAAACCAAGACAACCTACAAAATACAATCATACATTTTCTGCGTGATAATTCTCTGTCAGCCCAGTGATATTGATGGTTCAGAAAAATCAAATCTTTTTACACCGGTAATAATACAGCAATAATAAGCAAATATCGTGGAAAACACGAGAAATAATTGAATTGGGTGATTTTATAAAAATATAAGAATTCAAGATTGTGAAGTAAATATCTTCATTTTGTTCAACGAATGTCGTTTTTGGAAAAAGACGTAAAATGCTGCAGAACATTACATGAATACTTGACATTTCAGTCTTAATTAAATAATTTTATGTAAAAGCCGAAAGCAGCGGTTAAAAACGGGCATTTTAAATTAATTTTTTCAGCGCATTCCATTTAATTTCTTTATTAAATTATTATTTCGGTAACTGTGGCCGGATATACGGAATAATATAAACATGTCTACTCCATGCAAGAATACACGATATGACATCCAGATTTCTTCAGCAAATATTGGTAATGTAGATTTCTAAGTCAGTGTACATTTTGTCCGATTGTTATATAACTTATAAGGGTGAATGATTCATGTGATTCGTGTGTGTATACAGCAGCTGCTGTTATCGACTGAGTTCCATTTCGGCAGCTGACGTGTCAGCCACTTAACCTGCGCGATTCGCGCCATCTCACAAAACGTCAACACCACTAAAAGTAAACCTCAATATTTACGGATGCTCTTCGTCCCCTGGTCGCTACAAAAATCACAACTAAACATAGGCGTAGCACATAAACATTATCGGACGGGGGCACGTGCTATTTATAAAGCACATATATTTACATTTAATTTATGCTTTGCCGCGATATTCCGCCAGACCAATTAATTATGTGTGTGTGTGTGTAATTATTCGTTGCGGATTTATTGTTCTTGGAAAATACTACGACACCCGCCATTTTCTAAAATTAGTTTTAATGATGACCGGTAGTTGTTGTCGGCTAAATGCGGGTATCAATTATTTCGTTAAGCGCGCCTATGGCTGACGGCGATATTATTTTATAATATTTTTTTCAGATGTTCCGGGGGCTTTGTAGCCTACTGCGCGTTGATCGAAACGAACCATTTCTGATTGACGTTTGTTTATGCCCGAGGCATACTGGCTACCACACGGATATTACATACGTATAATCTGTACACCAGATAGATAATGCTAGTATGTATAATTTTATTACAAGTTTATTCCATCCAACTGCTGATTAGAATGTAAACGATGAAAATAAGCATAATTATTTAGATATGGTACCCTATAATTTACTAAACGTTTCCAATCGTTCCGTCTGTGTATTACTAACTACAGATCACGTCTCTAATCAAAATAAAAAATAAATTTTATTTCATCACTTATAAACATCACAATGAAACAAGGAATTATTCAATTAGTAGCATTTTATTTCCATTGTGTGATTGTGATGATTTAATGTGACTTTGACGCTCACAGACTTTAATCATTATATCCATCATTCATTCTCGAACAACCCATTCGCTACCTCTACATATTAATTAATTGTAACATTAAATTTCCTTCACAACAGCCTTAACTAATTTAATTACTTTTTTGTCCAAATTTTAATTATCGCATGTTCAACAGTTCATTACGATATTTCCATCATTATATTTTTACGCATATTATCTTCTTTTTTTCTCATCGAAAAAACAAAAAATAAGGTAAGCCAGAACAATATGTTGTCATTGAATAAATTAAAATACGTAGGATGGTATCAAGTTGTCTTCATTATCTTCTTTTTTTTGCTGGGAAAAAATCTAAATAGAATGTATATACATAAAAGTGATATAATAATCCATATTTCGTATAGTTGTCCGCCGGCATAATAATACTCTGATGAATATCTAATTGCTATTACTGTATTACAATACAGAACTTAATTATCGATGTAGCACTTGAATATAAAGCCTACCCTTAGATTGTTCACAGTTACTTTTACAGTTGAAACGAAAGCAATTTTACATTTAATATGAAGCGAAATAATAATGGCATTATTAAATTTTAGAACTTGCAGTACTTGCAAGATGCAGCTTGAAAAAACAATGTAACAATATAATATTCAGTGATGTAATCCGCCTAGAAAACTTCACTGAGATTGCATACCGTGTTCGCTAAAACTTTTTACCAGGAATATTGGAAAATTTACATTCCAGTGATCACGGTTATATTAGAAATTGGTATATGGGCAATAATGCGTCTTGAAGTGAAGTAATAGTGTATGAAATACGTATATACTTGGGTAATCGACTGAGAAACCAAAGAACTAATCACCTATCTATTACACTGCACTATAGTCAGTGCCAGCCACGAACATTTCCTTCTTTATATCTAATTTATATACATATACATATATATATATACACGTGATTGATAAAACGTTACCGGAAAGGGCAAGGTTAGATAAAGAACCATCAGGGCTAAATACAAAAGAGTTGAGGTTGGTCAATGATTTCTAATAACTTACTGGACAAGACCATTGTGTCTGATGTTCTGAATGACATTCTTCTTTCTGAATTTCTTACATATATGTATACGGATGTGGGCGTCCTTATTTTCCTTCAATATATACTCGCTAATTAAATAATTCAGTATTCCTTGGATCGAACAAACTCTATATAATACGAGGATATGATTCCGAATTTGATTCTAGAGCTTGTTGATTAATAATCACATTTCTATTTGAACAGTACTACGTATTTTCCTATCATCACAATTGTTGGAATTTCATTTTCGGTAATTAACTATAGAGTTACATATATGGTACGTACACACATACTACATTCTTCGGGATGACTGTAAGAGAAACCCGATATCTCTTCTGCTCCATATACGTACGTCAGGGGTTCGCGTAAGTTACAGGAACGTTTATTAAATGATTTGATAACGGTATTATATAGCCCGTATACGTCAATCCAACTACACTACTACTTTGACGGCCGTATTTCTGACGTGAACGCGTTTTCAATGACTGGAAGAAGTCATTTACAGCCTATCTTTCAACACCAACGGTTGGACAAATCATGTACATTCGTTTGAGAAGTTTATCTCTTATATATTCATTAAAACAAGGAAACAAATATATGTATTTACCTAACGCACATCTATAAATTGACAATAAAACTTGAAATGGAACAGCTAAAGACAAATTGGTCATATAATATTATCAAACAACAAATAAATTTATATCTTCCTTATGTAATACACTCGCCAAAAGCAATTCAAACAATTCTTAAAACTTTTATCTCATGTTTAATGTTTAATATCCGGAAATATCAAATAAAGACATAAAACAAGAATATTTGATTATCTTATCTTCCTCTTTTAATTAATATTTACGAACAAGTCGTACATGAACAAATTAAAATTGTATCTTTGACATCATTTGTTTAATGCAATCATACTTATAAATGCGTTAACTGTAACAGAATTTTGCATTTCTTTTTTCATATCCGTTGTAAAAGCATGTTCATCCAGTACTGATGATCTACATTATACTTATTTTATTTTCATTCGCTCAAGAAAAACGAATTAAATATTGCGATATATGTCATTTCCATTCAACAATCATAAATTTTCCGCTATTTTTCACGCCCGCACATTTCCTGTTAATTTTCATTAATTACGCTTGTGTGATATTTTTCTTCTCAATTGAATTATGTATCTTTTTCATATGAAGAGAATTTTCTATTGCAACATTATTACGGATTCATACGATGTTGATACACAACTTGATTATATAACCGTATGGTACAAAGGACAGACCAGTTCCATCCTGCTCGCACATGTACTCGTATATACAAGTGTATATACGTACATATATGCACCTACTACAACCAGCAGTATATTTGCTGCAGGTACATTTAAATGGTAATAACACTGTAACCGTAGCAATATTGACTGACGTAATGAAAACTGAACCCACGTGCAACAATTTATATGGCCACATACGTACGTACATTCGTATACAGGAAACATCGCGTTTAATAAGAGTGGTTTTATTTGACAGGACTGTGATAGTCTGTGACACTGTAGTTACAACATTCACATACATAGTTAGTTAGAGATAACCGCTAGCGGCTAGTCATTCGTTCATATAATACAGTATTTATGCTAATCGTACACCATACAGTTACATCGGATTTGCAAATTTACGTACTCATACAACTAGACATTTCCATGACGTCTAACGAATATGACAGGCGGTGATTTTTCTTCTACGAATCATAGCTACAATTCTCACGACTAGTACGATACAACGATTTAATGAACAAATGAATGTGTTAAAACAAAGTTAACTGTTATTAAAACATTGATTAGAAATATAAAAATGATTCGATGACATAATATGATCCCTGCTCATGTAACCCTATATAATTAGCATACCGGTACAAACCCTTCGAGTTATAATTTCAGAGACACATACGGATATAATTTCCGCCCCTACGAGTAAAAATTAATTAAAACATGTTTGTTCCACGCGAAATTAAACAATATTACATCCTGTATACGTGTATGTATACCATTAGTTATGAATCAGAAAGCATATTTGTTTTTTAAGCAAATGACAAATATTTAAAGTACATATTTACAATAAATTGTTCCTCAGTCACATCAGTAAGTATATTTGCTTGTGTAACACAGTGTAATTATACAATAAATACACAGACTGTAATATTGAATATAGCCTGCTTAAAATCGTATGAGATAGGAGAATCCCCCAATGAATTAGTTGTATTGTGAAGGTTATATACATTTCTACTAAAAATCAAACATCACTGTTCCTCGCTTCTCATTAAGTATGATTTCTTATCCGTCAACAAATAATTTTCAAAGGTAAATTTACTTCTTCTTGTGCACTATTGAACTTTTATAGAATTTAAGAAAAAGTCAAAAAATAAACAAGTCTATTTGAATGAGAGATTGAACTTGGAACTTATTTGCTTTTCAGTGCAGTTCAGTTCTTTTATAATATTTTTCCTTTTCCTGTAGAATTTCTTGGGCTTTTCAATTTCATGCACTCTATTTTTAGACATTTCATCCAGCCTTACATTTTGCGTTTTTTACCAGTTCTGTTTTCTCTGTATAACATATTCATACATTAGCATTTCATACCTACATAATTTATTCAATCTGACTAGTAATTATTATTATTCAATTTTTCTGTTTTCATCTGCCTCGTCGTTTCATTACATTGTTTGTTTATCTTCCTGGTTTCGTTTGTTCCTGGTTGACGAGCAAAGTTCAGAGTTCAGTAATTATTTCGCCTACGAAATTCCCAGTCCATAATTGTTTGCTCATTAGTGTTGTATAATATTTGATACACAAGTGCACCGACACCCGCCATTATTATTGGCGTCTTGACTGTGTACGTATGGGCGTATCTATTGTGAAGAAGAAACTAATTTGTGAAATGCAGTCAGCCACTTTGAAGCCGGGTCTGCTACTTAATTCTCTAGCATGGTCTATGGATCTTTTGATGTGCAACCATGTACATGTAACACGAATGCTCTGTTTTTTTGTACTATCCGTGTCTATATTAAAGTGAGCTTTACCCCCACCCATTCATCATGCTCGCGATAATTTCATTTAACACATATTTTCTCTGTATTTCGTAGTCTGTGAAATAATTTATTGACCGTAACGTTGTTTCCTATTCCTCTATAATTTTATGTTATTTTTAGTTACTGTCATCTTCTTTTCACTCTACTTCGCTTTTGATTTATTTTCATTATGATATTTAAATATCAATTAGTTTTACTATGTATCAATTATTAATAAAACTGTATTACTTTCAAACGGTGAATATACTGTTAAGAATCTAATCAAATTGCTAATCCACCTACATAAATACTTCATCCGTTCTATTTTTTGATACTTCTCAATATACGAACTAAGCCAATAACGGAAATGTATAAAATTTTATTATCCATTTTATATGTATATTCTTCAACTTTTTTCTTCGTTGAACTTCTTAATATTTTTTTCGGCGGATGCGATTAAAGAAAATTAATATATTTTATTTGTATTCCTATTTGCGGATTCATATAAAAAAGTGGAAGAATATTTGCCAAAACTAAATATGAACATATACATACTTGAAATTCATACATTCTAAAATGAACAAATAATTTTTAATTATATTTATATTTTTCATTCAATTTCGCATGTACATGGAAAATCAGCTCTTTAATAAATAAAGGAATATTTAAAGTATATTCTCTTATTCGGCATAAATGTATTTGCACAGATGTCAATGAACTACGTAAATCGTTTCCATTCATTGAACAAATTGAATTCGTAACTCAAATATTTAACGAGCTCCGATGAAATGTACAACAAAATTGCTGTCATAAATGTTTAACTACATATTTCTAACTGCACTTTTCAATCAGCGATTCAATAAAATTTAACAGAAGCAACGTACATGCTCGAATGAACACTAATTAATTGAGAAAACTAGATGAAACGAACGTGTAAATGCAGTATACATATAATTAATTAGTTCATTAATTTTGAAAGCAAAAAAAAAAGTATAACTGTCTTCCTACGTATATTCTAATGAAAACTACAAAATTTGCTAAAGAAAATTCACACTCCAGTCCAACAGGACGCAAACATCAATCTTGCTTCATTAGTATTTGTAGTTGGTCTAATAATTATACTAAACAAAGTGCTTGAAAAGTTCACTTAATAAATACATAATTACGAGGAAGTGTAAAATAACATGAAGATTATTTCATTGTTTAAAATCACGTACAAATAATTATCTTCATATTCATATTTAAATATAAAAAGTAAAATGTTTTGTATTGAAATTTTTTCATAGCTTATTTTATAATATCACAAATTTAATTATATATTGACAGTCTAATACGAATTTCCTTCATTAATTTTTCACGACTTATATCCGTTGTAACAAAAAAAAAACACAAATTAGAATTTCGTTAATAAATAAATTATGTCTAATGGCACACTTTTTGTTAATAAGTTTACACGTCCTCCAATGTTACTGTTAATTTACTGATTTATTGTTTTTTAATGTTTATTTGAAATTTGCAGTCACTGAATACTTCACACTATGCGTTTTAATTTCGTTTTAATTAATTTTCAACTGATTTTTATTATTTGTCAGTGTGCAAACTGTAAATACACAATGACGTTGGTCAAGTTATATTCGATTTAGAATTCAATATACATACATAATACGGCTCGCTAACGTGTGCGAATAAATTCGTGTAGGTAGAGTTTAAATACCAATCGTCTCTGTAAGTATCCATGTATGAACGTGTTGATTCTCGCGGTAACTGTTTTGTAATCACTGACCAATGAAATAAGATTCGCACGTGTACGTGTAGTATTACCGCATGGAACGTTGGTAGGTTGGTCCGTGTTTGTCTGATGCTACTATACGTACATCGAGTGTGTCACCGCGCGGCATTCTTCAGCCGGCAATTGTCGACCAAAAACATCTCTGTTGGGGGAAAGCCGGTGCTCCAGTGTTTACCCGTAAACGGGCACCCGTAGCATTCCATCGTTTCATTCGGCGTTTCGGACATTTCTTTTGTAACAATCTTACATTGCTCTCTCCAACGTTGGTAATAACAGTTTTATAAGCGCGCGGTAACCGTACACACCACACCACAAATGCGAAACAGTGTTGCACTGTTGGTTCCCGTCTGTTTTGACAGGATACTTTATAAGATTATAAGTAAAAGTTTTTGCGGCGGTGCTGAATAAGCGATTAAACAAACCAGCGGCCTATAACAGCTTTATAACAAATAACAATATCTACTAACATCTGACAAGAAAACTGGATAACTTTGTCATAAAAACATTACATGAATCTAGATGAATTGAAGTAGGTATTTTCACTGAATGTAAACCAAATGAGCAAGACTGATTTCTGACTACGCCGCTGAGACAATTCATCCGGAGTGTACAACTTTCGAGATTGTATCACAAGTTCGTGTATTACAGCAGTCAGTACTATAATTCACTTTGACAGATAACGTGATATTCCTCTCTCGAATCTGATTGTGAAACATTCAATACGTTAGTATCGACGACGTTCATGGTTTAAAGGTTTAACGTGAATGAATATCGAGTTTCAGAATATTGCAATAAGTTTCATATTGTTGTCTGCAAGTGCATACACAATAATAGTTAGTGTTCCATAGATATGAACAAAATTGTTCAAACAATGCGCGTTATGTAGATATTCATAAACAACGCAATTTTCATTCTATTATATGTACATACATACTGTTCCATTTAACAGTTTGTTTGAACTGTTGTTTACGACATTTATCTTCTACCAATACAACATGGCTAATATTAAAATTCAATGAACTTCTTGAAGTTTTTTTTTTTTTTCTAAAGACTAGATTTAATATGCGTCATGATGTCTATTCTTGAACTAAAGCTACACAAGAAGAAAAACAACTTAGTTAATTTAATAAAGAAGTAAATTTATAAATTTCGACCCAAAGGTCGTGTTGATTTGTGGGCATTATATTTAAAAATAGGTCATAACTCACATCTGGTATAAATAAAAAAATATTTTACTTGGCCTAATGCCAATTTGTTTCGATTTCTTACAATTTCATGCTTTGAACATTTCGTTAAGGTACTTAATGTTCTGTTTCAATTATGTATCTAGTAAACAGCGAGGGGAGGGTGGGGGCTGGGTAGGTTAATGTAGTCATTCTAGAATGTACGTAAAACACACGTTCTTATGTAGA
This sequence comes from Carabus problematicus, assembly GCA_963422195.1. Taxonomy (NCBI): domain Eukaryota; kingdom Metazoa; phylum Arthropoda; class Insecta; order Coleoptera; family Carabidae; genus Carabus; species Carabus problematicus. The sequence continues at coordinate 17,751,645 of OY728582.1, forward strand.
CATTAATTTTATTTACAAAAGACATAATTTACCTTCTATATAATCTTCTCAAATATCATTATTTCAATATTACAAAATCGTACAATTACCGTACTTGTACATTTGCAGTTAAATGTAAATGATTAGAATTTCCTATACAAAGTAAGTGCTACAGTGATTTAAATATTGATTTTCACTTCACATACAACATGTAACAATGTATATACATATGTATTTAGAATAATTCCGAAACGCCAGTTTAACAGTTATCATTTTGCACGATAATTTTATGGCAAAGTTTGCCACAGTAAAGAGATAAAAAATTGAACATCCTTTTGTAATGATAGCTGTGACAGTGTGCATCCTTGACACACACTGTCACAGCACGTTAACATACAACGCTATCTTGTTTCTGAAATATTTAATATTTTATTTTGGTACGCGGGGCTATTTTTAAACCGATGTAAAACAGGTAGTCACGGAAGAGCAGATGTATGGATACTTCAGTGTATACGGGTAGCTTAATTATTTGTTAAAATAACCATTAACCAAATGTAAATTACCACAGATACCAGCTAATATAACATACGTTCATTGTAATTAATGTACAGACATAATACATACAAAGGTGCATTTCCCATAATCATCGGTTATTATAATTAAAATATACGTACCAAGAACTTGAACACACAGGATATTTAATAAATTTTGTAGTCAAACAGAAAAAAAAGTTTTTCCGAATATTTGTCTTGTGAAATTGGGCCTGCTATATTACAAAATACAGCTAAATTCTGGAACATTAATTAAAAAATTGTACATTACATAGCAATAGGGCAATTTAGAATTGAATTGTCGCGTAAATGAAATGATAATAACATTTCGATGAATTGTCAGTCAATCGTCACTGTATTCGTTTAAGCAAATTGTATCGTTAAATTCACACATTTTCAAAATATTGAATCGTTTCGTGAAGCGCACATTTGAAAAAAGGGATAGAAATACGTAGGTACTTGACATTCCAAATGTACTTACTTTACATATCACAAGTGACATAGGTTTTTCAAAATTCTCGGTAAGTTTTTGTGAAGAGTTTTCTAAATTCTATTCACGTCCGCTCTATCACGTTTCAAATATATATATATATATATTTTAAAAGTGGAACTCGTATTTACATGCAGTTCACCATTTGTATATTTTACATGCTTAATGTAAATATAGTTGTTATTCAAATTTTTTTCATAAAACATGCTCTGAATTACAAAATGTGTGCACATAATTGCACATTTGCATTTACTATCCTAGCGTACATATACATACATGTATATTCCTATCTGAATAGACTACTCATGCATATTACATTCCACTTCATTTTAATCTCATCTGTTCGTTATACATGTAAAGTAATTTTCTACATTTACATCTGAAAACACAAGACTTACTTGCAAAGATAACAGTGAAGCGTATTTTATCAAAACAGCATTATGCATTAAGCATTATTAACTGTTGTGTAGCATTTGTAAATGTTCACTACGATGGTAAGTGACATAAGTATATATGATAAGAAACACATTTGACGACATCCATTTTGCCGGAGATAGACTCGTTTAAACTTGAACTTCTCATAGATATTCAATTTCAGCATAATTTAGTATCTGCTCTGAAATAGGTATTGGAAAATGTACCATTCCTGTATCTGCAGACAATATTACTATGAGTTTATCGAAATAGAAATATATCAAGTAGTTATATCTAAAAGAATCATTAATTTGTCGTATTAAATATAAGTAAACCGTACCCAAATTACCAGTATTATACCCGTATATATTTGACGATTCTGATTATATTTTCTTACAGTTGACATATTCCATTTAAAACATAATTGAAAAGACGTAATACACAGATATTGGTACATGTACAGTAACTTCAAACCTTATTCGTGAATTCTCTTAGACAGAAAGTAATATGACTTGTGAACGATATTGAGAGATTCGTATTTATTTTCGGTCATATTCCATGAACAGGAATTACGTTTAATAAAGATCACGTAATAAGAATATTATAAAAGCGAAATACTACTTCTAAATCTACAGAAGATTATGTCAGTATTATTTAATTTAAACTAACTCGGTAATATTTGTTTATAAAAGTTCAATTTGTTGTATCTAACTGGTATTAATACTATTACGTTAACATGTTATTAGTTTCATTTAAACATAGATTAAATGTAACTCGTATTAATGCATAATGTGACAGACAGTTCAGTGAACAGCCTTGCTTAGTGTCCACAGTGAGTGACAGTGACTATAGTGTGAACGATGGTTATTTGTCCAACTACTGTGCGACGTGTTTACCGAGTCCAGTCATGAACTTGCTGAATTATTATTACACGCGGATAATTCAGTAATAACCATACAGTATAACATTTACATACGTACATTTACATGGCATAGACCCGCCCATTGGTCCACAAATACACTCACATATCACCACCACCATCAGGCAGCACACGGTGACGAAGAACGCCCGCCTGATAGAATTGTGTAAACGGTAGGTACACCAAATATTTGCAGACACACGCACACACTCACATAGTTTGTAGACAGCAACATTGCACACAGAATATATGTATGATCGATTACTATTAAGAATCTCTATCTTTAAATGATTCACGACAGTAATGCTTTATTCTTGTAGGAATAATATTAAAATTTGCAGTAGATATTTTGCGAAATAAATTATTATCATATAGATATAACTGGACGGCCAAGATTCGTACTCAAATTAAGTCGATATTTCATTCTAGCGATTCTTATTTTAATTGGAAATCGAATGTATTTTACATTTCTTGCACGTGTAGCAAATTTGCAAATTGTTCTAAGCAGATGATTGGTAATCATTTAAAAATGCAAATATTTTTTAAGCAGGTATTTGCAACCTATATAATTTAAGATGTCATAAATGTCGTAATTAATAGCATTATTTAAAAAAAAAAGTAGTTTACAGTGCAATTTATTTTACTCTTTCAAACTATTATTTACTATATGAATTTATTTTTACAGCCATTTTGAATTGCTCGTCGACTAATTACTTTATAATTATTACGATCACATGTTATATTTACCTAAATTGTAATTAAAAAATGTTCCATTGTATCATAATTACCAGCTGCAATTAGCTCACATGAAATTCCTGTCTCATTTACGACAATTATCCAAAAATGAGTGAAACATCAAATGAGTGAAACAGTAGAGAAATGCAAACACATGTATGTATATCTGATAATATGTATGTATGTATTGTGTAACTTGTTCTCTATGTATATATCAGTATCTCACGCTTCACTAGTGTGTGCTCGTGCTTGTGTACCGGTCGTGTGTCGCGTGCGTTCCGACGTGTTGCGTCCCGACGGTTCCGACGTCAGACCTGCTCTGTACGGGTGTCCGACGCGCACTGACATCAGAATCTGTGAACTGACGCCGCTGTTCCGTTCGCTATCATCCGTCCTACACGTACGTACGTGTGCGTGCGGCCGTCCTTATGTAAGTTTTTCCTTTCTTCGTCTAACCCACCGCCACATTGGTAGTGTGTATCAACAAGTAACTATACTATACATGCATACATACACCGGTATATACCAATCTACCTACTTGTTGTCTCTTGTTGATCAGTTGTCCCTCTGTGTGTGTGTGTGTGCGCGCGTGTAATTGTGAATTTAAGTTCGCGTGCGGGCATGTTGTGTACAGACATTGAATGTTGAACTAAATATCAGTAGTTACGCTAATGCATACGTGTTTCGGTAAATGTATGTATTCATTTACTAAATGAGTTTGGCCAATCGAGTATCCTAATTTAATATTTACTTTTGATGTAGAAATATTTGCATCTGGTGTTTTAAATTATCGCAATTGATATAGTGGTTTCTATTCTAACCACTTACAATAACGCATATGTAGTCTGACTCTGAAATAAATTATAGAACTAACATTTATTATTTCAGTTCTGAAATTTCCTAACCATCATATTCCATAATATTCTGATGGACTTCACACGGAAAACTTGAGTACTGTGTTGCACGCTGATTGTGTTCTCTTATCATATGTATATCAGAATACTAACTTGCACAGACCTGTTATTAGTGACCTGAAGGGTGTAATATATGTACCTACTTACAAGAGGGAATGACATTACATTACGATGCTGCTCTTAAATTATATACCTGAGTATTTTCTTACAGAAGTAACGTTCTCACAATATAATTTTAAACATTTTTTTGCTCTAGTAAGATACAGTTTCAGTTCGTGTTAATGCGCGATTTAAATGCACGTGACTTTTCATATGAATGTTGTAATCTTATATTTAAATATGTAATGAAATATTGATATATTTTGAAATTGCCATACCAGTATACAGGTATAATATAAATATATAAAATATAGGAGTAATTCTTATATGTAGGTATATAGTTCAATGTTAAATTAAAGTGTACAAATAAAATTATGAAAGTTTATTATTACGTTAATGTTTTAAGAAATTCGAACATTTTCTCGAAATTCCCAATGAACATAATATTCGTGGAATTGCTTATCTGAGCATATCGCGGATTTGTGACATATGCTTTTTTTTCCTTTGACCTATTTTGATTTCTTTGTAAAACAAATTTCTAAGTAAAGTGGTAATCTTAAAATTTAATGTATAATTACGACACAAAATGTTGAAGGACTAAAATTAAATGCTTAATGTACAACACCTGCAAGTAATATTTGATTGACGGCCAGAAGCAACGGGAGTCCTTTGTGAAGTGTAAAGTTTTCACAGCCTATTCCCGTAACTAGTATTCGGAAGTTAGCATTTCATCGTGAGCAGCGTCTGTTTGTGTTGTATACTAGCCTTTATGTACAAGTCTATATTATACACCGAGTAGTCCAAACATAACTGGAACTCTGAAATACAACGAAATCAACAGAACCCGTACTAGCCATAGTGTTAAATCATTTCACTGTTGTTTTCACACATAATCACACAGAGTAGCTGAGAATTACCATTCACAAGTTATTCTCCTTCATTTCAATATATAAAGGTGTATTTTACTTAGTCAGTTATTTTTATTTGTCACATTTTATTTATAACCAAAGTCCATTAACTTATTTCATTATTTTTGACTGTCATATATAATTATCCATTCTGTCGTCCAACAGAATAAATGCTTTCCTTATCCAACAGAATTCCATTCGAAAACATAAAAATCTTCTACGAGCTTAATGAAAAAACGCGATTGTGTGCGATTTGTTTGCTGATATATCGGAAAATAAATAATACAGCGACCTGGATATAATTTCGAGTAAGAGTAAAGGTAGTACCGACCAATGCCCTGAAAAGTCTATCTTATTATTTTCCTAACATCACTTAGATCGTCCGGAGTCAGCTTGAAGTAAATCCGGGTTTATAATGGTCGGTCCGGTGCATTGGAATCAAAAAGTTTTGCATATAAATCCGGAATGGGGTCCGTAAATCACGAATTCGGGCTTAACTCGATCTATGTATGTGCCTACGTACGTACAAATTGGTTTCATTAGATCCTTTAAGACGTACCGGCCGATTTCCGTAATTGATTTGTCAATTTACTGCACACACAATTTAAATCAAATTATTTAGTAAAGAAAATATATTGTTAAAAAGTGTGTTTTTTCCGTTCCAGGATAAAATGCGAAAATTAACTGAACATATGCTGAATGTCAGTAATAATTAATTCTTAAAGTATACCTACACTCTCCTACTAATCGCATTAACTGCTAAGCTCCTAAAAAGTAAAAAGTGCCTAAACAGCTTTGAAATGTTTTCGCCGAGGTAAAACTTTTTGTAATCCAACAAAACCAAATATGTCCAAGTAATAATAAATGTGTCCTCAGCTTCCTTAAATCTGAAACAATATAGATTAAAACTGCATCTGTTACACATTTGGCTAGAATCTGCAGTCAAATTATTAAAGTGTGTCATGCAAAATGAGACATGTCTGTCCTACATAACTTGGAAATGAAATACAAAACATACATGACAAATAACAATGCGATACCATATCGCTGCATATTTGTATGTCGTGCAACCACAAGAAGCTTCAGAAAAGAGTGCAGCATTGCTGTGCTGAAAATGTTCATTCGAAGATAAAAATACATTCGTGAAAAATCGCCAAACATTATGGTAATTCATATGAACAGTTACACAAACATAATGTTTGCTACGACAGAGATATTACAACCGAAAAAATCATATTTCTCGCGGGGTAATTTAATTTGTGAGTTAAAACGAAACGGCTAATTTGTTCGCTGACAAACTTACAGCTTTTTTATAAACTTGTGTATGCGTGTGTTTGCATGTGAATGGAGAACACAGCAGACAGCAAGCACATCCGTACAGACAGTGACATGTGACTCCTGCAAAACCATTGGTCACTTTATAAATAAGAAAACAGCACCGTATCAGGCCAATATTTGTACAACGAAAGAATGAACAATTTATTAAATGAATGCAATGTTCTGTACTGGTAAATATTAAATCAAATACAAGGTGTAGCAATAAAAATCAATGCACTGCTGCAGTGAATTTCAATTATATATCATTGATTGTTCCATTATAAATCATTTTCTGTTTCGCGGAAGTCACTTAAATTTTAACAAAACTATGACCCTTGAAATGTTGTGACTTTTTTGAATACATCGTATTTAAGTTTAGTTTATCGAGATATCAAGTGTAATAAATATTTGTTTCACGGAAATAATTCTGTAAATAATTAGAAATATCTAGCGAGTACACATCTGTGTAGGTGACAACTATGTACATGCATACATGCATGTGTGTCGGTGTCTGAAGAGACGTCGGTAAAAGAACCACCATGTAAAGTTTAGTGTTTGACACATCTTGTTTCTGAGACGTTTAATTAAACGTTGAGAATGCCAAAGTGCACAAGTGTTTAATTGCATTATATCGCTGCACCTACAGAATCATAGGTCCCTCCCGCCCCCGCCATCCCTTGCGACACACGAGTATCACTATCAAGCGTCAAAGAACTAGGTAGAAAATTATATTTAGTTTCATGTTGTGAAATTATATTTTCAATTAAAAACAACGATATCATAGCATCATTAATGATGAAGTAATGCGCAATCACTTGTAAAATAACTATCACTAACTGCAATTAAACACGCTGCCATTGATAAATTTATGATTGAATGGAAACTATTACATACTATTCAACTGTGTGTTAAATATTTGTGCGACAAACGCTGTTAAATTCTAATTATAGTATTATTATTTAACTGAAGTGTTTTATAAGTGACTTAGATTTTACGAAAGTTCAACAACACAAGTAACGTACATCATTCCACGAACATCCCTACCGGATCTTCCTACGGGCAAGTTTCTCAATTTTCCATCTTCCCTGCCCGGCTCTAGACCAAATAATCCCGCGCATATAATTAATTATACCCGACAGAATAATGCGACGAACCCGTTTTGCTTTTTACAAGGCCAACTACATCGAATTGTGATGGTGTTTCAGGAAAGCATTTGTTCCCACCAGCCACTTACACTACGCTCCGAACTTGAACTTCATTTATCAATTTCTTGCTTTGTTTTTGTTTCTGAACGTTTTTACAAAAGCCCCCTTGATTTTATGATATAGTATAATATTGTGCTGTGACAAAAACGTGTCTGTCGTCATATTATTTTCTATTATTTTATTGTTTCTGCTGTTTGTGACAAATTTTAATTATGTAAAAATTCTGAAAATAAATGTCAAATAGCAATATCGCCCTGAATTTCGTAATATATTTCATAAAAACGGAATGCGATATTAATAATGTGAAAGGCGGTAATGCTTTTCATTTTGATATGATGAACTTACATTCACTGAAGACGTAACCAGTGTTATATATATAGCTAACCAATATTACTTTGATGTATGGCGGTACAGTATACACCAGGATGAAAGTATTTCAATTTATGAAGTCAGTACCTGACAGATACTTTAAATCATGAAGCATAAAAGAAATGAATGAAATACACGTACATATATTCTTCATTTTATTTTTAATTCTTTATAACGTAAAATTATCATACAAATAATATAACATCCTTGTAAATATATATATAATAATTTTATTGCTGATTATTTGTATTGAACAATAAGAATTTTGCTTTAAAAAACGTCATAAATACATCTAAATATTAATATAATTTACATTTCATCATTATTTGCATATTAATCTTTCACCCTTTGTGGGTTAAAAAGAATTAATTGGTGAAATTAATTATTAATATAATAAAATTTCTTACGTAACATTTACTACATATTGAGGTGATATGTACAAATTGCGAGATTAACAGTAAATCATAAATGTATAGAATAGGAGTAGAGTAGTATTTCGTTGTTGTAGTTATTGCATTTTATTTATTTATGACAAATGATAAATTTGAACGTTAATAGTAATAACAGTAATAATTTGTAGGCTAATTGCTAGTCAAATAATTTGTACATATATTTTAGACTTTTTGTGTGATCCTGTACACCGGGAAATGCGTACCTTGGACTTAGCATTTCAAGTTCAGCGTAGTCGATAACACAAAAGTCCTTGAATCCGGTGCGTGCGGCCAGTTTCTGAGATACGGACGATGTGAATACGGTCAGTGTTGCCTTTAGACCCACGGCCTTACCCAGCGGGGTCCTTTACAGAGTAGTACAGTACAGGTTATTAGCACGGTATAACGAAAACATCGCTAGCACGGCGGGCTAATACATGCGTAATAGCGGGGCTTACACACGCTCACATAACGACAGGTTACGAATGTTGTAAATGTAAATGTGCACAGTGCAATCACATATACATAACAAGCAAACGAACAACAAATACACACCTAATAATCTTTAGGCAAATTTAGAGAAAGACTTCAAAAATTATTTCAGCCATCCTGACATGCCTCTCAATTATTGTTGAATGTTAACATGACAACAGCAAGTCGTCGAAACGAACTAAATTAATACATATTTGTGTTTCAATAACGTAACTATACCTACTTATGAACAAATTTCTTAAACACAAATAAACCTACAAATACATGTTGGAACTTGATTTAAAAATCTGGCAGCAACGCAATACATAATTCATGTCATGTATCATCAATGTTTGATACGATAAGATAATGTAAGTAAATAAAAATACGATATTCTCAATACAAACAAACACGTTCAGAAAAACGACAGCAAATGATAGGAATATTTTTGTCAATATTATGTGCCTGAAAAGTTGGAAAATCGGTGGTATATTTCTCGATAAAGAGCATTTTATATAATAATTTCACAACATTTCAATATACTGCTAGATTGGAATCTAATTTATATTAATTTAAACTTGATTTGTCCGTGGATTATTTGACTTGTATATTAATCGCATGACATATGAGGATAGGTTGTATGTAAATGAATAATGATAATAATTTGACTAGGATATTATGACGTACCTGGCATTCAGTAACTCATCACCGATACCTTGCCCTCGGAAGCCTGGTAGTACTGAAAGGCCTAGAGCGCTCATGTACTCATTAATACCGAACGTCTCGAACGGGTCTTTCATGTGAGTCAAGTGCAACACAGCACCAATGATATTCGAACATTTCTCACCCTTAAACTAAAACCAGAACACATTAATCCCGCTCCATCCCCACTAATAATTTATCATAACGAACTAAGCACACTGACAGCCGGAGTGTAGGAGGAGTAGAGTGGCTTATGAAACGGAACAAGAACAAACATGTCTCAGTTCCAGTCAATAACAACGTAGATTAGTACAATGTTAGCTAACTACTAATATATTTAATTTAGAATTCACAATTTATGCTTCATACATCTGAAAGTAAGTTTAGGTCTTTTTACGTTTAGAATTTCAGCGCTATAAGAAAATTATTTCATTGGAAAAGAATATAAAGACGAATATTACAATTAAATTAAATTCTAATCTGAATTTTATGACTGTCGAATATTAAAAAATGTAAATTACATTTGGTACGGGTTCGTTTTTCTTACTCAGGTGAGTCATATTTAATCCGGCGATAATTGGTTTTCCATTGGGATCTGGATTTTCCATGAAACATATTAAACCTAGTTTATGTTGCAAGAATGCTTTCCAGATTTCTTTAATTTCGTCCATCGATTGCGCGTCATCAACTAACTCTGTAATAATAATCTAATTCATTAGTCTATCTGTTGAATATCGTTTACAATTTATTTAATTGAAGTATAAAGGTAGTTTTAGAATTTATTATCGATTCTAATAGTACTCAATATCATTATACTGATAAAGTATTAGTTATGTAGAAAGTTTACACAAACACAAATAGATGCAAATGTAATTACTTACTTTGCGATTTGCACATTGATTCTTCGTATACGAAATTTTCAAGCATGGTTTGCATAGCAATCTCAAACATATCTTCTTGTATGTCTTGAATCCAGAACTTGGGAATTTGTCCATTGATTTCACGTTTTCCCTCGAATCGACTCCATACGGATGGGAACGGCACAGATTCAGGTCTTTTCCAGTCTTCTGCCATGCTTGTACTGAATCTTACTCTATCACAATCACAATAATAGATAAGTTATACATATATAGATAAATAGATCTGTAGAACGATAACAAAATAGATCTGTTGTCATCATTACAAAATAACGTTTATCAGTGTGTATATTTGTCCATGGTACTTGTTTAGTGAATTGCTCTTATCTGATATTGAAAGTTTATAATTAACTAACAAAATTCGTAATTAGTTGCAAGGTAAATATTCTTATAAAACAATTCTGCACCAGATTTTCATCTACTAATGTATTTATACCGATGACTATTTAAGTATGAAAGAAAAAATAAATATGTAAAAGTAAATATTTATTATAAATTACCTTCGCACTACTGATTATTATTCAATATGAATATGAATGTGCACTTTTCGATGATTCATTTATGAACATAAAGGAAACTAGTAGAGAAATCAAAATGGAAGAAACAAATTTAATATTTTAGAAAATAAAGTATACGTAACAATTGTATATACCCCTCAGGTATACAGAGAAGATCTATGAGATAAAACCTTAACTATATAACAAATATTGTTCCTGTCATATCATTATTTATCTAGCATAAGAGTATGCTCGTTATTTACAGAATAATATAATATTACATTATCACTAAAATAGTATCTAAGGTCAACATTATACATGACTTGCAAATTACACAAGAGATTACAATTTGTAAATAAAACTGCAGTGCATGATTTAACATTTTGCCTTATCGTGATATTTTTATAATAATGTGTACATTTTTATATCAGTTATGATATATTGATTCACACATTTTTCTTATTAAATATAAGAGATTTTTTTTCAAGTTAGCTAACTTTCGTACATTGTACTAACTTTTCTTAAATGGAAATAGATAATTTGGAGCAGAATGTTAAGTACATTCGGTATAGATTAATGTTTACCAAATTAGGTAATCTGATGGTCTTCAGTATTAATTGGTGCTAAGTAATAATGGATTCTTCAGTTACATTGTAACAATTTATGTCATCGATAAGTATGTGATGTCATGCAATGATATAAACATGATACATTTAATGTTCAGTCAAAAGTACATAAGAGTATGTTTATGGCAACAAAATTAATATTCAATAACATAAATCATACACGTGTCTTCTGTCAATAATATTTTCGAATTTATGAATCGTACACGTTTGTTACAGAGACAGTTTATATGTATAAAGAGGTGAATGTGAAATTTTTCTTTATTGTATTTTATTTATTAACAAATATTAAAATAAAATACATTATATTATGTATGTATTGTATTGACAAGGTTATGTCAAATTGGCCGCGATCATCAAAGTAATTTAACCAATAACAAAACATGTGTTTTTCTGAAGGATGTGTTCTGTTCGTGTTATTAATCCGTATGACTGAAAAAAAATTAATTTACTATTTATGTAAAAAATTAATTATGAAAAAGATAAAAACTAAATCCTTCTAATACATTCTTTAACCAATCATTTGCGTGCCCAATGGGACTGTCCTTCTCTATCTTATTTATATTCTTAATATTTTGCTTCAGTATAAAGTCTAAGAATTAGAAATTTATTCAATTATACCAGCCGTATTATTCTTAATAAATGTCGAATGAAGAGAATCACCAAAAATATGTTCGAAACATTTATTATTGTTACGGGTTACGTAAAATCAACTTCTGCTTTGTTGCTTTATTTAATACATGGACATAGTGTTCACATTAAATATTTCTCATCCGTTCGCAAAGCTAAAACGGAAGAAACACATCTCTTCCTGAATATAAATCATTTATTTGGTTGCACCATGCGCTCTGAATAATGAAGTGTGCACACAGATCTAAAGGTATAATTTTTAAAATTGTATGATGATTTTTACAAGCTCATTTAACAAGATATTCTATATATCTGTAAAGTATTACTAACCTTTAAATGAAATACTGAAAGCTATTCGTCCAGTTGTTCCTTGTCACTGAGAACTACTACTACGATTTAATCATATGTCACGCTAGTGTTGGACGAATACTAACTCATCTGATTAACAACTAGCGTTACATACACACACACACACACAGTTGCTTGACTGTTCCATTATCGTGTCCATGACTCTGACATAAACAACACTACTTTAGGTGGCATTCATGTATGTACAGTACATACATATGTGTCTGTGTGTCATTATGCAATTATATCATTTCACTACACGACTCTTGAACCATTGTGCCCTGTCGAACTATGTACTCGTCCATGTTATACTCAATATTAAAGTATTACTCAATTTAATAACGGAAGCATTACTTGCAAAAACTTACATGTTATTATGTATGACAGATTTCAATATCATCTCCAATTTTTAGAATTTATATCTTTATTTATATATTTCATCTAGTTATTTGTTACACAATATATTTGTACAACAAAATCAAGTAAAATAAAATTATACAGAACAAATAACAAATACTAATTACTTCTTGCCGCAATGATAAGTAAAATTATCGATGAAATATGACAGAAATTGTTTGTAAATTGAGTCCAAGGTTGATTTTAATATAGCATAAAGCTGTTTTTGGCAACTTTTAATGTTCAGATAATCCATAATAGATGAGTCATATCACTTCTGTTTTCGAAGTTGATAATGAAGACACACAAGGAACTAGAACAGTGGAATTTAAATAATCTATATGGCGATTATTTGCGTCCATCGAAATAAAATGTATAATTTGCCTCGATTTGTGTAATATTTTGTGTTGGTATACGAATGGACAATAAAACGATGTAAACATGAAATAAATTATATGTAATTGAAATGACTTTACACTGTCATTCTATTTTCGTGACAGAATTAATTGTGGTAATTACAATCATGAGTTTTGCTCTTGAAAACGGAAACAATTGCAAGAATTTATTTTTAAATTACACAAGAACCTATATAATTATTAGTTTTATAGTGAATCGTAAAAACGTACATGCATGATGCATCTGTTTTCAGCTATGCATAAGCTAGAAAGTTAATTAGCGAAACAGTCATAAATTAGACATTCACAAGTACATATTGTGCAAATTATGATAAGATAAAAATACGTTATGATATTTAAATAATATTTGGTTTTTTATCAATGTGTTAACAACGAGATAACGAGATAGATTAGATAAAATATATTCTCTTTCAGATTAAAAAAATATATACTTCTTTGAGATTTTTAAATTAAAATTTACTTAACAATGTTCTATTTGATATTTTTTGTTATTATTTATATTTATCTGAAAAACATCGTAACAAGAAATATCGTAAGTTATAATCTTTTAAATACTTTTATAAATAATATACAATTTTAATTAATTACTCATGATTCAATGTGTACACACTGGTTGAGAACCACTGACAATGCACTTGCATGACGGCGGTATGTGGATCGATGTCAAAATATCCAATATGGCAGTAGTACGCAATTGTCAAGTGTCATATATAACGTTTTAATATAATTTTAATTGAATAGCGCATGTAATCTAATATATCGTGTCTAAAATGCCAGTGTACTAGTCTTCTTTAGTTATTTTTTGATGTGCAATATTTAATCAGGTAAATATTTTGAACTATACTCCATATTCTGTATTGCTTTGTCCTATGTACGCCAGAAATACTGATTTTATTGATAAGGGGTAACTATTTCTTACGTTATATGGCATTAGATATGTATTAGCGTGATATGGTTAATTTATTTTACTGTTTTATTGTTTTTAAACAGGCTTCCGACACAATGGAATCTCAAGACATTTCCGGACCAAAAAGTCAGTTGTCTGCTGGTAAAATGTCAGGTCAAGACAGCAACGCTGTTCCGAAGAGTTTAATTTTTGATCCACCAAATGATACACTGATGACATCGAGTATATTATCCATAACGTCTAGTCTAACATCTCCTGTTGATTCTGGAGTACAACTTCTGGACAGCGAAAGTGATATCACGTCTGTCATGTCGATGAGTGGCACTGGATGTGATCTGGACACCAGTTGTTCATATGATGTACCGAACACCATTGTCAGTAACACTCCTGTCAAAGAATCACACAATTATCCGGCCTGTTTAATCATTGAAAATTGCAAAATTGAAGAGGAACGCAGGGAGAATACTCACGTGAAAGAACTACTATTAGCGCCATCGACGCCAAATGTCATGACGAAAAGTGATATTGCCAACCAAAATACAACAATTACGTGTGATTATGGTGTATACTCGTCTTCAGCACCGAATGTTGATATTACAACATTTAACAAACCAAACGAATCCGCCTGCTCTGTAGTGCAATGTGATAGTCAAGATTCTAAAATTGATATCGAATTAAAAACTGATATTGACATTAAACCAGATATTGATATTGAATCTGAGACGAGTGAGAAACCAGATACAGCATTACAAACTGAACCGATCATTACATTGGAATCAGACAATGTGATGCATGTGAGTGTCTCTGAAGAAGCAAATGAAACTTGTAAACCAGAACAACCACCGGCTCAATCGACTGAAACGGAGGTAAAATCTCTGCCGCCGCCAGATGAGCAAATAGTGTTTCGACGGCAGCGTAAGAAAAAATCCTCCAAGTCCGATACGCCGAAGAAACGTGTCTCATTTCATGAAGATATTCTCAACAGCACGAAGATCGATGACATACATATTAACCATGGATTTATAACGCACCAGCCGGATATATCAATGAGTTTCTTCAACTTTGATTCGATTCGCAAACGAGACGTGGTGAAGGGTCGCTACAGCTGGGCCGCTGAAGGTGACACGCCGTACTACCATCGGAACGCACCTGAACGTGAAGTTAAATCAGAGATCTACATGACCTCCCGGTATTCGTCCACTTCTTCCAGTTCCACGGGCAGCGTAGATTCCAGTTCGAGTAACAGTCTGTGCGATAACGAGCAAAGTTCCGATGGAGTTCCGCACACGCTCAGTCAGAAACTGCCGCGGTCAAGTTGTCTGAAGAAACGCAGTACAACCAAGCACATCGATACCCACATTGTACAAGAAGACACTGGCGCTTCAATGAAAACTAGAAAATCCGAAAGTAACCTGCTAGATTCGAATATCTTCGGTAGTTTGAAGAACATCTTGAGCTTCTCTACGTCGGTTCCGTTAGCCGAACGAGGTGTTCCCGAGGGACAAGAGGATGTGGGCGTGTACTCCTGCAGTCAACTGACAGCCAAGTCAAAACGAAGTTCATTTGCAGCGAGCAGCGACAGTATTGTGTCGAAAAGTCTCGACCGAAGTGACAAAATTGCGGAGATTCCGAAAAAGGTGGGCAATCTGAATATAGAAGTGTCAAAGGGCAGTATGACGTTGGGTCCGAGTGATGGATTTTACCCGAATTATCCCAGTGTCGATATGCCGGCAAATGTCGTGCTGTGTGACAGCAATGTGTACGAACACAAAGGTATCAGTTACTCGTACGAGTATGACAAGTTTCAAAAGTCCCTGGAGAATGCAAGCGTCCAAAAACCAAAAAGCTCCACCGTGTATCAAATGCTACTGCACGATTTGAACTTCTTCAAGAAAAAGGAAAAAGAAAAATCTGAAAATGATCTAAAAGCTCTCGCCGAATCCCAGCCAGCCGTGACCTCAACACCAACGAACGAATCAAAGAATAGTTCCAAAAAATCGACTCGTTCTTCTATCGGTGACTGGTCCTCTGACACGGAGACCATATCGGACTTTTCCGAAACAGTTTCTTCCAAACACCTGAGCTCGCCGAAACACAAAGTGAACAAGGCGAATCATTATGCAGTGCAGAATTTTAAATCGGACAACTCCGATACAAAGTCTGAAGCAGACAGCTCAAAATTTCACAGTCTGAAGCCGGCGACATCGAAAAGTTCATTGATCAACCGTTTTTTACGGAACGTTACTATGAAGAAGCTTTTGGATGTGAAATTGCAGAAGAAGCAGAAAACACGGACGAATAAGTGTATGGGCTTGTACATGCGCGGCGTCAAACCGGACACAGCATTGTGTGGCGCATTAGATAAAGAACTGGAGGAAGAGATCAACAAAGGACAGAAAATGATAATAGCTATTGATGAAAATCTGGGCTCGTCAGTGATGATCAAGTTGAAGAAAGAAGTGTTTCGTAATCCACAAGAGAAGTTGGTCAATGTAAGTGGAACTGATCGATATCTGTTGATTATCTTCTTACATACAATGTGTAATTTACTTTTCAGTTCTATAAAGTGCACAGTGCTTATTCAGCTAACGGTGATACAAAACCACTGATACTGTTCCTGACTACAACCACTCTCTACATCACCGGCTTCAAGCCGAATCAGTCGTTTTATAACCAGTTTGTGTTACCGTACCCCGAGTTAAATACCATACTGGTCGGGCCTAACGCTCACACAATCCACTTCTCTAACGCGGACAGAGAAATGCAGTTCATCATTTCCACGGGCAGCTCGGATATCACAGGTGATCTGATTGTTCAGCTGGAAATGGCCATCCGCAAGGAGAACAACACCGTGCTACCGGCCGTACGGCACTTGTCAATGCGGGAAATGGCACAACTAAAGTCAGCTGTGCTCAAACAAACCACCGTCGATAAAGTATGTTAATGATGTTACTGTTGTTTGTGATAATATTTCGTAGTACTTATTTTTGTGTATTTTTGTCGAAGGATGAAGAGTATTTCCACTACAGTGTTGTGAATGTACAAGATGTCAGTGCAGAGCCGGCGTCTACTCCACTGGGACCTATTAAGTCGGGGCCGCTTATGTTTAAAACTTCAAATGATATTCGCTGGGAAACTGGATATTTTATACTGAAGTTAGTTTTGTAAATCAGATTCTGCACTCGCTACAGTACATTTGTGCCAATGATTTGTAATGTTGTAGGGGAGGAGTTCTGTATATACTGTCGTCTCCGTCTAACCGTCTACCGCTGCGTGCATTACCGCTGGCGGGCGGCGCCTGTCTCGGTGCTCACCGCACTCCGTACTGTCTCAGACCGCACACGTTCGAGTTGCTGCTGGGCGCTGTCGTGCTGCAGTTGGCCGCACCCGATGAGTACGTGGCGAGTGAGTGGCTGCAGGTGCTGGTGCAGGCAGCCAGCGGGGTAACTAATCAATCAATCATTGCTACCAACAACCCGTGCACCCAGTGTGAAATATTCCTATGTATCTTGATTTCACACACACAGTTATACAACAGTCATGAGGCCAACCATACTGAGTCGTGCACACTGCTGTTGACCAGTCAACATATACTCACCATGCGTGAGAAGTTCCCGTGCGGTGTTCCGACCACTGAGTACACGGCACAGGCGCTCAGTTGTGCGGCGATCTCGGATCTGACTGCGTTCAGAATTCCACTCGCCGAACAGAGCTGGTGCATACTTGTAAGATACAATGTTTATGTGTAATGAATGCTCTATATTCTATTTGATATATTAATGTTGTTTTCACTTTCATTCTGGATGTACAGTAGTACTGGCAACAGTAATGCATACATATATATGTAGTAGTTAATTAATGTATTACAAATATACCTTTAGACTCCCGACTTTCTAGGAATTCGCCTGTCGAGAAGTGCACGAGACGAGTGGCGATCTAGTCTTATATTTTGCTACAAACGCTGAATTGGAACGGTTCATATCCACGTTGGAGATGTTGTGGGCGTACAATGATATAAAGGTATGTTTACAATATACATATATATAACTTAATACATATAATACTGTATAACATATATAATATGTATATACAGGATGATTTATTCCCGGTATCCACCATTCCTGAGGATGAATCTATAAGTAAGAAATGCACAGATGTTTACCGAATGCTACAAGGTGCATGGTCTTCAGTTAATCTAGTATTACAGTAACAGTACTAACGTGAGTGATACTTATTTTTATATTTCTATCTATCATTGACAGCTGCGTTTATTTACATATTTTTTTATTTGTATTTTAGTAATTTATTTTCAGATGATAGTACTTTTTATATTTGTGTTTATTGAAGGTATACCTACATATATTTTTTAATAACGAAGGTTTTTTAACGTAGACTAAAAGGAGGTTTTAGCAACATATTGGTCTGGTTGATGTAATTTTTAAAAACACTGAACGATATTCATATTATTATTTTTTTGTGCCCAAATGATATTTTTATACGTGCCATATTTTGTTTGCAATTTTGTTTCATACATCGACAAATGCCGTGAATTTTCATCTAGTCGAATTTCTCATGGTTTGTTACGAGACAGCAATCATATCAGATCTTAGAAATGGATAATTTATTGGCAGATTTATATTTTTGTGAAATGTTGAATAATTGTTCATTTCTAATTGTGATTGAAACACACATATTTCTATCTGTGTAACTAGTCATAAGTCCGTCCAATACGGGCAGATTATTACGTTAGTTAGTTATTCCATTTTTTTCATCCATTTATTTATAATCATTTGATCACAAGTTAATATGCAGTACTGTTAAAACGTCCACATAACGTGTAGAATGATATATGTATTACGAATTTTCAAGTTGAATTTTTTATACAATTTCACATCATTGTTTCTAAGTATTACATCACACCAGACTTGAAAACATTGTGATAGAAATCTAGTTGGTATTGAGTGTAAAATTAATTAATGAATGATCTAAGATTAATAATTTCTTAAAACACTGTAGTTACACACCTACACACCAGTATTTAGTACGTACGCATATAATTATAAACGAAACATACATACAACCAAACCTAATACATAATGCATATTCGGCTTTCGTCTAGTTAACACAATATTAAAGGAAGATAATTAATTAGCTTTACACGTATGTACAGGTCACTGGATACATACATATAAACATAATAATTACTACATAGTACATTTGGGAACTTCTGATTTGCGCTCAAGTTGTTTTATAATCGCTGGTAAATATCAATTTAACCCGTTTTCTTGGAAACACTTGTCGTAGAAAATCGTAATCTCTAATATTACAAGTATTCCAGCGTAGTACTTTATTAACAATAATTATAAATGAATACCCAATAATAATAATACTATAAAGAAAAATAATACAATAATCGATATGCGTAACAAATATTGTAACCTAACTTTTCAACGTTTTGGTATAATCAAGAGTTTGATGTTTTCCCTAGTAATATTCAGTATAAATCAGTATTGTGAAACACGTAACAACTGATATTTGGTTTATTATTCTGGTCGGAATCCATAGCGGGGCCTGAATACCATACATTCGTTGTATAATGTTCTCTAGTTCTTATTTTGTTCCAAAGTTATGTTGTTTTCTGAAAAAAAAAAATAGAAATTATAAGGTTTGTTCCCACAACAAATCCCTGACTAGTTGCTGACAGTCCCGTACTAATTTCTTGCACGCATGCGCGAGCTATGACTGATTTCAAACTAGTCAGTGATTATGTGTTGGAACTCATGATCAACAGTCAGAAGAACCTCATGGTTTTTGGCTCGCGTTTGACGTTTGTGAACAATTGAGATTTAACCTGTAACTTAGTTTTTGTCAGCATGATTATAAAATAATATGGAAGGTATATACAATTTTTACTTGTTCTAAACTGTTCAACAAACTCTACATCATTATAATTTTCAATGAAGGTTAAGTAATTTTGGTTTTTAGGTCTTATTCTATCTTTTAAAAGTACTTTCAAAATTTCGTAATCACTACTTAAATCACTATCACTCATATTTAATTGTATTGCAATACAGAACATACAATTTTATTGATAACTGTCAACAACCTCGCAATGCGCATGCGGGGATTTAGAATTTGTGGATAGTCAGGAAACTTTTCTGACTGTCAGCAAACTGGTTCATGGACTGTTGGAACAGAAAACTTTTTAGTCAGGGATTTTTCACAACTGCTGTTGGAACACCTAAAATCAAACTGCGCAGACTCCGGACAGTCTCGGACAGTTTTGTACTGCTGTGGGAACAAACCTATAATCTCTAATTCAGCATTCGTTGTCTATTATCATCCAAGTTTATTACTCCATGTATATCATCTGTTTGTAAAAAAACTAGCTTCATTTGATAATAAACATTACTTGCACTGTACGTACCTACACTTATATTTTCTCGCATTATAGCACAGTTCAAATGTAACTTTGGAAAATTTGTTCTAGTTTTTAAATTCTTTCCAAAATATCAGCATCTCCACATGTTTAATTTATATATTTACTTAGACGCTCAGTGTTTATTTGGATATTTATGTATGTGATAAATGATGGAAATTATGGATAATGGCCGTGTCATTCGAAATTGTGAATGTATAAACACCGTGAGACAGTAGTGAAACTTGAATATATATATACTCGGCAAGCTACGCGCTACGTTCATTTCAGTAATCAATATCATATATGGTTGTAAATATCTTTATTTTTACAATTTAGTCATCAAATGTGTGAATTTTTAAGTTTTCCGTTAATTTATTTTTAAGTAGCACAATTTTTTATTGAACAATTTATTAGCATACCACACTGTGCAATAATTTGTAATACGATTGATTGTAAATTTCTGTGATTTTTTAACAAAATGTTACGTTGTATAATACACATACAGTAATAAATATGCATATGTATCTTTATACCTGATGTACGAAATCCAAACATTCCTCTCCAGTTCAACATACAGCAGGATTGAAAACAAATAATGCCACATATATATATATATATATATATATATATATAAATATATATATATATATATATATATATATATATATATATATATATATATATATATATATATATAATATCTATTAATATAAAATGCATAGATACATGAACAATTATTAACTATTTGTGCAACTATAATACATCATTATTATTCTGGAACATAATGGCCTCGGGCCTTCTGGCTAGCCTTACATCTGTCGATATCCACATCCGGATATTTAGCCTTCAGTGCTTCCATATCCATGTTGGGGAATCGTTTGAGCAGACCAATAACGTGATTCCTGTCACGGCTGAAAAATGGGTAAATAAATGTGAGTATTGTAACTATATACATGTGTAAGTATACTCACTTTCGTTGTTTACGTTTCTCGTTGTAAATTTTTTCGCGGTAATGTAACAAGAATTTACTGACTGCATGGCCTCTGGGATTGAAATTATGGCGTGACTTCCAGGTTGAATTCAGTTCTTTCGGTATAAGGTGTTCGGTGTGTCTGGAAATAATTTTTAGAAAGTACATCATTATAGTAATTATTATATAAGTTTTGTTTAACATTGAAGTATGTACCTATAACGGAATCTTAATCCTAATTGATTAGTAACTACTTCCGCTGGCCGTTCTCCAGTCTCGCCGGTTTCCAGCAAATGATAAGCCTTATTACGTTCTCTAACAACTTCCTCTAGATTCTCCATAGATTCTTTTACCTTGTCCAGTCTCTCTGGACTTGGAAACAATTGTGCTTTTTCAGAACACTCGTATTCCATAGTCAAGAGCATATTCCTCTCCTTCAACAACACATACCTGCGAATTTAAGGATATATTTCCAAACGCTAACTGAATATTACTACAAATACTACCAGAGTTTATGTAAATCCATATTGGATTTAATTCGAAGTTCATCTTTCTTCCAAGATCGACCCGTTTTTACTTCATTTTCACCCCAATTTTTCTTATCATCAAAGAATTCCATTAACCCATTCAAACGGGCGCTTGTATTAATATGTCTTGATGATGTAAATGCTGCAGAGGCAGCACTGAAATCATTTTACAAAATCAAGTAGCACACTGACATAAACAAGTGAGGTTATGTAACCAAGTCATAAATATAATTGTTTTCTGATTAGTAAAACTACCTATTATTGATGATAGCGTCATGTTTAATAATCAAATGAGAATTAATAGCTAATGTGTTAAATCCTTTACATAACGAATTAATCGATCTTGATACATTTATTATTTTTGTAACTGACGCCATGCTTCTCGACTTACGTAAGCGACGTCTACAATCAATAAATGGAACTACAATATTTTTCGCGAAATATTCAAATGATTTGTCGTTACAGATTGAATTAAAGCGTATTTGAATCACAAATATGGGTGATTGTTGTGCAGTTCAGAATTGTTGTCATTGTATGGAATTTTATTCTGGAGATGAACAATGTCATCCAATGTGCCATCATGTGTCTATTTGTCAGTCACGAAAACTTCTACAAGGACCTTTAACTGACAAGTTTTATGAAGAACATGTTAAATATCTAAACACTTTTGTGAATGATTCCAAAGATGGATTTGTAAGGGAATTATTTAATTTGTGTACAGATTTTTCAACCATGTATTACAAAATTATAATTAATTTCAGTATATTAATGATTTATTGCATTTAAATCGTGTTCTTGAGATGTTGGCTAAACGACTGGAAACAACACCAGCTTATGTGCCAGTTGTTGAGAAAATGTTAGTAGTATGCTCTATTCCGCCACTATTGCATGATACTTTAGAAAGTCTTACAGGATTGGTGTATCTCGCAGATTACATGACAGTTTTGGGTAATATTTGCGGCCTGTTCTAAGTACAAACTACAGGTTAAGGATATTTTTACAGGATTACTACCAACGTGGTTCTGTAATCACAAGTTTCAACGATTGGTATATGAAGCACTATGTAATTTATTAATGAACGTAAAACCAATGAATATTACGTACTCGAGTGTGGGTTATCGATATGTTGCTATAGAAAATAGTTATCTACCTGAAATTATAACTCAAAAGTTAGCGAGTGTTACAAACAGAGAATACGATACAATATTGACCATATCCCTACAGCTGACGAACATATCTCGTACAGTTTGTAAGTGTCACATGTTATTCTACATATAACGCCTGATAGACGTAAGTTAATCCGAACGAATTTTCAAAGGTAGGAAAATGATAGAAGCCAATGCTATTAATTATTTATTACTACGATTAGTACCAGAAATTGGTGCAAATCCAAAAGTACTGAACATGTTCGCCGAAAGCAAAGAATTTTCCGACAAACTGAACAAAACATGTGCTATTTTAACGAATTTAGTAGAAAGTCTAAGAGATCTTGATAAGAACACATTAGACAGATTTACACCAGACCCGGAATTAATATGGTAAACATTTTAACTTTTCCATTCCGCTATTTATACACATGCTGCATGTTATTACAGGATTATAAGGTATGTGTTGAGAGGAATTGTCACATGTCCCAGTCACAAGCAGTGTAGAAATAATTTTATGGATTTCCTGTTACTCTGTTTGGATATTTTTCCTTGCATTCATTTTGTTGAATGTAATTTATTTGATGGCAAGTAAAATAATCATAATTTAGTAGGTACATATTAAAGCAATGTCATTGTATATTTTATTCGATAGATATGGCTTCCTTAAGCGTAGCAACTGAATTAGATACAATATGTAATACTTGGGCAAAAGATGTTGAATTTGTAAATGATGATTATGATATTTTGTTCAAGAAGTTGTTGCTTACAAGTTTATGTTTCATACATAAATATGAAACACTTCATATGGTCTGTCAAATTTACTTCGGTATTTAGGTACAACAGTAAATATAATATGAAATGTGTTTTAAGCTTTTCGAAAATCGCGATGTAATTGCTGGTCTTTTGAAAATAATTTCACCCGAATATCAGTCCGATTGGCATCCTGATACACATGAGTCGATGAAGAAACATGCGCTAGTTGCACTGTACAATATTGTACCACGGTTAATGAATAACTTTGTTGGTTACAATGGTTCACAAAGGTAAGTACGAACTCTTTCGATAACAGACCTCATCAATTTCAATATAAATTCTGCTTATTATAGTTTGTTAATATCAGTTCAAACGTATATTATGGATCCGAGTGAATGTAATAGAGAAATATTGGACAAATCATTAAAATGTCTGACTAAATTTACCGAGACCAAATATGAACTTTTATTAGACAATATTCGGAAATTTGGTGGTATTTCCATATTAACACGTATGTCTACACACAATTGTGTATTTTAAAATGACAAAATATGTGTAATTATTGCATATATATAAAACTTTCTAGTATTATGTAATAATATACTTCAAAAATCGATTATAACATCGTATGATCAACAAATATTGGTGTTCAGTTTTTGTATTCTTGGAAAATTATACAGCAATCATTCTCTTCCAAAAGACACTTCAATAAAACTGATCACTAAATATCTGAATCGCGTGTTAAAACCAAAACGTGAAGATTCATATATCGACGCAAGAGCTGTCATTTGTGTGATTGATTTTCTATGGGAAATTATACGATACGATCATGATAAGCTAATGATGTTTTTGAAAATGCAGGGTGTATATTTACTTCTTGATACAATACAGGTACCTGACGATACGACTTTCATGTGTTTCATGTCCAGTTTGACAATGCATGTATATTTGATAGACGTCACCATTTCCCGTTCAAGTGATTGGCTTGGGTTGTTTAATAGACTTGTGTGACGAAAGTTTATGTATACCGTACTTGCTTACCTGGCGCGGAGGAGAAAATAAGAAACAAATATTCTTTTCACTCCTTGCGGATATATTCCGTACCGAATGTGAAAAGATTGCAGTCAGTTTGGATGAAAATGACATCATAATTAGTTCGTTAGAAAATAGACATTTAATTCTTAAGGTTGATTTTAAAATTCTATTCTATGTGCATATAGATACTGAATATCCTCTGATGGGTAAAGTGCAGTATAATGAGACAATGTGCTTGAATAAAGACACGAATTCTAGTCCTGCACTATTAGATCTATTTGGTAGCGCTCGTCCTAAAGTTTACGCTTTGCTTCAACTATTGACAGTCCGGTATAAGGATAAAGTTGAGTTGACAAATGAACATTACAGAATATGTACACTGCCTGTTACTGTCAAGGACCTGGTCAGCTGAAATCAGATTCAGTATCAGACGAACATGTTCATTGTTTATTTCGTAGGTGATACTGCACTTGGCAGAAAACTATTTTGCCCTGAAACTGGCAGAAGCATGGAAGGAATTATCGCGCGATTTAGCCAACTCAAATATCACACCAGTGTGTGTCGATGCACGGATGTTAAATACTCTGGCCGAAAAGATGCAAACATGGAATGAAAGTGTACAGCAAGAGCAACGAGAAATTATAAATTACGACTCACGTCAAGAGGCGTACGAAGAAAGTAAACTGTACAGCAGAATGAAAAAGTGTAGACTAAGACGAGCCATAGATGCTCTGCGAGAACTGAGATATTTTGCAAAAATTTCCGACACAATGTTCCGGCTCGCTCAAAAACAGCGACAACAAAGAGAGATTGAAGACTCACTAATACTACCAGTTGATTCGAAATGCAACATGCATCGCACGTACATGGATCAAATAGATGTTACCGTAAGTTATGATCGGACATTCACCATGTATGTACAATTATTATTGATGAATGTTTCACATGTTTACAGAGTATATTCCACCTGAAATATAACTTGATTTACAACTAAACCGAGACAGACAACGTTCCTGCCAAATATATTTTGTTTACAGTATTTATTAAGTAAATTCGTCGGAACAAAAAGATCCATAACACACTGAGATTCTTTTTAAAATACAATATTGATACAAGATAAATAGATATTTGTTGTCATTTTGCACCATTGGATATTGACTGGAATTATTTATACATAGGTATTTAAATACCATTTGTTTGGAAATTTTCACATACAAAAATAAATGTATATCATCACGGGGTTCACAAATTACTTAGATAGATTTTATGTTACTGATCGGAATAGAGAACAGAAGCAATGAATGAACATGTAGTAGATGGATGCATGCATCACAGCAAATGTTATTCACATAATGATGACTTGTCATTAGTACAATACAATAATAAATACGCAATAAATAAATAAATAATGGCTTAGTTAAGTATACTTAAGTGACTTAGAGCGGTATGTTTAATTATTAGGGATATCTTTGGTACAAAAATATATTTGTAATTTGCAAATAGTACGTGTAGTACTAGTGCAGCGAGTGCAACATTGTACAGTGCGCGGCACAACATGAAACATTTATGTATATTATGAAGCTTGAACATCTTAGTCAACTACGAATACATATGAGAATTCAGTAATAAATACATAAAGATTATAATATTAGAATCGAGCACATACTATGCAGTTACGTACGGTTAAAAACTGTTGAAATTGAGAGATTTGAGAGCAAGAAATAATCATATACGAGTGTATGTATTCATGTATGTAGTTATTATATTGGAGTTATGTAGAACAGTGTTCAGTCTTGCGGTGTGAGTAGCCACGATTGTACTCTCTACTCTCGTAATGTGGCGGGCCTTGGGTATCTTTCGGTACCACTGGGAAGCAGCACCATAGTATGAACGCAACGAATGCCACCAAAGTTCCGACTAGTAGAATGAAATCTTCAACCGTCTAAAACACCAAATTATTAAATACAAAACATCCATATTTACATACATACGCAAATGCAAATGCAAATACCGGCTCTTCTCCTAGCAACACGTGATTTATCAAGTAGGCAAAGTCATCCAAAGGGGTCATCATTTTCACAAATTGAGGTTATATTTATCTGTCGAACATTGCATTGACTTAGAATTATACCCGCATATATTTAAGTCTCGTGTTTTACATTCATTACGTCAATGTGATATAAAGTGTCTTGAAAAATATTTTACTTTATAACTACACTAATTTTTTTTTTGAATTTGACATTTCATGACAGCTACACAATTACTTTGTGCACCGGCCAGCAGATGACTATACCGGCAATAAATTATTGTAACATAGATTTGTAAATGCTGATAAAAAAGTAATTTTTAAATATTAGTATTCTATAAATATTGTAAATAGTTTTGATAGTTTAGGTAATTAAGCCATAATCTAATTTCATTCAATATCATCGTCCAGAAATTGAATAGCGCTTGTGTGTAACAGTCATGCGCTGAAATGACTTTGTATCGGTACATTTGACTTGACGAATTGTCAGTGAAAACAAAAATGGCGATTGTGTGTGTGCTGTGTAAAATGTTGTGCGTGATATTTCTGTTAATTTCATCATTCACAGCTACTTACTCTACATCAGGTAATTAAAATCGTCTATATAACAATTATTCTGATACATTTTTGCAATAATTTACTCGATAATCTACTTGAAATATATGTTTATTTTTTATTTTTTTAGCGGGTTGGTTTTTATTATTTTTTGTGAAATCTAAAGCCGACTGCACTTTATAATTTCTATTACTAAGAGTACCCTTATATTATATTCTATTGTTAAATTGATGTTAGGAATTGATTTTGCTAGTGGTAAATATAATAATTTAATTAAAATTTACTGTTAGCTGTCATATTAGTTTATTATGAGGCGCACATGGAATTAAATTCACGATTAATTTAAAAACTTTGTGCCACACACAGAAAATACATTGCTATACTTATTTATTAAACTTGCAATTTTTCATTTATACTTATATGCAGGGCCGGTCCTAGGGTAGTCGGCGCCCTGCTGCGAAGTTCTTTTATGCGCCCCCCCCCCCCCCAAACCCCATATTATTTTAAACACAATAGTGGCTAATTTTCGGGTAATACAAATAAACAAAATATAATATTGTTATTAATAATTTAATTCAATATAAATCTTTATAGAGTAAAGTCTATTCAAATCCATAAACATAAATACTACATAGGTATTAAGCAGTATACATAAAACAAAACAAATTTACTTGTATTACAAATTCTTAACAAAATTAAATTTAAAAACGAACAAAATATTTAAATTTTACGTTTCTTGCTTGTATGCTGGTAAATTCATCAATAATTTCCTTATTACTAAGCATAGTAGCAACATCATGTTCTATTGCAGTTATTGATAAGCCTGTTAAACGACCTTAATTTTTTATTATTTTTAGTCTCAAGAAAGAACTATCGGCAAAAGCTGCTGTAACAGGCAAAGTTAAAAAAATTCGTAAAACAATGGTAACATTTCCAAACAAACACTTCAAATTCTTCACATCTTAAAAAAATTGAAAATAATCAATGTGATTTTTAAGTTGACTAAATCTTTCTTCTAAAGAGTTCTGTATCTAATATAGTATTGAAAAAAAATATTTTAAATTTATTTTTTGTATCAATTGATGTTTTACCGGCAGATCCGTAACTGAATTGTTGTTTTATATTACGTTTTCGTACATTTATTGACGGGATAAAATCTGGCTCAATTTCTAACTCTGTAGCTAAAATTATATTAAAACCTTTATCTCTTCCTTATTTCTCTATGAAACATATTAAATTGTCTAATGCATCTAATGCACTTTTTAAATGTTGCTTAACATCCATGTGGTAAGTAAAATACTTACCACATTTACATTGTACTTTGGAACATCCTGACTCATATGTGACATGTGACGATGTGAGAAATCACTTGATCTATATAGTTGCAAAATTGCTCATAATAAACAGCATACATTTTATTTAAAAAAAGAATCGTGTAAGGCGCCCCCTTACGGTGGCGCCCTGATGCTGTGCATCACTTGCATCATGCCCTGGTCCGGCCCTGCTTATATGTCTTAAAACTTTTCAATATTTTCTTATAAAACTTTTGTACTTGCATTCATTCGAGTCTGGCTTTTGTGTATGTAACAATTTTATTGTTTTGTAGATTTTTGAATAACTGTTTATTTATATGATTTTAATGGAGTTCTTGTGTTAAGAGATGTAATTCTTCGAAAAAAAAATCTGACGCAATGTGTTAATAAAAACGTAGGTGGTTTGACCACATGATTTAATAAGCGATAATTAAATTGCTATAGAATAAACGAACAAACAATCACGATTCTCATAGTATACATTTTATTTCTTTACCGGTTTACCTAAACATTCTAAGGTGTTCGTTACGTACAATTTGCAAACAAGATTACAATTTTATAGGTTAGGTAGTCAGGTATTCCATATTTCTTCTTGATAAACAATATCGCTAATCTCTATTCACATTTTATGGGTTTACTTAAGTAGCAGTTCGTTCGAAAGTAAAAAAAAATACGAGTTGTACTACTAAAAACGTCTGGCGCCTTAATGGTTATTATCAAAAAGTCTGGTAATAAAAAAACACATGGAATAAGCATTTGCAACAATTAAAAAATAAATACAGTACTGGGTAGTGCGTAATTATTCGTAAGGGAGTTTTAGTACAGAACACTTTATCAATGCCAAATACGAATGTACGTAGATGGTTATCATCGGATGTAATTGCAGGTAATGTGTTAGCAGAGTGCCCTTATTTAATATACTTGGCTCGCCTCATCTGCATACATATATGGTACATATGTGACATACGTGATATGTATATATATATAAATTAATTAACTTTAATAGATACTCTTCATTTGCAATTATTCTGAAGTTGTGCTCCAAGTCTCTCTTCTAACGAATAATTATTATACCAGACATTCGAAGTTCTAATTATTATTCTGTTCAATTAGTTAACATTTTATTACTATTAATACTGTACTCATTCTGATGAAGAGCAATGTTATGCAATTATTTAAAAATACGTACGTCTATAAAGTACGTAGTTAAAATAACTGTATTTATATGTATTCTGTTCATTATTTAATTTACTGCTGGAACAAAGGAAATATGACCTGTGACATGTATCAACTAGTCGGAGCATTCTTGTGGGACGGTAGATAAGAATGTACCTAACGTTTGAAGACGACACATACGAGGTTTATCGCGTAGTAGTATTTATGTAAAACATATTTCAGAGTTATCTCATAGCGGTGATAATAGTGTATAGCATAGCTTACACTGTCTTCGTTCTTTATCGTATACGTTGACAGAAATGCGCACTGTCTTATATATATATATATATATATATATATATATATATATATATATATATATATATATATATAATATATATATATATATATATATATATATATATATATATATAATTCAAACATCAAAACTACAAATCTATAATATAGAGCTTTGTTCAATAAATAATTTACATTTTATAATCATTCACCAAATATGCAATTCAAACTATTCTATACAATTAGTACTTATATGTTAGAAATTACCAATAATTAATTAACACTTAAACAGCAATCGATATTGTGTGCTGACGGACCAATGTAAGAAGCCTATGGTACTATGCTTTACAAGGCACTGTGTATGACTGTTCAAATAATGATACATAGTAATAAACTGTGATGGTGGTGGTATTGTTGCTGTGATTGACGGTCGATGAAATGTTGTACGCAATGAGTTCATCGCACAGAACAGGAAATAATCTCACACTTGGCTGATTCTTGTACTGTCACAGTATGGCGCGTGCTATACCACCACCACCACCAGCTATCTCCTGACTCATCTCGCTCACTACACGACAAATGTCTGTTATTATAATCCACCGACATTATCAAGTCCATGCTTGTTAACAATATATTGTAACTACGGATGTACATATATGTTGTGTAATCTGTTGTCAACATACGTAGGTAAACATACGAACATATTTCCTGTTGGCCTATTACAATTATCCAACACAACACACACCCTGTATATCAGGTATATGTTACTGTTAAAACTTGCAGAAAATGCTCTGAATTTCTACACAAATATTCTCTAAAATTCGGCAATAAAAGCATTTGTAGTCAACAAACTAATCACTTTTTAGTACTGTTCTTATTGTCATAGGAATAAGCTTGTTTCGGATAGTTTATGCATAAATATACCAAGGAAACACACGTACATACATACATACATTTACCTGTACTACAGAAAGTGTGTATGTATGATTGTTTATTATTATGAGTCATCTACCGATTATAAACACTCGGATTTTATTTCTATATACATATATTAATTTATACAATTCACGGTTGGTAATGTTTCACGCTCTATATGCTCATTCATAGGAACATTTTTAACTGTACATTTCCTGCATTTTTATCAACACCGTTTATTGTTGCATATTTTATAGAGGAAAGCTGTAGAATGGGAAAAATTATGCGTCATGATTTGTTTGAAATGTCGACGGATTCCACGGAACCCTGATGCTGACTTCAAATCTATAAGGATTTCTCATTCATTGTTGACTCATACACTTGAATGTTACAGTCTGCATGTTGAAAAGAATTTTCTGATTTTAATCATTCCTAGAAAAAAAAAAAAATTAGCATCATTCCATAAGAAATTTGTTTCGTTTCAACGTAGTCCACTGTTTCCTTAAAATAATTTCAAGCATAATCACACTAAAATATGATTAAATTATTCAAATACGTAATCACCGTTAATGTATATTTAATTGAATAACTAACAAGATAGTCTTATTCAATTTCCATGTATTTTTAATATGTACATAGTTTATTGGTTATATCATTCTAATACATTATGAATTAGAAATGATGACATCGTTAAAACTGTACAAAATGAAACTGTATTGCAATAATGTTATTATTGAACGAATGTTGCTAAAATTCTGGAATCCAGCACGCATGTAAATGAGGCTGCAGAATATTTGTTTTTTAATTGAGCTCAACTTTTACTTGTATTCAATAATTCATTAACACGTTCCGCACTGAGTGATCGTTCAGTTTCGAAACAGACTTTGGTTTTTGCACGAGCGAAAGTTATTCTTTTCGACCGGCATTGTCTCATCAGTAACGGGGTGCTGTAAATATTTTATTGTTTTTGTTTAAACCAAAGTTCTAACTGTGACAGTCATCATTAAATCACCGAACTTCCCAGTGCCTCAAATTCCCACACGTCTATATACTCCATAGCCGTAATGCATTGTGATACATTGATTATTGTTTTTCATGTATGTTTGTAAGTACAAAAGTAGTACATATTTAAAATTACAATTATTACTTGTATTCAATTTTATAAGAATATACGTACATAGTTGATGTAAATTGGATCTAATAAGATGCACTGTGTACTTGATCTTACCGCAAGCTAAACTGTTAGGACTTTACGCTGTGTCGACATTACTTAACGTTAGTTTGATGTTTTATCTCTGTAGTTGACAGTTCCAGGATCTAATTCCAGCATGTAACTGCATTTTTAAATCTAGTGCAACTGCACTTCTTCTGTTATGATGTAACTAACTACATATTATGAGAACTGCAATAATTGTACGGTATGTTATTCTTATGGTACATATGTACATATATATATTTGTACAACAGTCATTCCGTCCTGTACTGTGCTCCAATGTTTGTTTTCAATCCGGCACTGGTGAATTACGTAAATGACCAATATAATTTTCTAGGAAGTTTCTAACATTCTCGCACCTTTCAATGTCACCTACGTACGTACGTAAGTATATGTACTTGTACGTTCATTGTTTTTTTTTTACCTGAAGTTGTCATTCGACATTCTTACAATCAACCGTATCAGTTACATTCGATTCATTTATCTATTATATTATGTACACACGATTTCACTGCGTATTTCATCATGTGATCCCTATGTAGTATTCGCGTCAATAACAAAATAAATCATTAATGTTCATTTATAAACAAACGCAATAAGTGTTTTATAAATAACCAATATCAATCACACATTCCGGGATTTTTCAGACTTTAGTTTGCACTCGGTAAATAAACTGACGGACACCCGAGTGCCAGTCATTTATGTATGTACTTGGCATGTTTAATGAATTTTATCAGTGAATTATTTGACATTTGTGTGCATGATAGGTTCTGGCCGGGATAAGGAAATTTTCCTGATTATAAATATTTATTAATAGACTTGTTTTCATAATTATACATTTATATGTATGTACACACAGGCAGACTGTTTAGTAAACAGAACCAACACAAATATGAATTAATTTATCCCTGTGTTTTGTCTTGTTCAACATATGTATTAGTTTTACTGCATTAGGAAAAAAATAAATAAATCTCTGGTTTGTAAATCTCTGTGACTAGTTCTGTTTACATACATGTGTACATGTCCTCTGTAGAAGTTTGGTGTTACAGTACACAGTTAATGGTTTGGTATTATGTATGTATTCACTAAAGTAACTAAGTGTATCGCGTGTTAATCATGCACTCTCAATCTGACGACGACATTTCTTCCCTGTCACGGTCGTTCTCTAGGTCTAGGAGGCTAGCGACTTGCGTGACAGCTAATTTACTATTTTTTCATATTATTACTTGGACCAATTCCGTAGCTATGAACATTAACGCTATAACGAGAGAGACATGATATTTCTAATGAACTTTTTATTGTAGCTTTTCTCAAGGACGATCAAATTGTATGTATTTTTTGCATGTAGAATCGCCGCACCTTTGCATAGGTTATTTTGTTTAAATACTCGTCAGTGCAACCATACATACATACATACATGAACTGTAAGAACACATTCAAGTATAAACTAGTTTTGCTAGAGTAACATATCGATCGGTGTGGGAACGAATTAAATTTGTCACGTCATTGCATTTTCTTTTATTTATAATAACATTTCAACTGAAACTATTAAAGTGCTTTATTTTTAATATTCGCTCCATTCAGAATATTTTGTAATACATAGTATAATTTGAGACTAGTGTGAAAACTAGTTCTTTTTTGGATTCTGAAAAAAACGGCTCAGTTTTTTAATTACGGATATTGACGCCAATGGACATAAAAAGTTCACATGGTGGGGAACTGGCGAATAAAATTCGCTGTGGCTTTATCTTTCATTCTAAGCCTTTGTTTTAACATCGAGCTTAATTTGCATGGAGTACAGTGCCGAACTGGCCCATTCGATCATTATATCCTACTCCTACTACTCTATACTCCGCTTTACTGTACTGAGACAGACATATGTTTGTTTAATACATAATTGAAATAATGGAGAAGTATGAGCTGCCTATTTGCTTTTCCATGCGATTTTCCCATTACAATAACTTTTTTTCTTGCGACTGACATACTTTCTTCGTGTATACTTCAACTAGTCACACGAAAAGTCCCATGTTACGAACTAGAAATTATAGGGCGTAACTTTGAAATATGTAGTATTGTTGCATGTCATTTTAGACATTTTTCGTGACAATTCCATGTATTTGAATGTAATCTGAACGGATATATATATTTTTTTTTTATTCGCAACTAGTCCGATACTGTTAGAGTCAATGTCCACAAACATTACAATACACAATGCAAATTTCTCTGAATAACTGTGTGTGCCATTTGCAGTCCAGTTTTGGGAATCTTGACGACTAACTAACGTTGATATACGGGAATACACATGGCATTCTCAGAATCAGATCTTCACGTGTTCGTGATTGTATCGTGTTGCTTGTAAATCTATAACTGTGTTACATTACTCTCACATTTATAATACGGCTAGTAGGAATTCCTTTGTTTATAATTTATACTGTCTGCGGTTTTTATCCGTTTATAACCATGCGAGAATAGCGGTGTAACCTTCAAAATTACAGGTTAACTATATAGAAAATCACTAAATTTTAACATTTGCGTTTCTGTACAATTCACCTATTAATTTCTTTTATATTTATTTTTTTTTAATTATGTAGTGAAGTTTGTTATGATCTATTATTATGTTTAGGAAAGTCTTTAATAAAAATTGATTTAAATAGCAATATCATATTTTTATTGAAATTGATACCAGATTTAAATTAATATAATAAATAAACAGATTTACTTAATGGTTCCTGTGTTACTAAACATGTATGCTATAACACGGAAGAATATACTGATATAAATCTAGATTTAGATTAAATTCTCGCCAGTAGCTAATACTAATATTAGCATACATCGTAGTTAAACACATTTATTTTATCACAAAACATATAAAAAAATCTGCAAAAAGATTCGACAAAAAATATTAGCTTATTGCTTATCATACTAAACAAATATATATTTGTGTAAACATATTTTAAAGAAACCTACTTAACATGTACTTAAGCACATGCTGTTTACGTCATCATAAACATACATAAGTGAGTATGTATACAAATGTAATTTTTATACAATGTAAATGTCATCTAACAACATGTGCTCAGTTCCAATCAATTGATATTAATGATAAACCATTCAATTGAGAGGCTGCTCCATTATGGAGGTTATATTGATCGTGCGCCATACTTCTATGTTGACAAACAATTGAATCTAATTGATTAAGCTTGTTAGAATGAAATCAAGTTGTCTATTCTGCTGCAACACGAACATTATATTATTTCATTCATTTATATTATATTTTGTATGTTATATAATGGTAATCTCATCTATAAATCTCTTGAACTAATATTATAATTTGTTTATTAAGATTTAGTGCTGAATATACATTAGAAGTTTGAGCCTGGTAAGTTGTACATTTTGAACGTTATAATTGGACATGGGTGAACGCACTTTTGCACGTTTTGGCTAAAAAGGAAATTCACACGTGTTCTAATCACTTGATGTATATAATATGTAGTTAGTGGTATACGTATTATGTATACCGTACTATCTTTCGTATGACAAATAACGTATTATCACCAACACGCTAATGTATTTAGCGAATACGCTTGAACAACCATACAGTTTTCGTAACACACTATCATCGGATATGTCAGTCTTGTCTGGCCTTAATTCATCGGTACTAACTAATGAATGAATTTGTATAGGACAAGTTTACACTGGATAAAGAAGTTTTAACTCGTCAGGTCATAACTCCCATCGTCTTTGGGACGTGCAATTCACAAGTCATCGATTCATTTATTTCGTGGCAGGCACAAGTGTGCACAGATTCGTTTTTTTTTGTGTTTTTTTTTTCATTCATACATAATTTTGTTATACGCATTACGTATTTAATACTCGTAATGTACAGTATGTATTAGACGTAATTTTGTGAAGATGTCTATTATTTTTCAGACAAATTTGTATCATAGGTCATATGTTAAATAGTTGAGATGTATGTCACGTTTAAAATAAAATATGTATTGCACATTTGTGAAAACATATGCAATATTTTCTTAATATTTGTTTTCGTTGTAGACATAAAAACAGTTTATACATTGTTGACCTCTTGTTCACCTTTGCTACATACGAGCATTTTATACAAATTATGTATTTTTAATAAACTCACACGTTATTTATGTACGAAGATTACAAGCAAAAATTTATCGCAATATCGAAAATTGAAAACAAGTTTCAAAAAAAAAAAAACATTAACTTACGTAAAATGAAACATCTACATATTAAGATAATAATAAATAAATAAATTTAGAATATGC
This sequence comes from Carabus problematicus, assembly GCA_963422195.1. NCBI lineage: Eukaryota > Metazoa > Arthropoda > Insecta > Coleoptera > Carabidae > Carabus > Carabus problematicus. The sequence continues at coordinate 17,788,503 of OY728582.1, forward strand.
ATTTGTAGTGGTCGAACGCGAATTAATTATCTACATACATATATGAATATAAATGTTATAACACATCTAATGTTGTTCTTCTTTTTCGTTACTGCGCGATGATCTCAAGTGGTGTTTTCAGTGATCGTGGGGGCCCTACGGGCACAGTCGGCGCGTTATGCCGACCGGCGACAGAAAGCCGTAGAGTTGCTCGCAAACAAGTCGAGGTCACCATCGTACAACACCGAAATCCACACATCGTCATCGGTAGTGGAACATTGCGTACACCAGTACGAACACCCAACAACTACACCCAACACTAAATACTGTTTTGTTTTGTCTCTATTTTAGTCTAACATTGCCGTATCACAAATCGTAATGATCTCGATATCCAATGTCTATTGTATTCTTGAATTTCCACTTAATCTTTGAGATTCTCATTATCATCTATGGAGCAGTCAGCATCTAGAATTTCCATTGTCTCTAAGATCTAAACTTCTTAATCATTAATACTCATTGTGTTAATGGTCTAGCGCTACCGTCTCAAATTGCTTGTGTTAATTCTAGTTTCAAATCCAGTAGCTCATTGAAATAATCATAATAAATAAATAAATATAGTCACCATGTATGTACTAGCATTATAATTATATGTGTTCTATTTCAATTTTAAACATGATACTGAAAATTAGACTGTTATTCTCAAAAGTTTTTATTCATTTAATGATCTAATAGTGGAAATTCCAACTAGTAAAGAGGAACTATTGTCAATTCGGGTTACTGGGATTTCCGCAAGTGGATTCGTCTGTATATTTGCAACAATTAACTCCGTCTAGATGTGCCACATTTGCCGTGTATAAGTACAATGACGTGTTATTCACTTTTGCTACTTGCCGTTTGTTTTTTGTCATTCCCTTCTGTACCCTGCCCATGTCACTAGATGTGTGTTCTTAAATTCTCTTACTAGAAACGAGGACAACACAATGTGTTGTTCTACTGATTTAAATACATACTATGCAGTACATCATTGCACTGGCCGAGGTTCAATAAGTTTATCGTAAATGGTCATGTAAAAATTAAACTATTTCATACAAATACTGTATGCGCTGCTATTGCTTAAGTTAATTTGCTTTTAATTGTAGCAGATTCAAACGAAGTTGATAGTATAGTTGGCGGGCATTGAATCAACATCGTATGAATGAGCCTATATTGTATACAAGTAGTTCAAAATATAATGTACAATTCATTGTTTTTGCATTCGGCAATTGTGCACATGCCACATGTCAAGGCTGACATTCGTGTAGTTTTTAGAAGCCGCCATACACAAAACAATACTATTGACCTATGTTTGCGGGATGAATTCACGTCATTCACTCTTTTTTCGTTGGCAGATTTTAATATTCTTTTAGCATCGAATATATGTCTAAAGATGTTTGAACATAATCTTTAATAAGTCATAATCTTTTTTCTTTACAAAATGTATGCTGTTTCGGAAACCAAAAGATGATACTAATCATTAACCGCAGAAACCCATACAAATGACATCTTGATGATTGGATTTTTATTTCGTTACAGATATGTATGCGGTTAATTGGTTGAGCTTATCATATAACAATACAAAGAGCACCGATTACCGTTGGCTGATATGTATTGACATTGTGCTAACGTGATTGAATTATTTATCATATCCAAGGAAACTAATCAGGCATATTGCATGGCTATTCTTAGCGATGATAATATGTATCGACATATTCGTCTCGTAGATCAACATAATTATAAATATTTAAACAATGATAATACATCTTTGTATTTGTTGTATGATAAATACTTACTTGTAAAATATCCACGTAGATATCTTATGTGGAGTTGTGCAATATTTACTCGACACTAATGCTCTTAGTGTGTCATATTGTTATTAAAGTATGTACTGTTCTCTCATATATCCTCTTTAATCTACAAGTGGATGTTGTACATTTTAAGTGCAATTTTAATCTGACATTTGTACAATTATATATTTCCATCATGCTGTGGTAAACCTCAATATAATTTTATCAAAGCAGGAAACATTTAAATCATATTAATTGTTTGTAATATTGCCAGTTTCCTATGTATGTATATACTGTACTATATATTGTATTGGTGTATGCGTAATTCTATGGTCTGAGCGTGATTCTTGTATATACATGTATTTGAACTTGTATGTATCCGACGCATTCGTACATCCTTCATTTATTTCAACATCAATTACTTGTCGCTTGCGTTACTATTAATCAAGTGCATTACTTGTAGGAATTTGTCCGAGTGCCATGAGTTCAGTATTATTGCACACATCTTGTCAAGCTGACGAGCCTAATAGACTACAGTTAAATGCGTCAAATAATTTAACACGCTGCAATTTATCATTTGAGTCCCGGGTTGGTCGCAAGATGTCACATCAGTCGCGACCCCTGCATCGCATCCTCACTATATATCAATTGTCATTCTTCGCAACGCGACGCTAAAGAAATTACATCCGCTTTTAAATATTTGTCCCTTCCTGTATAAGTATACGTGCATAGGAAATTGTGTCTTCGTTGACAGATCAAATGCAACGTTGTCGTATGCTATGCGCGAAGGATATGGAATAAATTGTCTTTAACCAGTTATGCTGGAATATGTAGATGCAACAATCGGTTGTGATCAGTTGTGTGTTTATTGGATAATATAAGAAGTCGCGTAGAATGCTAAACATATGCGTTTGCTTTGGCGAGAGATTGACTGACTGTGTTATTAATTTTCGTCACGAATTCGAATACTGCTTTAGAAGGTCAATGATTTTAAGTTGACTTCCGTAAACAACATTGTAGAAATGAATAATAATTTAAATATGCGTATTTGCTAAATAAAAGTGCAAGATTTTTTAATTACATATTATGTATATAGTACATGTTTTTAGTTAACAATGATATTTATATTTACAACTAATTTTACATCCGCATATATTATATATATATTTTTTTTGTCCAGTGACAAAGTACTGTTAGTATAGTTCATAGGTTTTTTTACTTATTGATTTTGATAAACACTGATCTGTATCAGTATATGTAAGTAACAGTGATTGATTACATTCCTCTTTCATAAAGCTAGGGGTCGTTTAAGTAATCTGTTCCAAGTTTATCGCATTACATTCATAAGCAATATAATATAAAGTCAAGAATCATTAGATGACTGGCGATATCTGTGACTGAAAGTGATTACTAAACAAATTGAGTGTGTAGGTTACACACACATCTACAGTAATAGATTTCCAACACAATCGCTTCTGCCATCTATCATTATTTATGCTTAGTTACAGTTGCATGTCTATTTAAATTGATTGAACAGAATGCTTAATATTACAGTATGTAGTATGTTTGTTATCATAATACGAAATGTAAATATTTTGTGTTATTGCAATTATAATTTTATTAACATCCTCTGTGCAATTGTGTATTATGTTGTTCAGTATTTATAAATGAGTCTTAACATTGGTTTGTTTCAGATATTTACTTGTACGATACACCACAGTCCTCGCCATCAAGAAACTCCGATTACCTTTCATTCGTGCTACAAGATGACCAAGCTCACGTGCTACAAAAGAGACAAATTACGACAAATGTCAGTGGGACAGTGGCAGCTCCACCACCAGAAGACACACCGCCAGTCGCCGTGGCTGCAGTCACTAACAGCACCCAGACAAACGTGACAACGAACCTGAAGTTGGACGAACTAAACACAGAAGTACACGTACTCAAACCAAAGGTAACGATACTGATGACCAAAAACCTTGGAGTCAACGGAACAGGAATCCGCAAGAACATTACCAAAGATGGGATCAGTCACAGTGTTACATTGTCGAAAAATGGTACCACGTTACACGGAGCTGCTGCGAATGTAACCGTAACTAGTAACCCGGTAACTAATAGCGGTAACCAGTCGGAGCCAGTTGACAACAATGACGATCTGTCGATTAATGATTTCACTGATGAAGCAATTAATAAATCGTTAGCCCAGAATAATATTACACGAACAGCAAATGTAAGTACAGTATGGATATTCATGAACATTACACATACACTAATGGTACTGTGGTAGCCTAACCTGCAGGCGCATTCAATACCTGGCTCAACCTGCACAATTATACATAAGACATTTCAGATTGTTTGTTCTGTATATTTGAATGGAACTAGAGTACTATATGTCAGCATTGTCATTATTGAAAGTTATATTTGTCTGAGTGCAGGATACACATCAGTTCTACAACAGTACATTAACCGATGATCCGGAAATCGGTCAGAAGTATTGGGTCGATATGGCAAATAACAGTGATGTTAAAGTCAACGAACTCTTATCGCAGTCTCACAGAAGAGCGGCCGTAAGTTATTCATTGAGCTGTGTGTGTGTGTGCAGTACTGCAATCACCCGTATATTTGTCTACAGACGGTACGATTATCGTTTGACTTCCCGTTCTACGGACACATTGTGCGGAACATCACCATCGCGACGGGCGGCTTCCTCTACACGGGCGAATACGTCCACTCGTGGTTGGCGGCCACGCAGTACATAGCGCCGCTCATGGCCAACTTTGACACCAGCCTGTCCAATGACAGTTTTATCAAGTACCTTGACAATGGTGTGTATAATAGAAGTGTATCATCATTTGCGTAAACAGTACATGTGAACTTATTTATTTATTTATTTATACAGGTACTGCTTTCACCGTTCAGTGGGAGAAAGTGTCGCTGCAGGATAAACCTACCGACGGTGAATTCACATTCCAGACTACATTGCATATTAACGGGGACATTGTGTTTGCCTATCAGAATATTCCGATAGTTATCGAACAGATCCAGGATGACCATCACCCGGTGAAAGTTGGTTTGTCCGATGCGTACATCAGCGACAGAACCATGTTCTTCGTACGGAGGAAAACCATATATGAGTACCATCGTGTCAACTTTAACCGACAAGATATCAAGAACTGTACCGTCATCTACCTGAGTGCCTTACCCACGTGCCTGAGTAACAAGGATTGTGTATCGTGTGTGTCGAAACCAACCAGTAGTTTCATGGTACGTATTACATATAATCAAACATTCTCACACACACGCACACAGATCTCACGACTTATGTTCCACATGTTGGTGTTCCACAGTGTGCTTGGTGTACGGGCATGAATCGTTGCTCTAGCGGCATGGACCGCCACCGTCAGGACTGGTTGTTACGCGGCTGTGAACATAAGAAGATCAAGACAGAGTCCATGTGCTCCGTGATGGACACCGGCGTGGACCTGGCCAATGTCACAGCCGATGAGCCGTCCTCACACTACGTACCGGTGATCGAGCCGGGCCGGGCCGACGATCCGAGACAGGCGCCCCGGGTCACTAACGAGGTGGACATCATGCACGCGGCGGACAAACCAGCCCGCATGGGTGTATCGGGCATTGTGACTATACTGTTCCTTATCACCCTGGTGCTGGCCACGAGCGTGTGGATAATGTACGCGTACAGGAATCCACACAGTGCCAGTGGACAGATCCTCATCCGGGTAAGTAAACCACCGTCATCAGTTATTACACATGTGTATAATTATCATATATATATACTCTATATTACTATTTATATGCAGCATGGTCGATGGAGTTCAAAGGTTTGTATTTATCTATAAATGAACCAAGTCATTCTATTGGGTAGATAATATTCTTGATAGTAGAATAGTACATATACATATATGTATATATAACGCTGTGTACATATACGTGTTATTTACAGTACCGCCCAAGCCAATGGAGCTGGAAGCGTGGCGAGGCCCGGTACACGGCCGCCACCATTCATATGTGACCGAATCAGCGAACCTCTGTACCGTCTAGTCCCGTCCACCATTGTTTGGCTTAAAACAACAATCGACAACAGACCTTGTACGTAGTGTCTCACTCAACAACAAACACGTGATGGTTAAACGAGAACAAAAGACAGGGATCATTCCAACATACAATATTAATTAATTAATAAATACCCTAGGTGCCTGAGTCTGACATATAAATACATTCACACACACACACACGCGTACATTTACATATAATCATTGCGCTTGGGGGAGTTCATAGTAATTATATTCGTCCATCAATGACGCAACTAATATACATACAGGTAATCTTGGACTGAATATAAGCAAGTTTTACCCACAGTGCCTGGTACATTCTCGATATAATTACACTTTACTAATAATTGTTTGCTATTCTGTGATAGATGATCGGCCTGTTATTATATTTCGAAAGAAGAATATCATATTTGTTTTAAAAAGGCAATATTTTAAAGCGTGAATGTACACAAGACAAGCGCAGTTGAAGTAAGTAACGACTAACTTCGCATAAACGTAGAGCTTCTCCTTCCACTATTACAGACAGACACGTCATTATGATGAATGATTTTAATTTAGGACAAAGTATAATTTATTAGGTAATTAATCCATATTGTATAATGCGTATAACAGCGTCTGGCCACTACATTGTGGCAATTTGTCTATTATTATTATGAGTTGTGACATGTTCGTGTTGTGATCTAATCTCATTCTTCCAGTAATACACCGTCCAATTTGATATTTGAGCACGTCAAGTTAAATTCTGTTTATGTCTCTTTGTCCGTTATCAATGATTATCTATACATATCTATACATGTTCTACTCGGTAGCAAAACGACGTAAATCTCTATTTACATAACGATATTTTTACACTTGAATGTTGCAATATATTATCTAGGTTATGTTCATTGTATGTATCCCTCTATAACACCTCTCATTGTAAGCATTTGTACTACTGAATTTTATCAAACAAGTCGATGCTTGTATAAAACAATATACATTCATATCACATGAACAATAATAGCATACATATACTGAAAACGTGCCTTGTTGATTTTCATTATTGTAGAATGTACATACGTACGTATATACATATGTAATATGAAATATATGTATACATAATGCATATCAGATTTCATAGATGATGTAGTTGATGTTTAGGATTTTCTCTCATTTGCTACTACATTGCAACTAGCGAATGAGCATGTTGTTGCGGAATTGTCTCTTTCAAACGATTTTATACACACAACTGATGTTAAGAAAGTTGATTTGCCGAGAATATATATATACTAACTAATGACATGAAGACAATTTAAGTAATTGAAATTAATCGACTTATTCTCTTTATTTTTATATTATTATGTGTAAATTGTTTCGTTATTCCTATTTGCTTGTATGTAATTATATCTAGTGTTATTTAATATTCAATATAGACATAGTTAAAATTACATGAATACCTGTACATATTTCTCATTTGTACCTCTATACCTGTAGTTTTCAAATAAATCCTCTTCCATATGAACTTGGTGAATATATAGTTGTAATACTGCTGCTGGAATTATTATACAATATAATAGATGATAGTTAAGCACATACTGTATCTCATGTTGCGTTCAACATTTCTAACTTACAAAACTTCTTCAAACGTTACTACAATGTAAGGAGTGCAAAGTCGTTATTTTAGAACTGAATATGTATGTACATACATTTAACTATATATGTACATATTTACAAAATCCTGTACTAATTACAACTGTTCACAATGAAGTAACCGGCGAGACATATTTCTATAAATGACAAGACGGTGAATATGTTTGTAATGATTTATTTATTTTTGTCTCATATCAAACAAGCAATGTTTAATACAGTTAGTTATGGTAACATGCAGTTAATAATAAATACAATAAATACTCGTGTTATAGTTTTGTTTTGAACATACAAGACTAGAAAATCATAAATATACTATAGGTACATAGTTAGAAATACTGTGTGAATTAATATTATTAACAGACTAGAGATGAATCCATGTAGTACTCCTCAATCAATGAATGGATTAATTATATATAGAAATATGGCAGGTTGTTACAACTCTAGTTCCAATTCTTGGCCAAGTCTGTAACAGATGAATGGAATACATATATGCTAAATAATACTAATGACGGAAGTGTTAATAATTACTTGTCAATCGTAAACTCATCTAAAATATCAGGACTATCACATCCAATGGAATTATTATCAATTTCCTTGAGATCTAAAATAATGATAATGATGATTGTTGTTCCATAGATTATTAATTATATCTAGTGAGTTGTACCTGTAAGATTTGGTACGGAATGTGTAGCTAAGAACTCTGCGTTCATATACGGAGGTAGCTCCTCCATGTCATCTTCAAAGTCTGCGTCGTCTACTGCATGACTCTCGACCATCTGCAGCCACTGTGCGTTATGGTTACGGAACTTCTCAATCTGTATACGCCGCGCCCAATCCTGATTCCGGCCACTGATTATATCCAAACATGTATCGCAAATCTTACTGACCACTTTATTCTGATCTTGTAACAAGTCGATCAGATAACCGGGTGCCTCTGTAACAATCAATCCATCAATCAATCATTACTTCTATGATTTACTTGACTCATTGTTGATAACGTGTGTATGTATGTATTTACCCGTCTCCATAATAACGTGATCCTTGGTCTCATCATGCTGTAACACTTGTAGAAACACGTAGATAATCTGGTAGACTATCTCGTCGTCCTCCTGGTGAATCTTCAGTAGCTCGATCAGTTGTCGCATTACGTTCGACTTGCATAGTAACTGTGCGCACTCCTTGTCAGCGGCCGCGGTGCCCAGGAACACAATTGCATCCAACATAATGTCATCTTCGGCTGTCTTCGGTTTCAGTAGCTGACGGAAGAAGGGAATTAACTTGAAGTGTTGGAATATCTGCGAGTAGTCCAAGTCTGACAACCATACATTGCCCAGCACACCGAGACACTCTTTTATAAACACTTCTTGTTTTGATTCTGTCAAAGCATTGGCCAAATCACCAACGAATTCCTAACAAACAAACAAACACATTCGATAACATCTAGGTACATTGTGTGTAATTAATAATTGATTTGTTTACCAGAAACTGTGACTGTATCGACTTGTGTTCCGAGATATTCCTGATCATTTTCATCAGTAAATAATTTTGAAATTTGAACGCCCTTGTCATTAAATTGTGCAACCTATTATTCTCAACCATTTGTTGTGCGTTATTCTGGTTTATCGCCAAGTTTATACCAAGCGCTATCATCTCCTTATCACAAGAATCGTCCTTACACAGTAGTATCATATCAGTAATCTACATATACATACATTCATAGATAGATAAATAGATAGATAGATGAAATGTTAATTGAAAGTACTTCTCTTACCAACGCTACACAATCTGTATACGAAAACATGGCTTTCACTTTGTCATCTTTGCTTAAATGGTAGAGTAGCTTGATGATAACATTCTGATGACGGTCATCATCTGAAATAGATTTACAACTTATAAAATATTATTATTATTATTATTATACAAGTACATACTTAACAGACTGACAAATTTCGGTAAAAATCCTCTCTTCACCATCTTGTTCCGCAGCGACACGTCAAATGATAAATTAAACAATAGTTTAAGTGTCAAGTGTACGAGATCTGGATTATCGCTCTGTAAGAGTCTTGGTAATTGATCCACCACATCTAATTCTGCCATCATATCTTTGTTCACTTCGAAGAGCGACAGTTTCTTCAGGAATGTCACCACCAGCACAAGTAAATCTTCATCCGCCCGTTCCAATGCTTTCACCAGCATTCCTACGATATTCTTCTTCACCATTTTCTCCTCTACATTCTCGTCCTCGCTGATGTTCAACAGTAAGTAGAACGCCACCCGTAACAGTTGCTCTTGTTTCTTGATCAGTGTGCGGTAACGTTTAGCTCTCTCCGTGTCGCTCAGCTGTTTACGTTCCTCGATGTTATCGGTGGAGTTTGATAAGTCTTCGTATGTACTACCTGACATCAGTGCTTTATTACTGCCGGCATTGAACGATTCGGACCAGTTACCGGACCGCGGACGGACTGGTTCCGGTATCTTGCTACGCGGTATTTCGCTCATTGAAGCACTATTTGGACAAATCTTACGTGCCGCCTTCTCCTCCTGTGTACCGGATTCAGTTTCAAGCAGTTCCTCGCGCCATTCATCGTAACGACTTAGCTCGAAATCTATTATATCCATGCATAGCGAACCGATCTACAAACATGTACTCTATGTTATAATTATTATAACTTCCGGTTTTGTACAGTAATCGAATATTCGTATTCACAAGTAGCCAACAATCAACGAAGGTCATTCAATTAACCTAATCATACATACATACATATATGATATGATCATTAAGCACATTACATACATATATCCTACACATCCGGATGTGTGTCTCAATGTAATATCCACAAATTACAATGGTACCTAATATATGTTCATTGTACACTTACTTTGTACTGTAAAATTAATGGATGAAAATCAGCGTACGTGGAAAAACAGAAGAAAGTGTAAATTAAGTTTGTACTCAGGACGATGCTCCTCTTCCAATCTTCCCGCAGGACTCTTGATAAAGCACTGAGAACTGCTTCTGTAAAACACATTTAAACACATTACTGTTGACTATAATGGATGGATAGATGATGTATTATACATATGTAGGTACATATTCAGTGTTATTATGTATTACCATTCTTTGATAAGAAATCCAGGTTCTCTGGTTCCCTAGCCAGCTGCAAGACGAGTGCAGATCCTTTAATCTTCTCCGGAATGTCCTCATATAATAGTTCGATATATTCATCAATATTTATGACACTAGCGCTATCAGATCTTGTATCGGATGTAGTACTTTTCACAGATGCAGCTGAACTGGTCCGTGAGATATTAATGTCTAAAATATAATAATCATATTACATATACATACATATATACAAACTTGTAGTAAGATTAGTATGTACCACATGTATTTTCATTTTACCTGTTTTGTTCGTATGTTTGCGATTCTTCACATAATAAATTAATTGTTCAATCTCAGCAAGTTTGGACGGATGAATTAATTCACATTTTTCAATTATAGTTTTGCCTAAAGAATTACAATCTGTTTTTGTATTTAGCGTGGGTAAAGCAATGATTTTCTCCAGTTCCTACATTATGAAATAATTATAAATATACGTAAATAATGAGTCATTAGTCGTACCTACTCTTTTTTCTTTGCATATCTCCTCTCCTTTTTCGCCCAATATCTGATATTCAACTTCATATTTAAGCACTAGAGCTTTTTCAGTAGGATGTACGTCGATAGCGCCAGATTTTACCTTTCTGTAAACAAAGTAATAAATTATATCTTACTCATTAGAAAAAATAAAAATAAAAAACAAATACCTTTTTAAAAATTTCGCATCTTGGGGCTGCATCTCATTTGTGTAGGATTTGTAGCTAAAGTAACTAAAATAAAATGTTAGTATTAGAAAAGCTGTTAGCACTAAAAGTAGAGAGATGAAAACATCTAACATGCAATTACAATGTAAATATTTTAATCTACATTGCGGTCGAAAGGATATTTCTAATTTGTTTGACAGATTTTTGACATTAGACCGGCGCGCAGGTGGTTATGGCCGGTTCACATACATTCAGTATGTCTGAAAACAAAATATTTAATTTAGAATACTGTCTGTATTATCATCAGAATAACATAGTAATTTACTATTTATATTGAGAACATACTTTGTTGATCTTATAAATATATTTATACAAGTTTTATTACATTTGTAATGCGTTTGTTTATGATCTTATTTTGAACATACCATACTACATGACTAATATTTTCCGTCTCTTGCCGATCTATAAAAATAATCAATATTCGACGGGGCCAAAGGAAGGCTGCCCAAGGCTGAAAAACAGGACATGAACATTGAACGTTATTAGCATTTTAATTAAATTGATAAGGTTCTATCATTTATTTTAGTTAATCTAGGTAAATTTATAAACTGTTATATAGTAGGAGTAATATATGCAAAACTCGGGTGACATGTGCATTGAAATAAAGATAATATAGTAATTTGAATTATGGCGGTAAACAACTGATAACTTTACAGATAAGTTTTGGCAAGATAAGGACATTTGAATTTACGCGTGAGTGAAATCAAGTTGAACAGGATAATTTGTACAATGGTAAAACGTGTAATTGTGGACATCGATGCTGGTACTGATGATGCATTTGCACTGATTTTATTATTATTTGCTCAATTAAATAATGAAATAGAAATTGCGGCGATAACTTGCGTCAACGGTAATACAATGGTTTCAAATGTTTATACAAATGTACAGCGGATTTTGAAGCTATGCAATACAGAGCACGTAAGTTATATTTAATCTTTAACTGTTTAATATAAACTAATGACTAATCAGGAACACACAGCTATGAACTATCAGTGAAATAAACAGGTGTTATAAATGTATAAGTAGCAGCTGCTCGGTATTCATATTGCTCATGTATGCAAGAATAAGTGCAGTGATTTCAATATTGAAATCTTACAATTAATTAGATAGAAGGCCAGCAACACTACCATATATATACATATAATGATAATATGTAGTATACCTAGGATTATATGCTTATCTTATTTGCATTGTTCATACAAGCCATTATGTAATTAGCGTCTGTATTTATTTATGTTTCTACAGATACCTGTTTACATAGGTGCTTCTGAACCGTTAATTATCCCTGAAAATAAACTCGAATGTTATTATCATGGCAAGGATGGTTTGGGAGATTTACAGTATGAAAACGATAACTTGACAGTGAAGAATAACGACTATAATCGTACGAAACTGAGTGAATGTAAAACAGCGAATGATTCGGATAATAAGATAAATAGCAGCAGTCATGTCCATGTATCGACCGGATTCACTGACAATGCAATTGTTGCTCTAAATAAGATTGTTAGCGAAAATCCTAGCGATATAACTCTGATTTGTCTAGGCCCATTGACAAATATCGCACTGGCGATGAAAGTCTATTCACAATTCGCGTCAAATATAAAAGAAATGTATATTATGGGCGGAAATCACAAAGGTCAGTATGTCACACAGATAAAAAAAACCAGAAATATGATAAGTAAACTATGTAATTTCACATAAATACATACATGTATTGTAGGTAATATTACGTGAAATTATTATAAATGTTTCAGGGATAGGTAATGTAACGTCCGCTGCTGAATTTAATTTTCACACAGATCCTGAGGCAGCGTACATTGTCCTACATTACTCTAAATGTCCGATCACGATATTACCATGGGAACCGTGCATGGACAGTACGATAACGTTAGTAAGTACTAATTGTAAGTAGTAGTAGTAGTAGTAGATTAAGTTTAACAACGATGATTAGATAAATGAACAAACAACAGTAATGTAAATAAACTTATGTAAGGTACAACCGTACATACATATGTATGTTACTGTGAACATAATAATAACTACATAATAATTATGTTAATTTAAGGAATGGAGATTCAATACTCTCGGCACAGCTAATCATCCGACTATGAATTTGTTAAACGCTGCAGAACGAAGAATTTACGATATCGAGGAATTTTGGTGGCCGTGCGATGCATTCTTGGTTGCGGCATTTCTGTTTCCCGATGTGGCTAAAACTAGTTTGAATTGTCACGCTAGTGTAGAATTACAAGGAAACAGGACAAGAGCTCAGATGGTTATAAATCATAAAAAAGAATTAGCACCGAATGTTGCAATTATAACAGAACTAGATTTAGATTTATTCAAATCAATACTACTTCAAACATTCAACCATAAATAAATATGTACAACAAATTATACCTTTACAATATAACAACAATTGTACGTACATGTGTCATTGGGAGCCAACATACCATAAGAACAATAAACAAATAATACATATTACTAAAACCCCTGTGTAAGTGGTGCCGTCTATCAACAAACTTCCAAACCTTATATCCTTATCTCACGTTCATAAACTCTCTGTTATTTATTAAATTTGACACATCATTATCAATCATCATTCTATACAAGTATGTAGGTACCTCTTTTCTAACAATAATAATAATAATTACTGAAGCTAATTATTCAATGTAAACGCAAATACTAATAACATATATACCATATATGTAAATATTACATTGTGATGTAATACAGGAATGCATATATGTATTTACATACTTTGCAACGACTAATTACTTTCTTCAGGCTGGTTCTGCTCCTCAACTCGACATTCTTGAAGTTGTTTGCGAATTTCCCGGTTCTCGTGCAACAATGTCTTCAGTTCAGCCAAAATGCCGTCATTCTTTTGCTCAAGGCTGTCCAATACCGAATTTAGCATGTCTAGTTGATTGTCTATAGCTTCAAACTCTGTAATTAAGTGTAGTTTGATAACAATGCAATGAAAACTATGTTTAAACATGACTAACCTTCGGATTCCAAATAACTATCCTCTTCATTATCACTGTAGTTTTCAACTTCTTCCATTTCTACATCATTCTGTTCAGGATCAGTTTGATGTTGGAACGGGCCGTTCGGATTTTCAACCATTTTGCAAGTACAAAGTTATGTTTTGACCATTGACAGCTGATGGACGAAACTGTCACGAGAATTTTAGTGACGTTCCTTGAAAATTATGGAAAATACGCACGCGACCATGATACATATCGTACTTTACGATAAGGCTGATATGACTTAGCAATGTTGCAAGCTAACAACAGAAAAGTAACTAATATTACGTGGGAATGATTAATTATAATTATGAATTTTAAATATATTTTCTTATATATTACATCAGTTTGTATGAAGTAAATAATATTTATTCTTATATTATTAGATAAATGTATTGTGAAAATAACTAAGAAGAAGAATAAGAAAATTGACATATATTGATGTTTGAAGTACGCATGCGTGTATGATTGGTTTACAAACGACAGTTGCTATTAACGGAAGTACGTTATTCTTATTTTGGCACTTGGTTAGCGTGGTATTTGTCGCTAATCATTCGTCAACTTTTATTTATCATCATCGGCTGCATCTTGAAGGTATTTATTGATTTTATTTACTATTTCCATTGCTTAATGTTCATACTTTCATTATATGTAAGTATTTTTGTAAAGATTTTATTAGAACATATTAGAAATATGTAATTGTAATACCAACCTTTGACCAGTAATGATTTTGTTGTAGTTTGTGTTTTGTTTATTGTTTATATTGATGTTCTGTTTAGCTTTGTTAAACAATGGCAGACAACGACGATCTTCTCGATTATGAAGATGAAGAACAGCCAGAGCAAGTAGTCGCCGATGGAACTACTGATGGCGTTTCGAAAAAAGAAGTAAAGGGTACATACGTATCTATACACAGCTCCGGTTTCAGGGATTTCTTGTTGAAACCTGAAATATTACGAGCCATTGTTGATTGCGGTTTTGAGCATCCCTCAGAAGGTATTAATAAATGGTTTTTTTTCTTCTTTCTTTTCTTTTTGTTTCTTAATTTCAAGAAGATTAATACTAATATTTTCCGTTACAGTTCAGCATGAATGCATTCCACAAGCCGTTTTGGGCATGGATATTCTATGTCAGGCCAAGTCCGGTATGGGAAAAACTGCAGTTTTCGTGTTGGCCACGCTACAACAGCTAGAACCGTCCGAAAATCAAGTTTACGTATTAGTTATGTGCCATACGCGTGAGTTAGCGTTTCAGATCAGTAAAGAATACGAACGTTTCTCAAAGTATATGCCACAAATCAAAGTTGGCGTGTTCTTCGGTGGTCTGCCAATACAGAAAGACGAAGAGGTGCTGAAGAATAACTGTCCGCATATCGTGGTCGGTACGCCGGGAAGAATATTAGCATTAGTTCGATCCAAGAAACTCAATCTCAAACACTTGAAACATTTCATCTTGGACGAGTGCGACAAAATGCTTGAACTGTTAGGTAAGTGTGTCCTTTATCTTCTACTATCCACGTGACTTTTCCGTTGAACTATTTGTATCGAAAGTGAATTTCAACATGGCTGCCGTCACATGTTTATCGGTTGAGTTTTATATTTTCATATTGCTAAATGTTTGTGATATCAGATAGCAATGATTCTTAACAATTTATTTATTGTTGAATATATGTATTGTGTAATATTGAAGCATATTTATAGTAGACGAAGATGGCGGCCTTAATAATTATTATAACGTTAAAAGTAGAATTTCACTTCGCTTTCGTACATGTTTGTCATGATGATAACCCTAAAATTCTTTCGCGGTTTCCACCAGAGAGTGAATAGCTCATTGATGGTTGAATTTGTCTGATTTCAGTGTGAATGTTCTGTGTTGTGTTGTGTTGGTGATTATGAAACACAGATATGTTTAACGGAATTTACTTTACAGATATGCGAAGAGATGTACAAGAAATCTATCGCAATACACCACATGGCAAACAAGTTATGATGTTCTCGGCAACGCTCAGCAAAGAAATTCGTCCCGTCTGCAAGAAGTTTATGCAAGATGTAAATTCCAAACTCTTTAACACTTTTCTTGATCGCGAAATAATCGTTCACTGAAATCGCATGCGGCAACAGACGGTTGTTAGGCTGTACTACCACCACTAGTACTACTACTGTTTTGGGGGAAATGCTAATGTCACTATTGTGACGACGTATATCTCTACGTAATGTTTTACAATGATTCCCTGTTCTCGTGTATAAACTCGTGAATGTCTAGCGCACTGTAGCCCGACGAGTAGTTGTCACATGTCTCGGGGTGGGTGGGTCTCTACGATACGAAGAAACAACATTCAAGAAAGAAGAGTCAAGAATGAAGATATGAAGAGAGAGTGGGTGGGGTGGGTGGGTCGGCGATTCGCGGGGCGGGCGGAACGGTTTATAAATACACACATATACACATCATTATGTATTCGCCTTTCGGCCGTGCTACAGTGCATTGAAATCAATCAGTTAATGAATCATCGGTGATGATTGTACATATCAACAGTTAATCTCGCTCACTGTTCAATCAGTCGCTACGTGTTATCGGCGGGCGGCGCTTGGCGGTTGGTAGTTTGTGTGGAAGAATCACTCTGTCCAATGTGCAATGTTGTGGCTGAGTGCGCAGCCATCATCACAAACAGTCAACATATTGTGATGCGAGCGGCTCTCACTGTGTCTTTGATTTGATGTGCCCGACCAAACCGTATGTAATGCATCAGTCCAGTGAACAGAAACTACGTAATCAAATCATTCATTTACCAATAGTAGATTCATCGGGGATTTCATTCTTGTTAATTGTATTGTGCAGTGATACAATCAATATAGATAGCTACATAATATTCCTTGAGTATGTACTCTCTTAATAAGTACACACTATGTATGTATGTATTTCTATTGGATCACTGCACAATTTATTCAATTTTCATTCCGTCCATTTGTTTGAATTGTTGAATAATTCTCGTATTGTGTAAACAATGTTTCATTATGAATTGATTACTACTACTACATATACCTATATACAGTATTTTATATTGTGTTTAATGATAATATGATGATACCAAAACATTTTCTTTCGCGGTTTCCACCGGAGGGTGTTTTGCATCACCCGCTGACGGTTGAAAATGTCTGATTACACACATCGATCTGTCGATATAACTGATATAAATGTTTTGGTATTCGCTACGATATAATCGTTGTGTATTGTTTTGTTGAACAGCCCATGGAAGTGTATGTTGACGATGAAGCCAAACTCACCCTGCACGGTTTACAACAACATTACGTCAAATTAAAAGAGAACGAGAAGAATAAAAAATTATTTGAACTGCTTGATGTACTTGAATTTAACCAGGTAATGTGTGTACTAGATATATTCCAATAATAATAATAATAATTCAAGTGAAATAATAATAAACAACAACAACTCTACATCGTTGTACGATGTGTTCATGATGAAGAATAAAGTTCTGATATTCAATGAAGAATTAACTTTGAACTCTCTCACTGACGACGTTATCATTACATACTATGTATATTATGATCGTGTCGGTTGGTACATATTTCCGTAATGGTGTGGTGTGTTTACAGGTCGTTATATTCGTCAAGTCAGTGCAGCGGTGTATGGCACTGGCACAACTGCTCACTGAACAGAACTTCCCCGCCATTGGTATCCATCGTGGTATGGGCCAAGAGGAGAGATTATCCAGATACCAGCAGTTCAAAGATTTCCAGAAGGTAATATGTAGTTATTGTCTAGTTAAACTGTTAATAATCTGTATGGTGATGACATTTCATAGATAGGGACAACTGATTTCCATGATTGATTTATATCTATTCTGATTACACTGTGTGTGTGTATGTGTTGTAGTGATTATATGTTGTAGTTAATAATGAATTCTCTTCAACCCACGTATCTAGCGTATTCTGGTTGCCACGAATCTGTTCGGCCGTGGTATGGATATCGAGCGGGTGAATATCGTGTTCAACTATGACATGCCCGAGGACTCGGACACGTACCTGCACAGAGTGGCTCGGGCGGGTCGTTTCGGTACTAAGGGCTTGGCTATCACGTTAGTCAGTGAGGAGGGCGATGCGAAAATCCTGAACGAAGTACAAGACCGGTTCGACGTAAATATTACAGAACTACCTGACGAAATCGACCTGTCATCGTACAGTAAGTACAATGTATTATAACTAATTCTAGGAATTATGTATATCTGTGAAATGATGACAGTTATAGATAGGGACAACTGATCAACTGTATGATTGATTTACATCTATCCTGATTACAATTTACATTCATATGCATATATGTGATAGGTTGTTGTATACCAAGTGTAACACAAATGTTTCAATTATTTACAGTTGAAGGAAGATAAAGAGAGCCAGTGATCCCGAGGTGGCCGCCTCTCCCATTTATGATTAAAATTGCTATAATTATTACTTACCTATTATTAAGGTTAGCATATAAATAAACAAATAGTGTATTTGAGTATTTCGACACTTTTAATACCATGTACAAGGTGAAAACTGACGCAAATGTAATTTAATTAAACGTATCATTCACTTAACTTGTGTGTATAATGTATGCATGTATGTATGTGCAGCGAGAATAAATGAAGATTAATAAAATACAATTTTTATATCCTACATTTGTATTTTTCTATTCATTTCATGTTTCCTTCATTCTAGTACGTATATTTATCATTGGTTAGCATGATGTTATGTAAGAAACGTAATATTCAAGGTTTAAATCACAATAAGCAGGTACCTACGTGTAATGTACGACTGCTGTCATTTGCACTCCGCTATGTGTGTGTGTGTGTGTATGTGTGTCAGCCGCTGTACATCACACACGCAAACATACATTTATCAAAATCTCAATATGTAATTTCAAATATCTGATATCTGAAAGTGAACGAGTAGCACAAGTCAACGACATCTGATAATTAGATTAAATTAGGTCTTGTATAACTTGTACTATTACTTGATTAAAAATTAAACACAATAAACAAAGTAATTTATTTATATACACTGTGAGCAAAATTAACTGAAGCTCACGTGACCAAACAAAGTTCGCATTGTAGTCGAAACTACCTTCCACGGAATAAAAATAAGATCAATTTTTAGTAATTTTTGACGTTTACCGACCGAGCATTCAGTTATCAGTCAGTAGCGTCGTGTCCATTTTGCTGTTATTTATTGGTGATTGTGTTTTACTTTTTTTATATTTTCTCGTACAATCAGTCTTTTTTAAGACTAATCTTATCTTTATCTGTGTTTAATAATAACGTAAGTATATAATTAAGTAATATTTTCTTGTATTTCTGAACAATAGTTTTATGAATCTTTTAGGTTACAATGTTTGGTGACGATCACGATAAGTTTCTTTTAGAAGCATATTTTCGTTCTGGCGTTCGAAATGAAAACGAATGGAAGTATTCTGTTCAAAGTTGCCATGAACAATTTTTACAGAACTACCCTAATTTCGAGGAAATTACATATGATACATTTAGGCAACATGTGGCAAGAGTGGTTGATCGTTTCCGAAACACTGGAAGTGTTGTCAAAGGAAAATCAACGGGACGACATCGTATATTAACACAACCAGTTCTTGAAGATGTGCAACAACGTCTTGAAGAAAGTCCTCATAAATCATTGCGGCATTTATCTAGACAAACAGGTTAGTAACTTATGTTCCAGTCTATTATAATTATTGTTCATAAATGACTAACATTATTATTTGCATATGTAGGACTCTCGTATGGAACTTGTCGGACAGCAACGAAAAAACTTCATCTGCATGCTTATAAAATAAGTGTTGTCCAAGAATTACTTCCATTAGATTATGGAAAACGTTTGGAATATTGTCACTGGTTCCTTGAAAATATGAATGAGGAATTATTAGATTTGACATTTTTTACTGATGAAGCTTGGTTCCATTTAAGTGGGTATGTTAATTCACAAAATTACCGAACTTGGTCTCACGAAAATCCACATGTTCATACTGAAAGAAGTTTACACCCATTGAAAGTAGGTGTCTGGTTAGCGATGTCACGCCGAAGAATCATCGGACCAATATTTTTTTTATGAAACAATAACGTCCGAAAGATATATTAGAATAATTTTGCGTCCATATATTGAACAATTACATGATGATGAATTAAACAGGGGCTATTTTCAACAAGATGGAGCTACAGCACATACTTCGAATGCAACATTAAATTATTTAAGAGAATTTTATGATGAGCGGATTATTAGCAAACATCGCTGGCCACCACGATCTCCTGATATGACACCGCTGGATTTCTATCTTTTCGGCTATTTAAAAACAAAAATATATGCAAACAGAATGCATACGTTAGAAGAATTAGAAGACGCAATAACAAATGCAGTTCGAAACATTTCAGAAGAGGAATTAAGAAATGTGTTTCTAAATATGCAAAGACGGGTAAACAAATGTATTGAAGGAAATGGAGGTCATTTTGAACATTTGTTGTAATTAGTCATTAATTTAACACCTAAAATGCCTGAGAACTGTACCGAAACTTACTACACCGATGAACTTCACTTATAGCGTGATCACGGTCCCTGTAATCAAAAAGCTTTGAACGTTAAATGTATATTATGCAAGTGTTGCGCACTTATAATTCTGTACTGTGAATATACACTGCAACGTGTTAATGTTGTGGTAATTAATACAAGTGTAAAATAGGCCTGAAATGTTTACTTCGGCGTTCATTTTGAGGAACTCTGACACTATAATTTTTGAGTAACGAGTCGACAGTACTACCTCTTGGGTGACTTGGAAATGTACTGATCTCATAAATAATGTTATAATGTAACGTAAATATTCTAAATACATAAAAATATTTTCATTTCATGGTATAAAATTATTTCCAACTTTAACTGATCTAAATTATTTTTATTATAAAAGTATTATATGTCGCAGGCCGGTATAAACCGAGAAATTCGTTGGCACGCCTATGTATTGTGTTTGTTTCAAATCGTTACTATGGTTACTATAGTTACTACTATAGTGAAGCGGCAACTTGACAATCACAATAGAGCGGCACGCTTCAGTCATTTTTGCTCTCTCTGTATAATATACATATATAATTAATTTTATTAAGTTAAAGATAGTTCCTTTTTATTCTGTGATTATATTATTTATATATGTATTATAAGATAATAACAAAAGTTTTCTGCAATAAATGTAAATTATATAATTCACTGTCAATACATTTATTTTCTTTTATTGACAAAAGCAAATTGTTCATTTTGTTATGAAATATAAAAAAGATTGTTTAGGAGCCACTGTCGACCTGTTTGAATCTTGCCAATGCGCATTTGTCGTTTCGTATTGCGCATGCGTGTGTATTCTCTGTTATTTTTAAATACGTTGACGCGTTGGACGCCATTGCTTGCATTGTTTGTAACCGTTAATAACCGTTACTGGCTAGTTGCGAGCCATTGGTGGTGTGTTGATATTTGTTTTAACTTGGAATCAAAATTCAGGTGAGTAATACAACCACTATTAAGATGTTTGATTCATTAACGGGTAAATCAGATATTCAGTTTGAATTACCATAATTTTATACACACTAACCACAATCTTTGCTGCTGATCGGCAGCAGCGAATGTGTTGCAGTGATTGCACATGTTTTGTATGTTTAACTGTTTTTGTTGTGATCACAAATCAACCAGTGCATTCCTCTTCATATTAGTATCATTTTTCTGCTGTTGTTCCGGTGATAATAAGATATCTGTTACTAGTGAGTGACAACAAACACTAATCACGGTTGGCGTGTGCACTGTGCAGGTGGACAATGGATTCAAGACGAAAAGAAATGGATTAAGAGATGGTTAGTACAACCGTGAATAATGCACGATCCATATCATAGTGTGCTAACAGAGGTGGTTCAATGTTGACGGTTGTTTAAAATGGCCGCTATTCAACTTGACAACAGTAAAGAACAGTGATTGACGCTCTACTGGTGTCTACGTGTCAACAATGAATCTCTCTAGATTTTCAAGGAGTGTTAATTGCGTAGAACATATCAAGGTACGTTATATTATATTATAATAATTTATTCAAGTTTTTGTGTACCATGTACATATTTTATTGTAGAATCTTGTGCAGAGTATATTAATGGTTATGCTGTAGAATATGTTAGTTTACGCTAGTCAGCTCTATTCTATTATAGCAAATTTAACCCTACTTATATGCAAAACATAACACTTGTAGCTTTCAAAATTGTATAACCAAGGTACCTCATATAAACAGTTGTCGTGTTGTAATAATTAATTCAAGAGTATATTACTAGTGACATGTGTATAGGTTTATATTATTCACAATCCTTCTGAACTGAGTGCAGCTTCTGTAGTAGCATACTAACTTGAGAAGTATTATAGGTTATTTCTTTGAGACATTTAGAATATTTTTATTTAAATAAATTAAAACAATTCTAGACTTGCTTCTTCTGCATTTAGATAAAACAATGTTTAAAAGTACAACGATTCAACAGCTGTTATGTATTGTTTTCATCAGGTAATCCCAAGCTAATCCTTAGTTTACAAATAACGGTATTAATACTTGTTATTGTACAGGTGGGTGCAATGATGTGTAACGGAATTAATACTTGTTATTGTACAGGTGGGTGCAATGGTGTGTAACGGTATTTCTACCTGGCATTTAAACAGTATTTATACCTGGTAGGATATGTAATGGCAACAGTGTGTGAACAGTCGTCAAACGTGTTGGATGTGTTGTGCAGTGTTAGGAAGTTCTCACAATTATAGACATTGGACTGAGCACGGAGCTGGGCTAGTCGTGTGTGTTGATCACGGTGTACGGGGCTCCGTTGTCCCTCGCCCCGGAGATCCTGCACATGCCGGACAACTGCGAAAGCGGAAAGGTTGTTTGACATGTGCAGGATCTTTGGAGCGAGGGACAACGGAGCCCCGTACACCGTGGTCAGCACACATGACTAGCCTAGCTCCGTGCTCAGTCCAATGTCTGTGGTTGTGAGAAGTATAGACAATTATAGACATTGGACTGAGCACGGAGCTGGGCTAGTCGTGTGTGTTGATCACGGTGTACGGGGCTCCGTTGTCCCTCGCCCCGGAGATCCTGCACATGCCGGACAACTGCGAAAGCGGAAAGGTTGTTTGACATGTGCAGGATCTTTGGAGCGAGGGACAACGGAGCCCCGTACACCGTGGTCAGCACACATGACTAGCCCAGCGTCGTGCTCAGTCCAATGTCTGTGGTTGTGAGAAGTATAGACAATTATAGACATTGGACTGAGCACGGAGCTGGGCTAGTCGTGTGTGTTGATCACGGTGTACGGGGCTCCGTTGTCCCTCGTCCCGGAGATCCTGCACATGCCGGACAACTGCGAAAGCGGAAAGGTTGTTTGACATGTGCAGGATCTTTGGGGTGAAGGACAACGGAGCCCCGTACACCGTGGTCAGCCCACATGACTAGCCCAGCGTCGTGCTCAGTCCAATGTCTGTGGTTGTTATACATTATCTATCGCTACTACCGATTGCATGATTTAGTGAAGTGTTCAGACTAGCTCACCAGCTACATCGGCAGTGTCAAAACGCCCGCCGTGAGCTAGTCTGAGGACTTTACAAAAATCATGTTGCAGTTCATTCTGCAAATCATCAGTGAATTCTGCTGAGAATTACGTTGTACAATGTAGTGTGCGTATATAGACGATTGAATGATACGTGTGTGTGTGCTATTGTAATAATAATTTCAATTTCTTTGAGACATTTAGAATATGTTTATTTAAATAAATTAAAACAATTCTAGACTTGCATATTCTGTATTTAGATAAATACAATGTTTAAAAGTACATCGTCTCAGCAGCTGTTATCTACTGTTTTCATCAGGTAATCCCAGCTAATCGGTATTTATACTTGTTATTATACAGGTGGGTGCAATGGTGTGTAACGGTATTTATACCTGGCATTTAAACAGTATTTATACCTGGTAGGATATGTAATGACAACAGTGTGTGAACAGTTGTCAAACGTGTTGGACGTGTCGTGTTGTGTTAGGAAGTTCTCACAATTGCAGACATTGAACTGAGCACGGAGCTGGGCTAGTCGTGTGTGCTGATCACGGTGTACGGGGCTCCGTTGTCCTTCGCACCGGAGATCCTGCACATACCGGACAACTGCGAAAGCGGAAAGGTTGTTTGACATGTGCGGGATCTTTCGGGCGAGGGACAACGGAGCCCCGTACACCGTGATCAGCACACACGACTAGCCCAGCTTCGTGCTCAGTCTAATGTTTGCGGTTGTGAGAAGTACAAATAAAGACACAATTTCTATATTGCGTGCATAAACACGTATTAGCAGTTCATTCTGCAAATCATCAGTGAATTCTGTTGAGAATTACGTAGTACAATGTAATGTGCGTATATAGCCGATTGAATGATACGTGTGTGTGTGCTATTGTAATAATTAATTCAAGAGTATATTACTAGTGACATGTGTATAAGTTTATAATATTCACAATCCTTCTGAACTGAGTGCACCTTGTGTAGTAACACAATAAATTGAGAAGTACTATAGGTTATTTATTTGAGACATTTAGAAATATGTTTATTTAAATAAATTAAAACAATTCTAGAATTGTATATTCTGTATTTAGATAAAAACAATGTTTAAAAGTACACCGTTTCAACAGCTGTTATCTACTGTTTTCATCAGGTAATCCCAAGCTAATCCTTAGTTTACAAATAACGGTATTAATACTTGTTATTGTACAGGTGGGTGCAATGGTGTGTAACTGTATTTATACCTGTCATTGTAGGGTGTGTGCAATGGTGTGTAACGGTATTTGTACCTGGCATTTAAACAGTATTTATACCTGGTAGGATATGTACTGATAGCAGTGTGTGAACAGTCGTCAAACGTGTTGTGTAGTGTTAGGAAGTTCTCACCATTATAGATATTGGACTGAGCACGGAGTTGGGCTAGTCGTGTGTGCTGATCATGGTATACGGGGCTTCGTTGTCCCTCGCCCCGGAGATCTTGCACATGCCGGACAACTGCGAAAGCGGAAAGGTTGTTTGACATGTGCAGGATCTTTGGAGTGAGGGACAACGAAGCCCCGTACACCGTGATCAGCACACACGACTAGCCCAGCGTCGTGCTCAGTCCAATGTCTGTGGTTGTGAGAAGTATAGACAATTATAGACATTGGACTGAGCACGGAGCTGGGCTAGTCGTGTGTGCTGATCATGGTGTACGGGGCTTCGTTGTCCCTCGCCCCGGAGATCCTGCACATGCCGGACAACTGCGAAAGCGGAAAGGTTGTTTGACATGTGCAGGATCTTTGGAGCGAGGGACAACGGAGCCCCGTACACCGTGGTCAGCACACACGACTAGCCCAGCGTCGTGCTCAGTCCAATGTCTGTGGTTGTGAGAAGTATATAATCGTTAGTATCGACGGGCGGTGAAAATAGAATATTTGCACACTTGACGTACATCTGTGTTTTCTTGCTAACCGTTAACGTGACGTTACTGATGAACCCTTTTTATTGTATTTTATTTATTTATTTATTTAACCATGGCAAAGTTCAGCTTAGAGCTGTTCTTACACTTAACCATTAAATGGTGCTGCCATTAACTTTTGTATACTGTTTTATTGTTTCAGATTTTATCTACAGAGCATAATACATTGCCATCCGCGTGGCATCACATATGGCATATTAACATTGAATTTGATGTATTTTGTAATTAACATGTTCTCAAGTTTCAGTTTTTCACTGGGCAAATACAGAATTTGCGGTTAAAATATGGAGCCAAAACAAGAAATCCAACCAATGACATAAATATCGACCGGAGTTGGCTGGGAGGGAATAGCATCGGTTCATTATGAACAGTTGAAATATGATCCGGTACAAAATACAGCTGAAGGTCTGGACTGAAGAATCTATAGTAGTATTTGTGACGTGTATATGTATATTTAACTAATGAAACAAGTCTTTGTATTTTGAATGTTTATCTTATTCTGTATTAGTTCGAGCCTTATTTATATATATATATATATATATATATATATATATATATATATATATATATATATATATACATATATATATATATATACATATATATATATATACATATATATATATAATATATATATATATATATATATATATATATATATATATATATATATATATATTCACAGACCTGTTTATGGTGTAACGCTGTTGTCTTTTAGAGCTAGTTTAATTTCAACACTTGCAGGCTAGTTATGTAGTTATTAGTAAAAGTTAGTACATATGATTGGTATGACCTTGTATCTCTTATAGTTTCGGAGATTCCAATGGTGAGTATTCAGGTCATGCCCTGTATACTAATTGTACTAATATCGAACATCCGACAATGTCTGCATTGTTGAGTAGTAAATGAGTATCTACATAATTAGTAATAATGTTCTAATAAATAAAGATGTTATTTGTGACATGATATCGCGTGTGTAGAATGTTACATCAGCCGTGTAGTCAGATTTAAAGGAATGTGTACGATTTACATATGCAGACAGGTAGGTGGTAAAGTTCCTTTTTATTACATTTGTTATTGCCCTACAATATCCTAATGAATAAAGTAATAATGAACTACATTTGTTATTATCTTACACCATCCTAACGAATACACCGTCTACCTTTGTTATTGCCTTATGCTATGATAACGAATAAACCTATTGCATTTGATCTTGTAGTTTAATGTAGCTTTCGAGTTACGATTGTAATATTAAAAATATGTGCAATTAAATTTGTAAAAGATAAATTGAGTGAAACACAAGTGACGTGGAATAATTTGCCACAAACTATGCTCTTATTGAAATGTATAAGATTCAATTTTCATTAACAATAAAATATTTGAACTGTCAAAAATTTATCCCACAGTAGTGACTCCAAAGTATGGAACATGCCATTGACAACTTAATGGTCAAGATTGTGAACGTATTATGATTAGTTTGATAAGCAGGTTCATATATAGCTCTCTTTAGTTGGCATTTCAGTAGGTGACAGTAGCTAGAAAAGTAACTCTACTATCGTAAGGTAGAGTGCACTAGCCTCGATAGGAAGGAAATCGAATGACAACGGTGGGAACTGATAGTGGTTTAAATTGAATCAACGTATACGGTGAATTAAATGTCAATAGGTTGATTATATGTGCGCAGAAATATTTTGGCAATTGTGTATCAGTCCTTGATGTGTAAGCAAATACATAATCATATTATATTGTATCAAAATTATATATTAAAGTTATAGTGTATAAGTGAAAAGCGTAGTGCACAAAATAAAAAATAAAATTAATTTTGTATATAGGTATAAATTGTGCAAGTAGTTTTGTAAATTGAATAAGTAAAAATAATAATTTTAGTGCTAATTTGTGATAACCGTGCAAATAAAATTTAGATAAATTTGTAAAACGTGGTACATGTACACAATAAAAATACATTTAATGTAATAGGAACCATCTAATTTGCATGTATTCCTTCTATGCTCCCCGCTAAGCTTAAATATATGTAAATCGTAATTAAATATAATATAGTACAAAGCGGAATCAAAAAGCAAGCATTAGCGCCATCTATGGACCAGGTGTTTGAACTAAAAGCAATCTGAACACTGCTATTTGATGGATTTCGGTGTGCCTACAATATGTTCACAGAAATTAACATGGTCGTGTCAGGCTCCTCATATTTCGAATATTTGACGAGACTAGCGACAAAACAGAGGAACTATTTCGAATATACGACAATACCAACGACAAAATAGTGGAACTATTTGGAATATGAGACAAAACTGTGAAACTATTTACAAACCTGTAAATTTGTAATTTGAAGGGAAAATATAACATATTATGTAGAAATTACGAAGTATTACGGGAAATTATGGAATTATAAAAGAGAAAATAATATTAATTGACACAATATGATATCTTCCATGAAAATATGATATTTTAAACAAAAATCACTGAAATTTAAGCTGAATCACGACTATTTAACGACAATTGAAGAGAAATTATGATATCTTATTGTTAGATGGAAATGTGATGTTTTAATAAAAAATCATTATATTTGGTATTCTGAGGGAATATGGACAAAATGGCAAGAGAAAATTAAGATTTGAAGGGAAATTATGTTATTTTAGAAGGAAATGTGATATTTCGAGGGTATATAATGCAAACTATGCTAAATCGCGACATATTAAGGCAAGTTATACTATTTGAAGGGAAAATAATGATAATTGAAGGGAAATTATATCGGAGAGGGTAATATGGTATTCCTAGTGAATAGTATAAAAATGTAAGCTAAATCGCGACATTTAAAGGGAAATTATGATATTTTAAGCCAAAATAACGGCAATTGAAAGGAATATATATGTATATAAGCTAAATCATAACAAAAAATTAAGATATTCTAAGGGAAATAAAGGTATTTGAAAATATACTGTATCCAGTCAAACAACCAAATTATCAATATCACTAGAATTTTTGACGTAATGTTCAATCACGTTTACACGAGTTCTAAATCGGATTAAAACAATGTTCTGCTTCACGAAAATATAATTACAGTACAATTACAGTTACAATATAAAATACATGCCAATATACAAATACATTTCACCATAAATTAGATAAAGATAGAACAAAAATTGAATAGTGTAATAACCGAAATGAGTGTAAAAGAATCAACACGCAGATCAACATTCCTGTTTGTTGCTGTTTGCTGCTGGTTGCTGCTGTTTGCTGCTGTTTGCTGCTGTTTGTTGCTGTTTGCTGCTGTTTGCTGCCTTTTAAGGGAAATTATAGTGTGTTAAGGGATATTATGATTTCGTTTTGGGAAATTATGATATTTGAAGGGGAAAATAAGATAAGGTATCGAGAATTATAATATTTTAAGGAGAAATAATAGCATTTTTAGGAAAACTGTTATTTTACGTAAAAATCACGATTATTAAGGGAAATTATGACATATTAAGTAGAAATTATTTTACAAGGGAATTTGTGATATTTTAAGGGGAAATTATAATATTTGAACAATTATGATTGTAAAGGGGGAAATTAAGGTAATATAAGTGAAATTATGATACTTTCAGCAAAATAATAGTAATTGAAGGAGGAATTATGATAATATAAGTAAACCTATGATATATGTAGGTGAAAAATTATATTCTAACAGAAAAATTATGATGTATTAAGTGAAATACAGGCATTTTAAAAGCAAGGAAAGTTATATAATAGGAAACTAAGATATTTGAAAGAGAAATTATGAAACATGATGTGAAAATAAGACATATTATGAGGAAATTCCGCACCATTATGGGAAATATGTAATTATAAAAGAGAAAATAACGCTAATTGAAACGATATGATATCTTTCATAGAAACGCGACTATTTAAGGAAAATTATGCTGTATGGAGGGAAAATAACGATTTGAAGGGAAATTATGTTATGTTAGAGGGAAATGTGTCATAAAAACGTGTAAAAACGCGACATTTGAGCGCAAGGTGGACTATTTGAAAGGAAAATAGTGATAATTGAAGGGAAAAAACCGTACAGTAGTATGTAGTAAAAAGTCGTATTGCAGTGCGGCAAAAATCCGGACGAAAACCCGTAAAAACGCCGTACTTTAAGCCAGTATCCCACTGTCAAAATTTTCGTATTTATTTTTATATATATTTTTACAAATATTTTCGTCATGCGTAAAAATATGTTCACCGAGTAAGGGTATATCACACAGTCAAAACTTTTTATAAAAATTTTTATGTGAATGTCAGTTTTGTGGGTTAGGATCGTCTTCATAATCGAAATGGAAAACCAAAATTTATTAAAAGCGTTAACAGTAGGACTGCTTTCCAAACGATGTAAAAAAGCCGTACTGTAGTACGGCCTTAAAATTTACGAACGATGTAAAAAGCCGTACTGTAGTACGGCCTTAAAATTTCCAAACGATGTAAAAAAGCCGTACTGTAGTACGGCCTTAAAATTTCCAAACGATGTAAAAAAGCCGTACTGTAGTACGGCCTTAAAATTTCCAAACGATGTAAAAAAGCCGTACTGTAGTACGGCCTTAAAATTTACGAACGATGTAAAAAGCCGTACTGTAGTACGGCCTTAAAATTTCCAAACGATGTAAAAAAGCCGTACTGTAGTACGGCCTTAAAATTTACGAACGATGTAAAAAAGCCGTACTGTAGTACGGCCTTAAAATTTCCAAACGATGTAAAAAAGCCGTACTGTAGTACGGCCTTAAAATTTACAAACGATGTAAAAAAGCCGTACTGTAGTACTGCCTGAAAATTTCCAAACGATGTAAAAAAGCCGTACTGTAGTACGGCCTGAAAATTTCCAAGCGATGTAAAAAAGCCGTACTGCAGTACGGCCTTAAAATTTACAAACGATGTAAAAAAGCCGTACTGCAGCACTGCCTAAAAATTTCCGAACGATGTAAAAAAGCCGTACTGTAGTACGGCCTTAAAATTTACGAACGATGTAAAAAGCCGTACTGTAGTACATCTCAAAAATTTCCAAACGATGAAAAAAAGCCGTACTGTAGTACGGCAAAATGGCGGTCGGAGGTCACGGAACAAGCTGTACTGTAGTATGACCTTGAAAAATTTTGCAAACTATGAAAAAAAAGCCGTACTGTAGTACGGCAAAATGGCGGCCGCAGGTCACGGAAAAGAGCCGTACTGTAGTATGACTTTGAAAAATTTTCCAAACGATGGAAAAAAAGCCGTACTGTAGTACGGCAAAATGGCGGGGGGGTGGGGCCCGGAAAAGAGCCGTACTGTAGTACGGCAAAATGGCGGCTGGGGCTCCCGGAAAAGAGCCGTACTGAAGTATGACCTTGAAAATTTTTCCCAACGATGGAAAAAAGCTGTACTGTAGTACGGCAAAATGGGGGGGAGGTGCGTAAAAGAGCCGTACTGTAGTACTTCAAAATGGCGGCGGGGGGCCCCGGAAAACAGCCGTACTGTAGTATGACCTTGAAAGATTTTCCCAACGATGGAAAAAAGCCGTACTGTAGTACGGCAAAATGGAGGGGGGGGGGCGGAAAAGAGCCGTACTGTAGTACGGCAAAATGGCGGCGGGGGGCCCCGGAAAACAGCCGTACTGTAGTATGACCTTGAGAATTTTTCCCAACGATGGAAAAAAGCCGTACTATAGTACGGCAAAATGGAGGGGGAGGGGGCGGAAAAGAGCCGTACTGTAGTACGGAAAAATGGCGGCGGGGGGCCCCGGAAAACCGCCGTACTGTAGTATGACCTTGAAAAATTTTCTCAACGATGGAAAAAAGCCGTACTGTAGTACGGCAAAATGGAGTGACGGGGGGCGGAAAAGAGCCGTACTGTAGTACGGCAAAATGGCGGCGGGGGGCCCCGGAAAACAGCCGTACTGTAGTATGACCTTGAAAAATTTTCCCAACGATGGAAAAAAGCCGTACTATAGTACGGCAAAATGGGCGGGGGGCGGAAAAGAGCCGTACTATAGTACGGCAAAATGGCGGCTAGGGGCCCCGGAAAACAGCCGTACTGTAGTATGACCTTGAAAAATTTTCCCTACGATGGAAAAAAGCCGTACTGTAGTACGGCCAAATGGTGGTGGGGGGACGGAAAAGAGCCGTACTGTAGTACGGCTAAATGGCGGCTGGGGGCCCTGGAAAAGAGCCGTACTGTAGTATGACCTTGAAAAATTGTCTCAACAATGGAAAAAGCCGTACTGTAGTACGGCAAAATGGAGGGGGTGGGGGGCGGAAAAGAGCCGCACTGTAGTACGGCAAAATTGTGACGGGGGGCCCCGGAAAACAGCCGTACTGTAGAATGACCTTGAAAAATTTTCCCTACGATGGGAAAAAGCCGTACTGTAGTACGGCAAAATGTAGGGGGGGCGGAAAAGAGCCGTACTGTAGTACGGCAAAATGGCGGCTGGGGCCCCCGGAAAAAAGCCGTACTGTGTTATGACCTTGAAAATTTTTCCCAACGATGGAAAAAAGCCGTACTATAGTACGGCAAAATGGAGGGGGAGGGGGCGGAAAAGAGCCGTACTGCAGTACGGCAAAATGGCGGCGGGGGGCCCCGGAAAACCGCCGTACTGTAGTATGACCTTGAAAAATTTTCTCAACGATGGAAAAAAGCCGTACTGTAGTACGGCAAAATGGAGGGGGTGGGGGGCGGAAAAGAGCCGCACTGTAGTACGGCAAAATGGCGGCTGGGGCCCCCGGAAAAAAGCCGTAATGTGTTATGACCTTGAAAATTTTTCCCAACGATGGAAAAAAGCCGTACTATAGTACGGCAAAATGGAGGGGGAGGGGGCGGAAAAGAGCCGTACTGCAGTACGGCAAAATGGCGGCGGGGGGCCCCGGAAAACCGCCGTACTGTAGTATGACCTTGAAAAATTTTCTCAACGATGGAAAAAAGCCGTACTGTAGTACGGCAAAATGGAGGGGGGGGGGCGGAAAAGAGCCGTACTGTAGTACGGCAAAATGGCGGCGGGGGGCCCCGGAAAACCGCCGTACTGTAGTATGACCTTGAAAAATTTTCTCAACGATGGAAAAAAGCCGCACTGTAGTACGGCAAAATGGAGGGGCGGGGGGCGAAAAAGAGCCGTACTGCAGTACGGCAAAATGGTGGCGGGGGCCCCGGAAAACAGCCGTACTGTAGTATGACCTTGAAAAATTTTCCCAACAACGGAAAAAAGCCCTACTATAGTACGGTAAAATGGGCGGGGGGCGTAAAAGAGTCGTACTGTAGGACGGCAAAGTGGCGGCTATGGGCCCCGGGAAACAGCCGTACTGTAGTGCGACAATGAAAAATTTTCCCAACGACGGAAAAAAGCCGTACTGTAGTACGGCAAAATAGAGGGGGTGGGGGGCCGAAAAGAGCCGCACTGTAGTACGGCAAAATGGCGGCTGGGGCCCCCGGAAAAAAGCCGTACTGTGTTATGACCTTGAAAATTTTTCCCAACGATGGAAAAAAGCCGTACTATAGTACGGCAAAATGGAGGGGGAGGGGGCGGAAAAGAGCCGTACTGCAGTACGGCAAAATGGCGGCGGGGGGCCCCGGAAAACCGCCGTACTGTAGTATGACCTTGAAAAATTTTCTCAACGATGGAAAAAAGCCGTACTGTAGTACGGCAAAATGGAGGGGGTGGGGGGCGGAAAAGAGCCGCACTGCAGTACGGCAAAATGGCGGCTGGGGCCCCCGGAAAAAAGCCGTACTGTGTTATGACCTTGAAAATTTTTCCCAACGATGGAAAAAAGCCGTACTACAGTACGGCAAAATGGAGGGGGAGGGGGCGGAAAAGAGCCGTACTGCAGTACGGCAAAATGGCGGCGGGGGGCCCCGGAAAAACCACCGTACTGTAGTATGACCTTGAAAAATTTTCTCAACGATGGAAAAAAGCCGTACTGCAGTACGGCAAAATGGGGGGGGGGGGGGGGGGGGGTGTGTGGTGTGTGTGTGCGTAAAAGAGCCGTACTGGAGTACTTCAAAATGGCGGCGGGGGTCCTGGAAAACAGCCGTACTGTAGTATGACCTTGATAGATTTTCCCAACGATGGAAAAAAGCCGTACTGTAGTACGGCAAAATGGGGGGGGGGGTAGAGTAGGGTAGGGTAGGGTAGGGTAGGGTAGGGTAGGGTAGGGTAGGGTAGGGTAGGGTAGGGGTAGGGTAGGGTAGGGTAGGGTAGGGTAGGGTAGGGTAGGGTAGGGTAGGGTAGGGTAGGGTAGGGTAGGGTAGGGTAGGGTAGGGTAGGGTAGGGTAGGGTAGGGTAGGGTAGGGTAGGGTAGGGTAGGGTAGGGTAGGGTAGGGTAGGGTAGGGTAGGGTAGGGTAGGGTAGGGTAGGGTAGGGTAGGGTAGGGTAGGGTAGGGTAGGGTAGGGTAGGGTAGGTAGGGTAGGGTAGGGTAGGGTAGGGTAGGGTAGGGTAGGGTAGGGTAGGGTAGGGTAGGGTAGGGTAGGGTAGGGTAGGGTAGGGTAGGGTAGGGTAGGGTGGTAGGGTAGGGTAGGGTAGGGTAGGGTAGGGTAGGGTAGGGTAGGGTAGTAGGGTAGGGTAGGGTAGGGTAGGGTAGGGTAGGGTAGGG
>OY728583.1:0-90296 GCA_963422195.1 Carabus problematicus
TACCCTACCCTACCCTACCCTACCCTACCCTACCCTACCCTACCCTACCCTACCCTACCCTACCCTACCCTACCCTACCCTACCCTACCCTACCCTACCCTACCCTACCCTACCCTACCCTACCCTACCCTACCCTACCCTACCCTACCCTACCCTACCCTACCCTACCCTACCCTACCCTACCCTACCCTACCCTACCCTACCCTACCCTACCCTACCCTACCCTACCCTACCCTACCCTACCCTACCCTACCCTACCCTACCCTACCCTACCCTACCCTACCCTACCCTACCCTACCCTACCCTACCCTACCCTACCCTACCCTGCCCTACCCTACCCTGCCCTACCCTTCCCTACCCTACCCTACCCTATCCCACCCTACCCTACCCTACCCTACTCTACTCTACCGTACCCCCCCCCGCCACTTTGCCGTACTACAGTACGGCTCTTTTCCGGGCCCCCGCCGCCATTTTGCCATGCTACAGTACGACTCTTGTCCCGGGGCCCCCGCCGCCATTTTGCCGTCCTGCAGTACGGCTTTTTTCCGGCCCCCCCCCCCCCCCCCCCCCTTCCGCCATTTTGCCGTACTATAGTACGGCTCTTTTCCGGGCCCCCCCGCCATTTTGCCGTACTACAGTACGGCTTTTTCCATCGTTTGGAAAATTTTTCAAGGTCATACTACAGTACAGCTCTTTTCCAGGGCCCTCGCCGCCATTTTGCCGTACTACAGTACGGCTCTTTTCCGGGCCCCCTCCCGCCATTTTGCCGTACTGCAGTACGGCTCTTTTCCGGGGCCCCCCCCCCCCCCCGCCATTTTGCCGTACTACAGTACGGTTTTTTCCATCGTTTGGAAAATTTTTCAAGGTCATACTACAGTACGGCTCTTTTCCGGGGCCCCCGCCGCCATTTTGCCGTACTGCAGTACGGCTCTTTTCCGGGCCACCTCCCGCCATTTTGCCGTACTGCAGTACGGCTCTTTTCCGGGCCCCCTCCCGCCATTTTGCCGTACCACAGTACGGCTTTTTCCATCGTTTGGAAAATTTTTCAAGGTCATACTACAATTCGGTTCTTTCCCGGGGCCCCCGCCGTCATTTTGCCGTACTACAGTACGACTCTATTCCGGGCCCCCCCCCGCCATTTTGCCGTACTACAGTACGGCTCTTTTCCGGGGCCCCCGCCGCCATTTTGCCGTACTACAGTACGGCTCTTTTCCGGCCCCCTCCCCCGTCATTTTGCCGTACTACAGTACGGCTTTTTTCCATCGTTTGGAAAATTGTTCAAGGTCATACTACAGTACGGCTCTTTTTCGGGGCCCCCGCCGCCATTTTGCCGTACTACAGTACGGCTTTTTTCCGGCCCCCCCCGCCATTTTGCCGTACTACAGTACGGCTTTTTCCATCGATTGGAAAATTTTTCAAGGTCATACTACAGTACGGCTCTTTTCCGGGGCCCCCGCCGCCATTTTGCCGTACTGCAGTACGCCTCTTTCCCGTGAACCCCCCCCCCCCATTTTGCCGTACTACAGTACGGCTTTTTCCATCGTTCGGAAAAATTTTCAAGGTCATACTACAGTACGGCTCTTTTCTGGGGCCCCAGCCGCCATTTTGCCGTACTACAGTACGGCTCTTTTCCGGGCCCCACCCCGCCATTTTGCCGTACTACAGTACGGCTTTTTACATCGTTTGGAAAATTTTTCAAGATTATACTACAGTACGGCTCTTTTCCGGAGCCCCCGCCGCCATTGTGCCGTACTACAGTACGGCTTTTTCCATCGTTTGCAAAATTTTTCAAGGTCATACTACAGTACGGCTCTTTTCCGGGGCCCCCGCCGCCATTTTGCCGTACTACAGTACGGCTTTTTCCATCGTTTGGAAAATTTTTCAAAGTCATACTACAGTACGGCTCTTTTCCGGGGCCCCCGCCGCCATTTTGCCGTACTGCAGTACGGCTTTTTCCATCGTTTGGAAAATTTTTCAAAGTCATACTACAGTACGGCTCTTTTCCGGGGCCCCCGCCGCCATTTTGCTTTACTACAGTACGGCTCTTTTCCGGGCCCCCTCCCGCCATTTTGCCGTACTACAGTACGGCTTTTTCCATCGTTTGGAAAATTTTTCAAGGTCATACTACAGTACGGCTCTTTTCCGGGGCCCCCGCCGCCATTTTGCCGTACTGCAGTACGCCTCTTTCCCGTGAACCCCCCCCCCCCATTTTGCCGTACTTCAGTACGGCTTTTTCCATCGTTTGGAAACATTTTCAAGGTCATACTACAGTACGGCTCTTTTCTGGGGCCCCCGCCGCCATTTTGCCGTACTACAGTACGGCTCTTTTCCGGGCCCCACCCCGCCATTTTGCCGTACTACAGTACGGCTTTTTCCATCGTTTGGAAAATTTTTCAAGATTATACTACAGTACGGCTCTTTTCCGGGGCCCCCGCCGCCATTGTGACGTACTACAGTACGGCTTTTTCCATCGTTTGGAAAATTTTTCAAGGTCATACTACAGTACGGCTCTTTTCCGTGGCCCCCGCCGCCATTTTGCCGTACTACAGTACGGCTTTTTCCATCGTTTGGAAAATTTTTCCAAGTCATACTACAGTACGGCTCTTTTCCGGGGCCCCCGCCGCCATTTTGCCGTACTGCAGTACGGCTTTTTCCATCGTTTGGAAAATTTTTCAAAGTCATACTACAGTACGGCTCTTTTCCGGGGCCCCCGCCGCCATTTTGCTGTACTACAGTACGGCTCTTTTCGGGGCCCCCTCCCGCCATTTTGCCGTACTACAGTACGGCTTTTTCCATCGTTTGGAAAATTTTTCAAGGTCATACTACAGTACGGCTCTTTTCCGGAGCCCCCGCCGCCATTTTGCCGTACTACAGTACGGGTCTTTTCCGGGCCCCCCCCCGTCATTTTGCCGTACTACAGTACGGCTTTTTTCCATCGTTTGGAAAATTTTTCAAGGTCATACTACAGTACGGCTCTTTTTCGGGGCCCCCGCCGCCATTTTGCCGTACTGCAGTACGGCTTTTTTCCACCGTTTGGAAAATTTTTCAGTCATACTACAGTACGGCTCTTTTCCGGGCCCCCCGGCCGCCATTTTGCCGTTCTACAGTACGGCTTTTTTTCATCGTTTGGAAAATTTTTCAAAGTCATACTACAGTACGACTTTTTTCGTAAGGTTCGTCCGCCATTTTGCCATGCTACAGTACGGCTTTTTTACGTGAGCTTCGAGATTTTTCAAGGTTATATTACAGTACGGCATTTTTACGTGAGCTTCGTCGGCCATTTTCCCGTACTACAGTACGGCTCTTTTGCACCGTTTCGCAATTTTTCAAGGTCATACTACAGTACGGGTTTTTTACGTGAGCTTCGTCCGCCATTTTGCCGTACTGCAGTACGCCATTTTTATATGAGCTTCGTCGGCCATTTCGCCGTACTACAGTACGGCTTTTTTACATCGTTTGGAAATTTATGGGCCGTACTACAGTACGGCTTTTTTACATCGCTTGGAAATTTTTGAGACGTACTACAGTATGGCTTGTTACATCGTTTGTAAAATATAAGGCCGTACTACAGTACGGCTTTTTTACATCGTTTGGAAATTTTTAGGCAATACTACAGTACGGCTTTTTTACATCGTTTGGAAATTTTTAGGCAGTACTACAGTACGGCTTTTTTACATCGTTTGGAAATTTATGGGCAGTACTACAGTACGGCTTTTTTACATCGTTTGGAAATTTTTGAGACGTACTACAGTACGGCTTGTTACATCCTTTGTAAATTATAAGGCCATACTACAGTACGGCATTTTTACATCGTTTGGAATTTTTTGAGACGTACTACAGTACGGCTTGTTACATCGTTTGTAAATTATAAGGCCGTACTACAGTACGGCTTTTTTACATCGTTTGGAAATTTTTAGGCAGTACTACAGTACGACTTTTTTACATCGTTTGGAAATTTTTGAGACGTACTACAGTACGGCTTTTTTAAATCGTTTAAACATTTTTTGGCCGTACTACAGTACGGCTTTTTTACATCGTTTGGCAATTTTTGAGACGTACTACAATACGGCTTTTTTAAATCGTTTAAACATTTTTTGGCCGTACTGCAGTACGGATTTTTTAACTCGTTTGGCAATTTTTGAGACGTACTACAGTACGGCTTTTTTAAATCGTTTAAACATTTTTTGGCCGTACTGCAGTACGGCTTTTTTACATCGTTTGGCATTTTTTGGCCGTACTACAGTACGGCTTTTTTCAATCGTTTCACAATTTTTGAGACGTACTACAGTACGGCTTTTTAGAGGCTTTCGTCCGCCATTTTGCCCTACTACAGTACGGCATTTTTACGGGCTTTTGTCTGCAATTTTACAGTACTACAGTACAGCGTTTTTACGGGTTTTCATCCGGATTTTTGCCGTACTGCAATACGACTTTTTACTACATACTACTGTACGGGTTTTTGCCTTCAAATATCATAATTTCCCTTCAAATGTCGCGATTTGGCTTACATTTTTATGTTATTCACTCGTAATACAATATTACCCTCTCAAATATAATTTCCCTTCAATTATCACTATTTTCCTTTCAAATAGTACAACTTGCGTTCAAATGACGCGTTTTTGCACGTTTTTTATGACACATTTCCCTCTTACAATACATAATTTCCCTTCAAATCGTTATTTTCCCTTCATACAGCATAATTTTCCTTAAATAGTCGCGGTTTTACTTAATTTTTGTCAATATTCCCTCAAAATACCATATTTTCCTCTAAATTATCACAATTTTCCTTCGGGTTATCACGTTTCTATGAAAGATATCATATCGTTTCAATTTGCGTTATTTTCTCTTTTATAATTACACATTTCCCATAATAGTGCGGAATTTTCTTATAATATGTCTTATTTTCACATCATGTTTCATAATTTCTCTTTCAAAGTTTCTTATTATATAACTTTCCTTTCTTTTAAAATGCCTGTATTTCACTTAATACTTCATAATCTTTCTGTTAGAATATAATTTTTCACCTTCATATATCATAGGTTTACTTATATTATCATAATTCCTCCTATTATTTTGCTGAAAGTATCATAATTTCACTTATATTACCTTCATTTCCCCCTTTACAATCATAATTGTTCAAATATTATAATTTCCCCTCATAATATCACAAATTCCCTTGTAAAATAATTTCTACTTAATATGTCATAATTTCCCTTAATATATCATGATTTTAACGTAAAATAACAGTTTTCCTAAAAATGCTATTATTTCTCCTTAAAATATTATAATTCTCGATACCTTATTTTATTTTCCCCTTCAAATACCATAATTTCCCAAAAAGAAATCATAATATCCCTTAACACACTATAATTTCCCTTAAAAGGTAGCAAACAGCAACAAACAGCAATGTTGATCTGCGTGTCGATTCTTTTACACTCATTTCTGTTATTACACTATTCAATTTTTGTTCTATCTTTATATAATTTTGAGTAAAATGTATTTGTATATTGGCATGTATTTTATATTCTAACTGTAATTGTACTGTAATTATATTTTCGTGAAGTAGAACATTGTTTTAATTCGGTTTAGAACTCGTGTAAACATGATTGAACATTACGGCAAAAATTCTAGTGATATTGATAATTTGGTTGTTTGACTGGATACAGTATATTTTCAAATACCTTTATTTCCCTTAGTTATGATTTACCTTATATATATATATATATATATATATATATATATATATATATATATATATATATATATATATATATATATATATATATTCAATTTTGTCCATATTCCCTCAGAATACCAAATATAATAATTTTTTATTAAAACATGTTATATTTTCCCTTCAAATTTACAAATTTGTAAATAGTTTCACAGTTTTGTCTCATATTCCAAATAGTTCCACTATTTTGTCGTTGGTATTGTCTTATATTCGAAATAGTTCCTGTTTTGTCGCTAGTATCGTCAAATATTCGAAATATGAGGAGCCTGACACGACCATGTTAATTTCTGTGAACATATTGTAGGCACACCGCAATCCATCAAATAGCAGTGTTCAGATTGCTTTTAGTTCAAACAACTGGTCCATAGATGGCGCTAATGCTTGCTTTTTGATTTCGCATTGTATTAAATTTAATTACGATATACATATATTTAAGCTTAGCGGGGAACATAGAAGGAATACATGCAAATTAGATAGTTCCTATTACATTAAATGTATTTTTAGTGTGTACATGTACCGCGTTTTACATTATAACTTTAATATATAATTTTGATACAATATAATGATAATGTATTTGCTTACACTTCGAGTACTGATACACAATTGCCAAAATATTTCTGCGAACATATAATCAAACCTATTGACATTTAATTCACCGTATACGTTGATTCAATTTAAACCACTGTCAGTTCCCACCGTTATGTCATTAGATTCCCTTCCAATCGAGGTTAGTGCACTCTACCTTACGATAGTAGA
This sequence comes from Carabus problematicus, assembly GCA_963422195.1. Classification (NCBI taxonomy): domain Eukaryota; kingdom Metazoa; phylum Arthropoda; class Insecta; order Coleoptera; family Carabidae; genus Carabus; species Carabus problematicus. The sequence continues at coordinate 6,491 of OY728583.1, forward strand.
GTTACTTTTCTAGCTACTGTCACCTACTGGAATGCCAACTAAAGAGAGCTATCTATGAACCTGCTTATCAACCTAATCATAATACGTTGACAATCTTGACCATTAAGTTGACAATGGCATGTGCCATACTTTGGAGTCACTACTGTTGCATACATTTTTGAGTTCAAATATTTTATTCTTAATGAAAAATTAATCTTACAAATTTCAATAATAGCATAGTTTATGGCAAATTATTCCACATTACTTGTGTTTCACTCAATTTATCTTTTATAAATTTAATTGCACATATTTTTAATATTACAACCGTAACTCGAAAACTACATTTAACTACGACAAAACGTACAACTAGATCAATTGCAATAGGTTTTAGTTATCATAGCATAAGGCAATCACAAAGGTAGACGGGGCATTCGTTAGGATGGTGTAAGATAATAACAATTGTAGTTCATTATTAGTTTATTCATTAGGATATTGTAGGGCAATAACAAATGTAATAAAAAGGAATTTTACCACCTACCTGTCTGCATATGTAAATCGTACACATTCCTTCAAATCTGACTACACGGCCGATGTAATATTCTACACACGCGATATCATGTCACTCAATACACAAATAACATCTTTATTTATTAGAACATTAAAGTTGCGTATTTTTGGGCCGACGTTGATGACGATTTTGTATTTTGAAAATATTGCATGGATCACTAGATAATGACAAAAGTGTGATTTCCTCGAATTTTTATTTTACTTTATAAGTCAGAAGGTATTGGAAATATTGAAATATATGAAATTTTTTACTAGATATTGCCTGCAACTTTTTCGCTCCAATGGCGAGCATTCAAAGATGGGTCACCTGTATAGTATGATCAGACAGCAAGTATCTACACAATTTAAGCTTCATTTAAATTATATAAACTTATTTCAATAACACACACACACACACTCACCATTAATAATTGATACTATAGAGGAAGGACAAGAGGGTTGTGTATCATTTATTCATATTCATCCTGGAAATGAATCATTCATCATAGTGAATATAAAACAATTACAGTAATAACTTATCACAGAGCTGTAGATATGTTTAACATATACTAATAACTACATAACTAGCCTGCAAGTGCAAAGATAATATTATATTGATCAACAACAGTAGGTTCTTTGATGTGCACAAGATCATACATGTTTCGTATTTTTTGACAAGCATAACATTCTAAATAATCAATGATTCGAGCATCAAATATTATTTACAAGTAAATATAAACAAATAAAGCACACAATTTAAAAGAATATTTGTTAAGGTTGAAATTAAAATTTCCGTCCTTTGTGTACAATGTAACGAGCTCTAAAAGACAACAGCGTTACACCATAAACAGGTTTGTGAATATATACATAGATATATAAATAAGGTTCGAACTAATACAGAATAAGATAAACATATCGAGTTAGATCTTTCAAAATACAAAGACTTGTTTCATTGGTTAAATATACATATACATGTCACAAATACTATTATAGATTCTTCAGTCCGGACATTCAGCTGTATTTTGTACCGGATCATATTCCAACTGTTCATAATGAACCGATGCTATTCCCTCCCAGCCAACTCCAGTCGATATTTATGTCATTGGTTGGGTTTCTTGTTTTGGCTCCATATTCTGTATTTGTCTAGTGAAAAACTGAAACTTGAGTACATGTTAATTATAACAACAAAATCCATCAAATTCAATGTTTATATGACATATGTGATACCACGCGGATGGCAATGTATCATGCTCTGTCGATAAAATCGGAAACAATAAAACAGTACATAAAAGTTGATGGCAGCAGGCAGCACCATACAACAAAAAGTGTTCTGAACACTTCACCAAATCATTCAATCGGTAGTAGCGATAGGTGATGTATAACAACCATAGACATTGGTCTGAGCACGGAGCCGGGCTAGTCGTGTGTGCTGACCACGGTGTACGGGGCTCCGCTGTCCCGCGCTCCAAAGATTCTGCACATGTCAAACAACCTTTCCGCTTTCGCAGTTGTCCGGCATGTGCAGGATCTCCGGGGCGAGGGACAACGGAGTCCCGTACACCGTGATGAGCACACACGACTAGCCCAGCCCCGTGCTCAGTCCAATGTCTATAATTGTGAGAACTTCATTGTCAGTGTAGTGTGCGTGCATATACCGCGTACATAATAAATGTTTATGCACGTAATATAGAAATTATGTCTTTATTTATACTTCTCACAACCACAGACATTGGACTGAGCACGGAGCTGGGCTAGTCGTGTATGCTGACCACGGTGTACGGGGCTCCGTTGTCCCTCGCCCCAAAGATCCTGCACATGTCAAACAACCTTTCCGCTTTCGCAGTTGTCCGGCATGTGCAGGATCTCCGGGGCGAGGGACAACGGAGCCCCGCACGCCGTGATCAACACACACGACTAGCCCAGCTCCGTGCTCAGTCCAATGTCTATAATTGTCTATACTTCTCACAACCACAGACATTGGACTGAGCACGGAGCTGGGCTAGTCGTGTGTGCTGATCACGGTGTACGGAGCCCCGTTGTCTCTCGCCCCAAAGATCCTGCACATGTCAAACAACCTTTCCGCTTTCGCAGTTGTCCGGCATATGCAGGATCTCCGGGGCGAGGGACAACGGAGCCCCGCACACCGTGATCAACACACACGACTAGCCCAGCTCCGTGCTCAGTCCAATGTCTATAATAGTGAGAACTTCCTAACACAACACAACACGTCCAACACGTTTAACGACTGTTCACACACTGTTGTCATTACATATCCTACCTGGTATAAATACTGTTTAAATGCCAGGTATAAATACCGTTACACACCATTGCACACACTTGTGCAATTACAAATATTAATACCGTTACACACCATTGCACCCACCTGTACAATAACAAGTATTAATCCCGTACTAAGGATTAAATTGGGATTACCTGATGAAAACAGTACATAACAGCTGTTGAAACGTTGTACTTTTAAACATTGTTTTTATCTAAATACAGAAGATGCAAGTCTAGAATTGTTTTAATTTATTTAAATAAACATATTCTAAATGTCTCAAAGAAATAACCTATAATACTTCTCAAGTTAGTATGCTACTACAGAAGCTGCACTCAGTTCAGAAGGATTGTGAATAATATAAACTTATACACAGGTCACTAGTAATATACTCTTGAATTAATTATTACAATAGCACACACACGTATCATTCAATCGGCTATATACGCACACTACATTGTACAACGTAATTCTCAACAGAATTCACTGATGATTTGCAGAATGAACTGCTAATACGTGTTTATGCACGTAATATAGAAATTGTGTCTTTCTTTGTACTTCTCACAACCACAGACATTGGACTAAGCAAGGAGCTGGGCTAGTCGTGTGTGCTGACCACGGTGTACGGGGCTCCGTTGTCCCTCGCCCCAAAGATCCTGCACATGTCAAACAACCTTTCCGCTTTCGCAGTTGTCCGGCATGTGCAGGATCTCCGGGGCGAGGGACAACGGAGCCCCGCACACCGTGATCAACACACACGACTAGCCCAGCTCCGTGCTCAGTCCAATGTCTATAATTGTGAGAACTTCCTAACACTGCACAACACAACACGTCCAACACGTTTGACGACTGTTCACACACTGTTGTCATTACATATCCTACCAGGTATAAATACTGTTTAAATGCCAGGTATAAATACCGTTACACACCATTGCACACACCTGTACAATAACAAGTATTAATACCGTTACACATCATTGCACCCACCTCTACAATAACAAGTATAAATACCGTTATTTGTAAACTACGGATTAGCTTGGGATTACCTCATGAAAACAGTACATAACAGCTGTTGAAACGTTGTACTTTTAAACATTGTTTTTATCTAAATACAGAAGATGCAAGTCTAGAATTTTTTTTAATTTATTTAAATAAACATATTCTTAATGTCTCAAAGAAATAACCTATAATACTTCTCAAGTTAGTATGCTACTACAGAAGCTGCACTCAGTTCAGAAGGATTGTGAATATTATAAACTTATACACATGTCACTAGTAATATACTCTTGAATTAATTATTACAATAGCACACACACACACACATATCATTCAATCGGCTATATACGCACACTACATTGTACAACGTAATTTTCGGCAGAATTCACTGATGATTTGCAGAATGAACTGCAACATGATTTTTGTAAAGTCCTCAGACTAGCTCACGGCGGGCGTTTTGACACTGCCGATGTAGCTGGTGAGCTAGTCTGAACACTTCACCAAATCATTCAATCGGTAGTAGCGATATGTGATGTATAACAACAACAGACATTGGACTGAGCACAGAGCTGGGCTAGTCGTGTGTGCTGATCACGGTGTACGGGGCTCCGGTGTCCCTCGCCCCGGAGATCCTGCACATGTCAAACAACCTTTCCGCTTTCGCAGTTGTCCGGCATGTGCAGGATCTCCGGGGCGAGGGACAACGGAGCCCCGTACACCGTGATTAACACACACGACTAACCCAGCTCCGTGCTCAGCCCAATGTCTATAATTCTCACAACCACAGACATTAGACTGAGCACGGAGCTGGGCTGGTCGTGTGTGCTGATCATGGTGTACGGGGCTTCGTTGTCCTACGCCCCAAAGATCCTGCACATGTCAAACAACCTTTCCGCTTTCGCAGTTGTCCGGCATGTGCAGGATCTCCGGGGCGAGGGACAACGGAGCCCCGTACACCGTGATTAACACACACGACTAACCCAGCTCCGTGCTCAGCCCAATGTCTATAATTCTCACAACCACAGACATTAGACTGAGCACGGAGCTGGGCTGGTCGTGTGTGCTGATCATGGTGTACGGGGCTTCGTTGTCCTACGCCCCAAAGATCCTGCACATGTCAAACAACCTTTCCGCTTTCGCAGTTGTCCGGCATGTGCAGGATCTCCGGGGCGAGGGACAACGGAGCCCCGTACACCGTGATTAACACACACGACTAACCCAGCTCCGTGCTCAGCCCAATGTCTATAATTCTCACAACCACAGACATTAGACTGAGCACGGAGCTGGGCTGGTCGTGTGTGCTGATCATGGTGTACGGGGCTTCGTTGTCCTACGCCCCAAAGATCCTGCACATGTCAAACAACCTTTCCGCTTTCGCAGTTGTCCGGCATGTGCAGGATCTCCGGGGCGAAGGACAACGAAGCCCCGTACACCGTGATCAGCACACACGACTAGCCCAGCCCCGTGCTCAGCCCAATGTCTATAATTCTCACAACCACAGACATTAGACTGAGCACGAAGCTGGGCTAGTCGTGTGTGCTGATCATGGTGTACGGGGCTCCGTTGTCCCTCGCTCCAAAGATCCTGCACATGTCAAACAACCTTTCCGCTTTCGCAGTTGTCCGGCATGTGCAGGATCTCCGGGGCGAGGGACAACGGAGCCCCGCACACCGTGATCAACACACATGACTAGCCCAGCTCCGTGCTCAGTCCAATGTCTATAATTGTGAGAACTTCCTAACACTGCACAACACAACACGTCCAACACGTTTGACGACTGTTCACACACTGTTGTCATTACATATCCTACCAGGTATAAATACTGTTTAAATGCCAGGTATAAATACCGTTACACACCATTGCACACACCTGTACAATAACAAGTATTAATACCGTTACACATCATTGCACCCACCTCTACAATAACAAGTATAAATACCGTTATTTGTAAACTACGGATTAGCTTATATTTATACCTGGCATTTAAACAGTATTTATACCTGGTAGGATATGTAATGACAACAGTGTGTGAACAGTCGTCAAACGTGTTGGACGTGTTGTGTTGTGCAGTGTTAGGAAGTTCTCACAATTATAGACATTGGACTGAGCACAGAGCTGGGCTAGTCGTGTGTGCTGATCACGGTGTACGGGGCTCCGGTGTCCCTCGCCCCGGAGATCCTGCACATGTCAAACAACCTTTCCGCTTTCGCAGTTGTCCGGCATGTGCAGGATCTCCGGGGCGAGGGACAACGGAGCCCCGCACACCGTGATCAACACACACGACTAGCCCAGCTCCGTGCTCAGTCCAATGTCTATAATTGTGAGAACTTCCTAACACTGCACAACACAACACGTCCAACACGTTTGACGACTGTTCACACACTGTTGTCATTACATATCCTACCAGGTATAAATACTGTTTAAATGCCAGGTATACATACCGTTACACACCATTGCACACACCTGTACAATAACAAGTATTAATACCGTTACACATCATTGCACCCACCTCTACAATAACAAGTATAAATACCGTTATTTGTAAACTACGGATTAGCTTATATTTATACCTGGCATTTAAACAGTATTTATACCTGGTAGGATATGTAATGACAACAGTGTGTGAACAGTCGTCAAACGTGTTGGACGTGTTGTGTTGTGCAGTGTTAGGAAGTTCTCACAATTATAGACATTGGACTGAGCACAGAGCTGGGCTAGTCGTGTGTGCTGATCACGGTGTACGGGGCTCCGGTGTCCCTCGCCCCGGAGATCCTGCACATGTCAAACAACCTTTCCGCTTTCGCAGTTGTCCGGCATGTGCAGGATCTCCGGGGCGAGGGACAACGGAGCCCCGTACACCGTGATTAACACACACGACTAACCCAGCTCCGTGCTCAGCCCAATGTCTATAATTCTCACAACCACAGACATTAGACTGAGCACGGAGCTGGGCTAGTCGTGTGTGCTGATCATGGTGTACGGGGCTCCGTTGTCCCTCGCTCCAAAGATCCTGCACATGTCAAACAACCTTTCCGCTTTCGCAGTTGTCCGGCATGTGCAGGATCTCCGGGGCGAGGGACAACGGAGCCCCGTAGACCGTGATCAGCACACACGACTAGCCCAGCTCCGTGCTCAGCCCAATGTCTATAATTCTCACAACCACAGACATTAGACTGAGCACGAAGCTGGGCTAGTCGTGTGTGCTGATCATGGTGTACGGGGCTCCGTTGTCCCTCGCTCCAAAGATCCTGCACATGTCAAACAACCTTTCCGCTTTCGCAGTTGTCCGGCATGTGCAGGATCTCCGGGGCGAGGGACAACGGAGCCCCGTAGACCGTGATCAGCACACACGACTAGCCCAGCTCCGTGCTCAGTCCAATGTCTATAATTGTGAGAACTTCCTAACACAACACAACACAACACGTCCAACACGTTTGACGACTGTTCACACACTGTTGTCATTACATATCCTGCCAAGTATAAATACTGTTTAAATGCCAGGTATAAATACCGTTACACACCATTGCACCCACCTGTACAATAACAAGTATTAATACCGTTATTTGTAAACTAAGGATTAGCTTGGGATTACCTGATGAAAACAATACATAACAGCTGTTGAAACGTTGTACTTTTAAACATTGGTTTTATCTAAATACAGAAGATGCAAGTCTAGAATTGTTTTAATTTATTTAAATAAACATATTCTAAATGTCTCAAAGAAATAACCTATAATACTTCTCAAGTTAGTATGCTACTACAGAAGCTGCACTCAGTTCAGACGGATTGTGAATAATATAAACTTATACACATGTCACTAGTAATATACTCTTGAATTAATTATTACAATAGCACACACACACACGTATCATTCAATCGGCTATATACGCACACTACATTGTACAACGTAATTCTCAACAGAATTCACTGATGATTTGCAGAATGAACTGCTAATACGTGTTTATGCACATAATATAGAAATTGTGTCTTTATTTGTACTTCTCACAACCGCAGACATTAGACTGAGCACGGAGCTGGGCTAGTCGTGTGTGCTGACCACGATGTACGGGGCCCCGTTGTCTCTCGCCCCAAAGATCCTGCACATGTCAAACAACCTTTCCGCTTTCGCAGTTGTCCGGCATGTGCAGGATCTCCGGGGCGAGGGACAACGGAGCCCCGTACACCGTGATCAACACACACGACTAGCCCAGCTCCGTGCTCAGCCCAATGTCTATAATTGTCTATAATTCTCACAACCACAGACATTGGACTGAGCACGGAGCTGGGCTAGTCGTGTGTGCTGACCACGATGTACGGGGCCCCGTTGTCTCTCGCCCCAAAGATCCTGCACATGTCAAACAACCTTTCCGCTTTCGCAGTTGTCCGGCATGTGCAGGATCTCCGGGGCGAAAGACAACGGAGCCCCGTACACCGTGATCAGCACACACGACCAGCCCAGCTCCGTGCTCAGTCCAATGTCTGTGATTGTGAGAACGGTGAGGTTTGTGATGTTCGCGATCAGTACATTTTCTGGCTTAGAACTTATGAAAATATTGACAATTCATATTCTGTAACCTTCCCTTTCAAATTTGATACGGATATTTCAAATTATGTATTATTATTTGAAATCTGTGTGCTGGGACATGAGACACACAAGTACGAATACTGTTTATATGAGGTACCTTGGTTATACAATTTTGACAACTGCAAGCGTTATGTTTTGCATATAAGTAGGGTTAAATTTGCTATAATAGAATAGAGCTGACTAGCATAAACTAACATATTTTACAGCATAACCATCAATATACTCTGCACAAGATTCTACAATAAAATATGTACATGGTACACAAACTATTGAATAAATTATTATAATAACGTACCTTGATATGTTCTACGCAATTAACACTGCTTGAAAATCTAGATAGATTCATTGTTGACACGTAGACAGCGTCAATCACTGTTCTTTGCTGTTGTCAAGTGGAATAGCGGCCATTTTGAACAACCGTCAACATTGAACCACCTCTGTTAGCACACTATGATATGGATCTTGGATTATTCACGGTTGTAGTAACCATCTCTTAATCCATTTCTTTTCGTCTTGAATCCATTGTCCACCTGCACAGTGCACACGCCAACCGTGATTAGTGTTTGTTGTCACTTACTAGTAACAGATATCTTATTATCACCGGAACAGCAGAAGAATGATACTAATATGAAGAGGAATGCACTGGTTGATTTGTGATCACAACAAAAACAGTTAAACATACAAAACATGTGCAATCACTGCAACACATTCGCCGATCAGCAGCAGAGATTGTGGTTAGTGTGTATAAAATTATGGTAATTCAAACTGAATATCTGATTTACCCGTTAATGAATCAAACATCTTAATAGTGGTTGTATTACTCACCTGAATTTTGATTCGAAGTTAAAACAAGTATCAACACACCACCAATGGCTTTCAAATAGCCAGTAACGGTTACTGCAGGTTACTGACTGTTACAAACAATGCAAACAATGGCGTCCAACGCGTCAACGTATCTACAAATAGCAGAGAATACACACGCATGCGCAATACGAAACGACAAATGCGCGTTGGCATGATTCAAACAGGTCGACAGTGGCTTCTCAACAATCTTTTTTCTATTTCATAATAGAGCTTATAGATCCCCCAAACGTTCTATGTTATTTTATGTTATGTTATGTTATTCTCTATGTGCTGTGCTATTTTCTATGTCAACCTATAAATCCAGCTTAAAGATCACTATTTTCACTATTATCAAGTGTAGTTTTGAATAAAAAAACAGAGCAGCTTTGAATTGAATATATTTATTTATTTCTACTTTTAGCCATAAATCATTATATGTATTAACAATCCATTTTTCATTTGTTACCAACCAACAGGAATGTTCTTATTAATTATACGTGCACGTAACCATTCGTAGACTGGTTGGTAATATTCCAGCAATGGTTTTGCACTTATAAATGATTTACCAGTCACCAGTTTCAAAGGTTCTTGCCACTTTTCACTTCCTCCAAGTTCCATCATTTTTCTAAAAAAAAATTAAAACATTCGTTGAGTTTATGTATTGAATATACACGAGTATATGTACAGAACTCTTACTTCAATTGTACTCCAGCCTTTTTCGATCCATAGATGTCACATCTATGCAAGGGAAACGGTACCTGTTGGTCGGAGATTTCCGATACTTTTCCATACAGAGTCAACTCGCATAAACCTTTAAATATTTCCATTTGTAGAATGGCACTGAAGAAATATCTAGTAAAAAAATATACGCAGTATTAGCAATCATGAAAACTAAAATTAATCGATTTAAAATTCGCGCGCAATATTGCATCCGACTCCCACCGTCAATCTGCTCGGGTCGGTAAATGTTCGTAGTGTCACTTTTCGACATTTTATATCGGAAGATTTAACCAAATTCTTTAAAAGGTTTAAAAGATGTTTATTAGCAATAAATTAACACAGTGTTGTAGTTCCAGCAGATAACAGGTGTTGAAACGTTGTATGTATTTAAGAAAATTGAAGTTTCTACTAAACATAAACTGTGATAATTCACATACCTTATATAAGGCGTGTTATCCGGGACGTGAAACTTGGCTCCTGCATCAAAGTACTGCTCTCCCCTCGGCTCAGGTGGCAGAATACCACGTAACGTTTTACTTAGCTTCCAGAAGGCTTCATTGTAGACATTCAGTTTAATATTCCCGTTGAATATATCCCATCGATACGTGTCAATAAGCAGGCCATAAGGTATCTGGGGGATCTTCGCCAAGGCCTGTTGCAACAACAGGACCGTATCCAGTTGTTTGTCCAACAGTTGTCGGTCGGAGAGTAATCCAAGACGATGCAGATGTTGAGGTACCATCACACCAGTCATAATCGAATCACCAACGCTCTCTTGAAACGCTGAATTAGCGCCATCCTAAATCAAGTTTACCAGAAATCAACGGTGGCAAAGAATTGGTGGCGGGCGGTGTTATACTTACCTGAAACACTGCTGGTTGCTCGCTGTAAGCCATGTAATACTCAATGTGTCCCAGTTCATGATGTATTACGTACAAATCCTCCATAGTTATCTTAGCACAAACCAGCATTCTGCAAATATACTCACCAGTACATATTTCAGAAAAATCATTAATTAAAACTGATTATTACTATATTATTATATCACGGACCTGTAATCATCTTCATTGAACATATTGGCCGCTGTCCCATGACAAAGGCTTGAATTTTTCTCGTTACGTTCAAATTTCGAGTGTTTCCAAAACTTCTCTGTCATTTTCGGCAAGCCTAATGATACATATATATCTTCGGCGATTTCTACCTGTAAAATGTACATATTTGGAAATGCAAAACAATTGTAAATCGTTTTTAATTACTGATAGTGTACCATATCTTTAATTGTCCAGTTTTTGTTCGCGATATGTTGGTCTAAATGCAAATTTTCATCTTCTGCTATAAGCAAAGGTAAAAGAGTACTCCAGTCCTGTGCCCACATATTTCCTAAAGCAATTACATTTTATATATATATATATATATATATATATATATATAATAAGAATGTAGTTACCTAGCAAGTGTGCTGGTATTGGCCCAATTGGATCTACGACTTTTGAACCGTACTTTTGTACTAATTCGTATCTGACAACTGCGTGCAACATCTTATAGAGGGGCTCGATTTCTTGGTACAAATTCTTCACTATGGTTTCCAAATTTGGCATATCCAACTCTTCACGCCATATTTGTCCGATGTCCTGGTACCCTGTATGACGGTGTCTTGTTGCATTTTACAAATTACGTGTAACAGAAACAACACTGACATATGTACATATGTAGCAGCGAAGAAGAAATACATACATAGGTAGTTAACTACTTTACCATTACTATGAGCTGCCTGATTGAGAATTTTCACCAGGTCTGGATAGTAGGCCTTGACGCGTGGTCCGGCAGCATTGTGCCACGACTTCCACAGCCAGGCCAGCTGGTCCGCTGTGAAATCGTCCCGCGACATCAGCTCCTCCAGGTCCGGTTCACCGTGTAAACACACGGTACCATCACTGGTGGTGGTGGTGGTGGTGGTGGCGGTGGTGGTGGCGGTGAGCTGGAGGAGATGTGCCGTCGGCCAGGAGTGTTCTGGTACACATACTTCTGCCGAGGAGAATGCGTCGGACAGCTGGTCCATGATTGTAGAGAGTTGTCTGGATAGGAATCAGTGTGAATATCGTCGCTTTTATATTCATATATATATATATGTACATCTGTATGTATGTATGTATATTGTATACCTTGCTTGTTGTTTACTGTACTTGGCACCACGACACAATAACGTATACGCTCGTCTCTGAGCTGCGGTTACCAAGGTCATACCGAGTGCTACATCACATACACCATTCCTCCAGGTGGACTTGGCCGCCCCCAGTGCCGCTCCCATCTCTAGCACAGTCTCGTTCACGTCCTCCGTCATCATGCGCCACGCCAAACCGGCACTAAGCCTGTTGAACTCGTGCAATTCGGCATCGACTGATGAAAACCACTGATCAACATTGTCAGCGTGTGTATCTGTAACAGTATATAACAAGTACAACAAATATGGAAATAGGTAATGTTGTGGTCACAGAACACTATTTCACGTAAATGTTAAATGATTATAAATGAATAGGTATACATTGTTACTGCGGTCATTTCTTACTTGGTTGTCTCATAAACAATCCATGAGAATAAGTGAAACAATGCACTAGAAATACAGCAGTACGAGCAGTGTGCGCCAGTGTCATTGTTGCAACACTAGCGGCTATACCGCACAGTATACACAACACTACCGCGACCAACTGAACGTAAATGCCTTTCGTGATAAACTTTTTTACACTTTTATGCCTTTTTTCTTGCGCAAGCGCTCATCACAACAATGAAAATTACCAACTTCAGTCACAAGTCAAGTATAGACAATAAATAATGTATTAGGAGTAATATATGTACAATGATCGAATGCATTCTTTTTTTCTTGCAAAATCAAGAATTAATAACCTATTTTTCACATCAATATTGTACTGAATTGTAGCATAAATGTATTTTTAAAAGTTTAAATTGCATCAATAATATTTATAACGAGATGATTTTAAACAATTCCGTACTTGTCGTAATGTTAATTAAATATTAGGAAACTCTATATCACAAATTCAAGATACATAATATTTTATCAGTAACTTGAGCCAAATCAATTATCAACTTCTTCAGTTACACACTTTACAGTAAATATATTTATTTTCAACAACGCCACTGAACGCCATACACACACACACGCACACGAACATGAAAATACACTGTAAATTTCCGTATATTTATACGTTTCCGTGACAGAATCTGTCAATTATTTCACGTTCTTTCCTTCTTGCTGTCATTCAGACGCCGTTAAAAGCAAACTGACTGACTGACTGACACACATATCATGTTTCTTTCATTCTCCTTATCAACGTTCAATTAATATTTTCTGTTATTCTCTTCGATAAAATATTCATATTTTTATCGGCGGCTTCTCTTTCACTAAATATTTAAGTGCGATGGACGTTGAAAATATAAAGTGAAAGTGTGTGTATACCGTCATCTACCTATACATATTTACATAAATCAAATGTCACAAAATTGACAGATTCATTGTTGCTTATCAATTAAATAACACTACCATATGTTCCCTAGGCGCCTACTGTTCCATACATCAATCAACATGTTTCGCTGATGGTTTGCACTTTATAATCATTAATTATCTCTCTTATGAAGTGGGGAAGGTACTCAATGCACTCTTCAATATTACATGCGGAATCCGGAGTCGAGGCCATTTACGAATTGCACTTGCTAGAAATGTAGTATAATCTACCAAACAATCAGAAGTAAATTCTCTTTTAACATTATATACAAATACATACATATATGTATGTACATCATATATAGGTGTATGAGAATTTACAGATACGTCTCCGATCGTGAAGCTGTACGAATGTCCTCAGGTGTTCTTTCGGCGACTGTGAGACAAATTAAATTGGCCAACACACGAACAGTTGGGCGGGGGTGGGGTGGGGGTGGGGGTGGGCGGATAGAGCTCAAGTGTACACGTCGGTGATCCGAGCTAATGAAAACAAAAGACCTGCTGCTGACCCCGCGAAGCCAATGATATTGCTTTCTTGTAACAAACACACACACACACACACACACACAAGCCAGAGGCAAAGGCAAAGAGATTAACCAACACATACTTACATATATACATACAGATGTATACATATATATATATATATATATATATATATATATATATATATATATATATATATATATATATATATATATATATATATATATATATATATATATATATATATATATATATATATATATATATATATATATATATATATATATATATATATATATATATATATATATATATATATATATATATATATATATATATATATATATATATATATATATATATATATATATATATATATATATATATATATATATATATATATATATATATATATATATATATATATATATATACATCTTATAATCCACTCAATGTATGTTGCTAGTGAAAATAAATTAGTTCTATTTGTATTGTCCAACGTATATACATACCTGAATGGACGGTAATGTTTGCATGTATGTATTTTTATAATTATTCCACGGGCATCCTGCACAATGAAATAGCTTCGCTCATAAATAAATCCCACGTGCTATATGTATTATAATATTAAAACATGTTTTCTTTTATTTAAACATCTCGGTATGTACAATAAAATATAAAACAATTCTCCACATGAACAATAATAATAATGTAGTGTAGTGTAGTGTGCGGACTATCAATCAATCAGGTACGGACTATCGAGTGCGCCCAGGCCCGCCGCTACACCGCCCTCATTCGCAGTGGAGATCTTCGTGCGTAGCATGTGGCCAACTTGTTTGTTAACTTGAATTGTGTTTTGATCTCTGTAAATACAACAACATGTTTACATGTAGTTTTGGCCGTGAAATGTACTGTTCAACCATGATATCTCTCTGTATGTATGTACGTACCCTATCACCACACCGAAGATACCCAGTTCGTACACCAGCTCCGACTTCTCCGGCACCGCTGGACCACCAGGTCGTATCATATATCCCATCGTCAGCGGTGGATTGATCCGCTCCATCAGGATCCACGCGGTACGTTCCTTGCTGTCCTTCATCTTCATCATTGCATCCCGGATATCTGCTCCGTACACGTTATTCCCCCCGCCCTCTCGTTGTGGCTTCAGTACGTACCTGTAAACATCACCGCCATCACCACCACCGTCCATCCATCAATCAATCAGCAGTAAATAAACAACCCCCACCACCACCCCCACCACCCGCGCACTACCTGTCTGGATTGTCCAATGCCATCTGCACTGCCAGGTCGCCGTACTCGTCGAAATCTAAACTGTACAGTCCTGTGAAGATCTCCTTCACCGCTTCGATCTTGTGCGGCTCGCTGAGGAAGAGCTCCAGGGCACCGGGTCGTGCCAGTGCTTGCTGTACCTTCTTCGTGCCGGCCAGGTGGTAGTGTATAGATGGACACTTGATGGCTGACGAACGTTCCACCAGCAGACGAGCGTCCCATTCTGTCTGTGTGGGGTACTGCAGTGGTTCGTAACCGGCTCTAAAGTACACTACGGCGATGGTTTGACCGTTACTGTAACCGCACACACCCACACCCACATATACATAACTGCTAATGTTCAACTGATGTGCTAGGGGGAATGGAGTTAGTTACATTACAAGCTCCTTATTTGGTCCCAGCACGGCTTGTTCCTGTATTTCCGTCAACGTTTTCCTGATAACCCGCACCTGGGGGTTCATCTTACGTATTTGGAACTCGTGGAAGCGCTGATCACATATGTTGTACGAGACGTTCTCCACGACGAAGAGCACCACTGCCCGCTGATTGTTGTACAACTTCCACGCTTGTATCATACCATCACATAAGCCTTGCAGTGCGTTATTCTCTGGTAACTAAACACATTTATAGAACATTATCAAACTAGTGCACCACCTCATATGTACATATCGTACTCAGTCATTCATTCATTCATTCATTCATTGCTTACGTTCTTCAGTTTATCCGCATGGCCCAGTTCTTGTAGTACGTATCTAAAATGTGAACAAACAGAATTGATTAATACACACGGGCATGTTGCGTGTGTACATATTATGTAAGGTGCATTTATTGTACATACACATGCAAATGGTTATAATAATGAAGGGGAAATGTGTCTCTTAGTTTTAGTAAGTTAGTAACAAATATGTCCAGATAAAAATTCATTAGTATTACCCCAGCCAGGGAAATGAACAAAGCAAGCTACAAATGATACTACAGATGCACTTAGCAGTGTAATATAGGTACTGTAATATTCTAAAATAATCTTATACATACATCAATGAAGTATAATTGATATGAGAGAAAAGCATTATGTACGTATGTGTGTATGTATGTGTATGTATGTACTCCGTACCTATATAAGAGGCTTACATGGTGACTGATTGCACCGAAACTAGAGGCGATTGTATTTAATTCGACTTGCTTAGCTACGTTGGACGCGTCCCTGTGTATCATATAATCGGACCGCAGTAAGCCCAGCGAGACGCGCTGAAACCAACACATTAATCTCACCACAACATATTCGTAACATAGATAGATAGATAGTAGAGAAGCAGACACAGAGACGGAGACAAGTATCTATAATTAATGTTGTATGTATACAGAGAGAGACTGTTTCATTCTTCATTAAAGTGTTTGAGATCGTAAGAATTATATATATATATATATATATATATATATATATATATATATATATATATATATATATATATATATATATGGGTTATTATTTGATTAGAACAAGTATTATAGAGAAATTAAAAACACTTTGGGAACAGCCAATTGAACTAAGAAACATGCCCAGAGTAACTACTACAAGAAGTATATTATATCATGCCACAGAAGGAAAGTACACATATACATATTATTATTAAACATTATGTATTTCATTGAATTGTATTCTTTTCCCCGTCATTATTATAAACGCCCTACGAAGAACAATACTGTCCGCCAACCTTTGTATCGCAGCCGAACTCGGACCCAACCAACCGAATCCCGAGGCAATTGTATTCACTTCAACTTGCTTCCAGCAGCAGTAAAACGGACTACGGTTACACTCCTTAAGTCGGGCACACGACGTCTCCAACATGAGATCGGAACGTACCAATCCCAATGAGATTGGCTGATAACATTTACCATGAATTCATTCATTTTATACACAAACACACACACTGCAAAACATCAATCAAAAATATTATTCGCTTACCTGCGCTACACCCTCCTGTTGTACGGTTTCAAAGATTTTAAACAAATTCGCCGTAAATTCGTCCACTTGTATCGTTGCTTGCAAGCTGGATCGCAAAAAGTCAGAATTGTGAGCGACTTTGTGCATCAATTCGTTCAGAATCACTTGTATTTCGACTGCCTTGGCAAATTCCCGCCGAGGAAATGGTGACGGAATCAAGATAAACGGTGCAAATTGTAACGAATCTTTCGAAAAGTTCGTTCTTGAACGCATACAAGCACCGTGCATCAGTGCCCAGTCTTTCGCCTTCTCAATAACATCCTTCAGTTCATCTTCTTTCAAATCATCGGTGAATATTTGTGGTAAATGTGTTTTCTCTTTATTTTCCATGACTATTGGCCGCTTAAAATTGTAATTGACAAGGACAGTAAAATGTAACAGAAAATGTTATAGATAAAAAAATATCACAATCAATTTAAATGCACTTATGCCAATGTTACTATTATATTTGACTATATTGACGTTTCACGTGACATGTGTATATAGGCAGCATTAACAACTATTGCAACGTAAATATCCCTAACAGTACACTGCAAAAGTGCCAATACAAAAGTGAAATACGTACTAGACGTCAGTTCAAAACGTTGTTTATTGTTAATTTTGGCAGAAAAGTTAGAAAATTAAATTGCTACCATGTCGAACGTAATAATGACAAAGATTTTCACTTCTTTCCAAGAGTACATCGATGCTGAACAAGCAGTTCGTGAGGTAAGTGGCAACTAATACACTAGATTTGTAAGGTTATAACGTGTGTTTTGGATAATCAACAAACGCAATGTTGTGCCGGTAGGAAATAAAACCGATTATAAAGGAAATCGAGAATGTAGCTCGGAATATATTGACAACATTGCAGACTATACATCAGGATAATTGTTTACAAGAAAGTAAGTAATCAATCACATTGAATGCATGTATGTAGTGAAAATCAACACATACTCATCATTTCGTGATGTTTACAGTTCCACATAGTTGCACGAAGGCTCGTGAACTGTTCGAAGAGGTACGTAACGGTTACGCCAAGTTAGCGAAAGTTGTGCCAGTCGATCAGTATTACCGTTACAACGATCATTGGCGATTCGTGACGCAACGCTTGGTGTTCCTGATCGCGTTAACTATTTACCTCGAGGTGGGCATCCTAGTAAGCCGTGAAACAGTTGCTGAAATATTAGGCGGTAAGTCGTGTGCGTCGTGTGCATGCAAATGTACGTGTACAAAAACAAACAAATCAACTACAACTACCTATGTATATACATATTGTTATTTGTCAGTTGGTACAGATCACACGAAAGGCTTCCACTTGGATCTAGAGGACTTCTTGCATGGCCTACTACAGTTGTCTTCCGAATTGGTAAATGTCAACAACAACAACAAAACAAACTACCACCGACACCGATTCACTGTCAATTGTTTTTTCCAGGCCCGGTTCGCAGTGAATTCAGTGACAAATGGCGATTACAATCGGCCAATGGAAATTGCGAAATTTGTCGCCGAGTTGAACGCCGGCTTCCGGTTGTTGAATTTGAAAAATGATTCGCTCCGTAAACGCTTCGACGTACTTAAGTACGATGTGAAGAAAATCGAAGAGGTCGTATACGATTTAAGTATCCGCGGACTCAAACCAGGTACGACGGCCGCCGCACCATCTGCCGAGCTGGAAATGAACTAACGCGCTAGCAGAGACACGGTTTCAATGTCCCATTTTTTACGTTAACAGTATTTTTGTACTCGTAATATTTTTCTTTGCAGTGGAAGACAAAATGACATAATTAATATTTTGTTTATTTAATGATTTTTGTTTTGTTCTGTTTGTTTTTTTTTTTACGTAAAATTGTAATTAATGTAATTTCTTTGTAATGTGTCCGAAATATGAAATAAACATTGTTGGAAACTACTTTAAAACTGCGTATACACAAACCTCTAAAGTTAGTTGTACACTGCCCAACCAACCAAGTAAATAGTAGTATATAACGTTTCGCTAAAGGCTCATTCACACACACACACACACACACAACTACATAGTGTTTTATGAAGTGGGAAGAAATACACAAATAAAGAGAAAAAGTGTGTTTTTTTCAATTTCCACCTAAAACCCGAGAATTCCCTCTCAGATTTTATTCTTTTCACTCAAAGTGTTTACACAATTAACTAATCACATATTTACAAATATTCACATTCAAAGGAGATGTTTCTGTGTTTGTTTGTTTGTTTCTCTTTAAATCTATAAATTCAAAATTCATTATTTTTTCCATCATTAATTAATTAATAATAATAATAATTATTATTATTTCGAACCAAGTATTGTAATAATAATCTTTCACTATTTTTTAAGAGACCCGTATAGCGTCGAATAGTTTTTTGTATTTTTTTGTTTCATTAATTAATCATTAATTACTTGCACTGCGCACGTATTTACAGTAATATTTTTTGTAATTATACTTTTTAAGCGTTATTATTTTTTGTTTACTTATATAGAGCGGGTGTGTGGAAGGGGGGTGGGTGGGTGGTTGTCTGTGGCTCGTCATATACCAGTGCAACATTTCAGGACCGGCAGCGGGCAGCCATCTTCGTACCAACGTTGTAACAATAACCTTGCACTTCTTGCACTCATATATATGTATGTATGTATGTGTACTTGGTACGGAACTGACAAGCACCATGTCTCCTTCCAAATTCACATTCATTATATCTGGTTTATCCGTAATTACAATTAAATTAACGCGGACCCCCCCACCCGCCACCCAACGCACACCAGTGACCAACAGCAACAACAGTGACAGTTCGTGTTTAACAGGTTGGTAGGAATGTTCCATGACATTCTAAAATAGTTTTCTGTTTTTTTTTTGCATATTTTTCTCTAAAATATGGACAGACATTTTTTCAGTTTTTTTTAAATGTTTTTTTTTTCCTTTGTTCAAATCTTAGTGACACAATTGGTTTGTTTTTTTTTTAATTATGGGTAATTATCATCTATACGCCCTTGTATTTTGAATATTCAATAGTGTTGAATATTGTTTTTGAAGTAGGTATTTTATATAAACCGTCACGTTATATTCAGATTCGAAGAATAATTAATATAATTGCTGTTCAAATTAGAAATGGACCAAGTCTGTGATGAACAGTTAAGCCATAGATTAAACTGTAGAATATATTCTATAATACATGCATACATACATGAATTATTGAATGTAATTCGAATTTATGAACAAGAATAATAGTGAAATTTACACTGATAAAAACTTCAGTTGTGGTTCCAGAGAAATTATGACAAAATACATAATAGTACATATTTTGAATGAATATGATTTCTACTTTTTGGAACTGTTGTTGAAATTAATGTATGCATGTAGGTACATATATTCTCGTCATTGGAAATTACGTATATAGATAATCACTTTATACCAGCGACAACTCGCATTCTAATACTGTTTAAAATCAATAACAAACAATGAAGATAAAATCAATTATGTATGTCATAAAAGTATCCTGCGTTCCACCGACCATATACATGATTGAATGAATGAGTGATTGAAAAATAAAATGTCGTTTTAAAATAAAAACTCTTTATCATATTAATTTGCTAAAGACGAAAAAATACAACTAGTTGCTAGGATTATATTACATATATTACACAAGTTAGTAGCAGATAGTAGTAGTAGTGTACGTCGCTTACTCCAAACTAACCAAATCCACCGCCAGGCTCTGTTCACTAGACAGTTACCGCTGCCGCTGCCGCCGTGACAGGACACTTTTACAACAGACCATCCATCACGTCCAGTAATGTATGTGTGTGTGTGTGTGTGTGTGTGTGTGTGGGACTTGTAGCCGTCTGTATGTAACTATTATCTACCTGTGTGTATGTATGTTCTCTTCTCTTTAGATTGTACAAGTTCTCGTGTCACACTTGGCCGCGTGACTAGTGCCTAATGTATGTGTACACCCCCCCCCCCCGCGCGCCCCCGCCAACTCTACACTACCACCACATTATTAACATGCCGCTGTCGTTGTTACTGTTGTTGTTGTTGTCGCCTGTACACTTGTCTGCTTGTTCCACTGTTGTTGTTGTTGTTGCTGATGGCCCGTGCGTGCGTGCGTGCGTGTGTGTGTGTGTGTATGTATATAGCACCCCGTACACCCCCACCGCCCTCCCCCTGCAGCTGCTGCTGTTGGTGTACAGGCTGTACAAGCATCATCACGTCACCTCCATGGGTGGGAGCGTGTTGTTCTTCCGTACGAGACCTGGTGCGCCGGCCGTGCCCTGCTGCTGTTGCTTATTGTTGTCTGCCGGATGTTGCTTGTCCCCGTTACTGCTGCTCTCGTTCGATAGTGAATTGATATCGATAATGTTGGCACTAGATGACATGACATGACATGACATATATGCATTGTAACAATAATCTATAAAGTGAGTATATATAAATATATATAGAAATATTCACTTACCTATGACTATTAAGCGTATGTTGCTGATGACTGTGTTGATGATGGTTGGAGATGTTGGTGAGCCGTACCGAGGTAGAAGTACGTGTCTCACTGCTGCTACTGCTGCTGCTGCTGCTGCTGCTACTGCTACCACAACCACTACTACTGAGATTGTTAAACGTACTGGTTGTTGCTGCTGCGCCACATCTTGCACTGATCGCCGCCGACGATGATGGACCACTTGAGTAAGCGTTATGTTGCATTTGATTCCCTTTTCGACCAATTACTAAAATCCATACACACACACACACACAGAGAGAGTGAGAGAGATCAATGAACCACTCCAACACCAGCACCACCACCACCCGGCATAAACACAAATTAACAATCAACTTACATTCTGTATGCGACAATGGTCCATTACTGACGTGATTGTGCACGTGCAGTTTGGAGGACCTACCATCCAGCACTGCTACCGCTGCTGCTGCAGGTGCTATAGATGATGAGGACGACGACGACGACGATGGTGATACACTAACACTATTAAACTTAGGACTAGTCAAGGTACTCGATAGTATCGACTGTTTCTTAGACGAAGGTGGCGTCGTCGGAACGTCCACCACCAACGTTGTCACTCGCGCCGGTGCACTAGGAGTCACAGCACTGTCACACACCCGGAACCGCGAACACCCGAATGTCCGGTCGAGCGCGGGGTCACTACAAGCCCCTGCAGGCGATGCTGTAGTTTGCCGGGTATCATCAAACGATACCACCTCGGACACGGTGTCACTGTACAGGTCTTGTAACGTGAACGAGGACGTGGTGAACAGCGAGTCGTCCAGCAACGTGGACGGACACGTGGAGGACATTGTCTGCAGCTCGACGGTGATGGGTGTGGTGTTGGTCAGGTGCATCAGTGGATCCAGCTCGTCCAGTTGGTGTTCAGCAACTGGCACTGCTGGTGGAGTTTTAGGCCGGAAGTGTAACCAATCACGTTTGATTTCACGCAGAAACTCCAACATATCATCCCGTTCGCTGACGATGTCACCCACGACCCCGTCTGTCCGCTGTTCGTCCGTCGGTTCGCACTTTACCTCGCACTTTACACCATCGTCACCAGCACTGTTTCTAACCGCGCCACCATCACCAGCATCAAGTCCATTCGTTTCACTAATAACAATACTACTACTATCACACGACGATTGAACCACCTGGTGCTGGTGCTGATGGTGATGGTGATGGTGTATCCGCGCTGCTACTACTGTTGCTACCGGTACTGCATCAATCACACTAAAGTCCAACTGTCGCCAGATGTCATCGTAGTCGGTAGCGGCGCGGTCCAGGATAACACGACCTCCACGCCCGACTCGACGCCGCGCGAAACCAACACATCGCCGCGGATGTGCCAACGAGGTCAGCGTGTACCGGTACCTGCGGTCGGCTAAGCCGTTCTCCTGCGGTGGACACCAGGGCCAGTTGCCTAAACCATTGGCAATCGGCTGTAAACACAGAGAAACGTAACGAACTTTAGCAGGAACCAGACAAGAATAGTGCGAGTTGTTGAAGATATATATATGTATGTACTTGTAACTAAAATGTATCATCATCATCATTATCATCATTTACCATATGGTACGTGCATAATTTATTCCTTCTGAATGCAAACTGTCCTTCCTCATCGGTTTCCTCGGGTTCTGGTGAGTGTACAACTGGTAGAGGTTCCTCCTCGTCCGATGAGGCCATCCCGTCAATTCCGCCACCTGTGAACACGTACATATATATGTATATGTATGTAAGTGACCCAACACATACACACACACAGACGCTAACTTGTACCTGGCATTGTTGATAATCGTCCACCGTGACCACTGCTACTGTTTTTGTGTTTGCGTTTCTTGTACTGCCGTTTCTCCTTCCGAGGCACCGTCTCGTCCTTCGCCACCGCTTTGCCCATCCACGCTTGTGTACCGCCGTAGTGGTTCTGGAAGATCTGTGTGAAGGCGGGCCGTGATGCCTTCAGTGCGGACACCTCTGCCAGCATTGTGCCGGTAAAGTCGTGCGCCTGGTAACGTTTCTCGTAGATCTCGATGGTCAGATGCAGATATTCACGTTTCGTTTTCTCCCTACGTTTCACCAGCTCCAGCAGTGTGACGGCACGGGACAGGTCTCGTCGTAGTTTCAACATTTTCTCATAAGACGTCTCGTCGTTTTTACGATTTTTCCGTGTTTGCATCTTCTCGGTACGACGTCGGAACGCCAGGTAAGGATTGTTGGCCGCCGAACCGGTCCGGTGTTCCGTTTTCACCGACAGTATAAGCGGATGTTGCTGTGAATTTATGAAAATAAATATATGTACACACATCATTCCCAATACATTCCATATAATGTACACTCACCGTTTTTAAACGTTTATTCAACCAGTAATCAAACACTGCAATGATCAAGTCATCGTCCTCTTTCAACAGTGCCTTTGCTTCATTCAGAGTGACAACTGTCTGGCCGCTACTCTTCTCCAGCCGGTCCATCATCTCCTCAAACTTCAGAGGGGTCAGGTCTAGCTTTTTCGCCTGCGAAACCAACCACCTTTCATCCTCTGAGTCCATATCGTAATCAGGGATGTCCTGTTCCATGGCGAATGCTAATAAGAACACACAAATGTCAATGTGTGGCTGTATAATTTATAACAGTTTTATTATTATTATTATTTACGTTAATTGCACTTACGTTGCATGTGTATAAGTTGACGCGGCTGCTTGTAATTCGGTGGATACAACTTGTCATATGCGTCAACATTCGCCTCGGACACTTCTGGTGTCGGAATAATGAGTCCCGCACAGATGGCCCGTTGAAGATGATGTTCCTGTCATAATATATCGTACACATCTTTAATAGAATATTTAATTAAACATATACACTTCAGTCACTATCAATCACGCAAGCTGTTCTAGCATAAACATTGTAAATTGACAGTTGATGTTATTTTTGTTAGGTTAGAATCGTGTACATTTGTGTATTATTTATCCATTTATTAATAGATATATTTCGAGAAGGGAATTAATGAATAATACACATGCATATATTGTTGTTGTTGTATTAATTAATAAATGCCACCGCCGCCAATGTGTATAATTTTGCTATATTATAAATGGGGAAATAAAGATGGCGTGTTAAAAACAAGTTGATGGACGACGGCAGCGGCGACTGGATTTGAGATATGTCAGACTTACACATTCCTCCTCTTTCTCCATTCCCGATGGCATTTGTGGAACGGCCCGGTTGATTGCCGAATATTCGGGTAAATCGGGCAGTTCCTCCGCCATATAGACGGGCATCGGTTTGCTGGCATCGAGGGCCCTCGCCCTGAACGATAGCTTGGACATTTTTGTTGACAGCACACAATGCACACTGCGTGTTCGTACGACGACAACATATAAAACAGTCTCGATAACGGCTTGTCGAGGCCGCGGGCCGTCCAAGACGTACACTAAACTAATCTACGGACACCCTAGTTCGTTCCCATTGTTATTATTTACGAGCACTCAGTCACAATTACAGTAAAACAACTTTGCAACTTTGCATGTTGAACGTGTATTACGGATAGCCATCATGGCGGCGCTCTGCCAGGGTAGCCATGTCCAATATATATATACATATATATATACACATACATTTTACTACCAACATACAATGCGCGGGAACGTGTACGCATGTATACCTTCACTACAGCATTTACTCCTCTATAAGCGCTCTCTGTGTGAGTGTATGCACGTTGCCTGTTTGGCGGGCTAGTCTAATGCATACACACCCATAAGCTATAGTAATAGTATAGTATAGTTGTATGTGTGCGTTTCATTCATTCATACAATATATATATATATATATAGACATGTGTACACCGGGTTTTATCGTCCACATTTACCAATAATATTACAATTCTACAATAACAACTAGTGCTGAAACTTAGTAAACCGGGGAAACTATAGTGATTTACACTAACAATAACACTTTCACGCAAGTATTATCGAGTGAAACAACAATTTGAACTCTGTAAGGACGATTGTCGCTTGCTCCATCCACATATAACTCCGTGTACGTCAGGTTTAAAGTGTAATTCATGTAAAACTACCTGCACACACGGAACTAACACTGCAATAAACTACAAACGCACACAAACTACGATCTGTCAGTGTCAAATACACAAGCAAAAAGCTGAAATGCATCAGCCGTTATACGGTACATCCAATGCATAAGGACGAATGTCGCATAACACGCAACTGTCAACATTTGGCCAAAACAATTAATCGACACTAGAACGCAGTGTACACTCCAATATATCTCTAGTAATCAATATAAAATGTATTTCAATGTTCAACGTCACCGAATTTCGCGGTTATGTTGTATTGAAAGTTCACACTTCGTTTGACACTGTGGGCGGAGCTTATTAGCATCGTGTGAATGTATGGGTGGGGAGGGTACGGAGGATATGACGTAGCTACACGTGGTCACACTACACGCGCGCGCACTGTACTACCGACTGACACGCACCAATGCCACCACTAGTGACACCGAACTACAATTGTAGGAACTACGCCTGTACTTTTTGAACTGTCAAATATTTTAATAATTGTATTTAATAAATAAATAGTATTCAATGAAATATAGATGTGTTTTGTTTATTATTTAAAAAAAAATTACATTTATTTATTTTCTATTACTAATAGAAAATAACTACTTCTCGTGAGTATAAGGTATACAACTTACTTTACATATGTGTATGCCTATGGTCTGTATGTTATAGTAGACATCAGGCTAGGAAAAAATCCAGGCTTGATCATATTATCGAATTGTTCACAGTACTGAGGGTGTATTAAATTTAAGACTCGATATGAATAATACAACACACACACTTAAAAAATGAATATAATAGCACATAATACACCAAGAGAGAAAAACGTCTTATTTTTCCTGAGGTGTAATTTGAAGCGTAAAAAAACATCGAGGGAAAAATGGTGGTCTCTCCCGAGGTGTATATGTAATTTTTTCCACGTTCGGGAGTAGAAACACTTAATTTCATAAACGATGAATTATAATAAATCGGGGAGAAATTGCAATATAATAAATGACAACATACATTTATTTACAAAAACCTTTGTTATAATAAAAACTCCCTTACGAAAAGTGTTTTCGTTCCTAGGGAATAAAATTTTAATTTTTTCAAGTAATGTACCACTCAGATCTCCTAAACTATTCAATCTATTTTTATGAAATTTTTTCTGCAAATACGTGTTATAATCTAGTTGTGCAAGTTAATTTTTATTTTTCAAAATTTTCGATAGTACTTGAGAAAATAAATACTTTCCAAAAAAATTTCAGTTTTTTATTTTTTTGCATACAATATTTTCTAGCATATTCATTTGAAAAACAGATATTTTTTAATTAAAAATTGAACAAAAGAAGATCAGTGCACTTATAGTCGGCTTAGTTTGCTTTGCTTTTGTCAAGAGAAGAAAATATTTTCACACTTGTTTTAAATTTGTTGTTTTATTTGCGAGCTTAAAGTGATTTTAAAAGTGTAATCATATGCGGTTTATGCAAAATGATGTAATATGTATTTGTGCATAATAATTGTGATAACGCCGTAATATATAATTTGTAAAACTGCACAAATCTTCATACATATGTACATACATGCATACATGCATATAGGAAAAGGAACAGTATTGTATTATAGAGTTGTAACAGCCGTCAAGTGTACGTGTGCATGTACATATATAGTTAACACGTATATTGTGTGTATGTGTGTGTGTGTGTGTGGGGGGGGGGGGCGATTGCAGATTCCGTACATTCCTGTTTCATCTGTCAAGGTCGTGGCCAGTGACAAGGTCCACAGCAGGCGCCACCGTCACAGCTCCGTGAAAGTGTCTGCATTTTCAACACATATACCATAGTTTATAATATCGTACATAGCAGCAATATATACGTACGTATATGCGGATACTGGACAGCTGTTATTTAGTTAGTCTATACTATATTATGTACCAGGATGTAACCATGCATACGTGCATACACCCACTGGAGCTGCTCCTGCTGCTGCTGCTGCTGCTGCTGGTTCTAGAGGGAATCCCGCCGAATAATAATTATATCTACATATGTTACAGATATGTGCATTCAATATCAACTTATTTCACTATGTATATGAATAATACACACACACACACATACAGGTACATGCATGCAAGTGTAAACACATCTCAACAGTGCGACAATCACAGACCCACAGCAAAACTCGTACTCGGAATGCTGGCAAAAAATTGTTTGCCATTAAAATGTTAAAGGTGATTATTTGTTGGAATAAAATACAAATATTTATTTATATGACACCCTAGCAACACTAACATATGTAGTTACATACTTTACTTGCAATATGTATATAATGATATATGATCACTTAATATGTTTCATAACATCATCTGCAATACTGAGTTTATAAATCAAAATGAAATATGTGTATGTACATATGTATAGACTATGATGAATCCAGTGCTTATGTCATAATTGTTACTAGCTTACAGAAACGATGGATCTTACTAAATATAATTACATACATTCATATCTCGTTTCATTATTTCTCTGTTTTATCCTAAAACAACACTGCATGCATGCATCTACCTTAGCTGAGTTACATATATATATATGCTGCACATACGTACGTGTGAATATACACACTGTATAGTTAATATATATATGTACATGGTACATAGGTATGTTATGTATATATGGCACGGAGCCCAGGACTGATCAGTTCAGTGTCACACTGCCTGTGTCATGGATAACATCCATACATACGTACGTAAAAGTGTTACATAGTAGTAGTAGTTGTAGTAGTAGTAGTGTTCCTTACGTGTTCTATAGCTACACACATGTACATGCATACAGGAATACTAATATACGCATGTAAGTACCACAGCACTTCTTAACCATAAGAAAAGTCACGTAATTCTAGAATTTCACATTTCAAGATTATTTACAATTTAACAAATGGAATTTTTCATACAAATACTCGAAAATACAAACAACATCACATTTGATTCCAGTTAGATCAGGTAGCACAGTATAAAATAGTGTATATTTTGTACTTATACAATATAAGTTTAAACATCATTTTAGTAAGAAAAAAAACTATTTATTTTTCAAAATCAGGCATTAACAAGTTAGTTACATTAATAAGTGCATAATTAAATTATTTTCTACATTTTCAAACACTCATTCAAGCAAAATATTGTTCTTGCGAATCACCGTTGATGTGAGCTGGCAAATTATAGTTCAATATCGAAGACTAGATATCATTCCTAACGGCTAAATATTCAACATTTTTATCAAAATAGTATTAAGAATTCGTACACAATATTTTATTCTTTATTATGGAAATTTTTTCCTAGAATCTCCGTCGTCTCGACATTCTATACTCATAAATAATTTATAAGTTTCTTAATATATTGCATCATCCGTACATACATGATCTACTGTACAAACAGACAATATCGCATCAAATACATTGTAATACACAGCAAGTCATAGCAATCCAAAACAGTTGATTCGATATTGTTTCTTACTTAACGATTAAACACAAATTGTGATGCAAATAACAAGATATGGGCTAAGAAATAGCCTCTCCTAGGCTTTGTCTGTTAAATGAAAACTAGACATAGCCTGAAAGAGGTTAATTCAGGCCTTTACAACACCGCAAACGAAAGTTGCTGAAAATTCGAATGCTTAGCAGAGGTTCAAACCACAGTAGTGCGCACGGGAGATGGCAGCACTACACTCAACTAAGGAATTGCGCATACGAGTATATGCAATCGGTAATACAGACGTGTTGAATAAGTTGCATTGCTGGTGTATTCAAGGGGTAAGTTGTATGAATATGTTTTGGAAATTTTAACATATATGTATGTAATTTAATATAATATTTCATATATATATGTAATATTTAATTTATATTTTCACAAATGTAATTTTGTTTTTTTTTGTACTATTTCAATGTAAGTTATACGATAAATAATAAAATATATCATGGCATGTGACGTAACAATGTAAGTTGGTAATTTAGCAACAATTACGAGGCGCGAATGAAGACATAAATTGGTCACACTTTCGCCCGGCTGAATGTATTGATGCGGGTACGTAGGTAATTTTTAAAATAACACTTGACCTCTGACCACCGCCCGACCGCGTGTCTAAAGTAGTAACAACTATTTATTCCTTAGCACAACATCATCAACAACAACCGCAACAACATGAACTGATGTTGTAAAATATTGTATAATTCGTTTAATATATGATAGATTGTGGAGAGAGGAGACATTTGCAATATGTAATATTATTTCAACTGAAAATCTAATCCATAAAATACAGTCTTACGTATGTATGCATGTATCTGACAATGAGATATATGTACATGTATATGTTACGTATGTACATACACATATGTATGAGACGTAAGTCTATGTTTGTATGTGTGTGGTGTATACAAGTAATAAGAAAATGAAGACAGGTAATTTACGCACCTCGCACACGACAAATGCTAACGGCCTGTAGACAGGAGTGTGTCTAGAGTAGAGGACCGCACACACACGCACACATACATGCATTCATACACACATACACCATGTAGTGTTTGTATTTACTGTACAGGTTATATTTGATTCATCGTTAGTTGATCAGTTTAAACAAACATACCGATTTATGATCTATACATGTGTATGTTGTGATTCCAGACATGATAAATGTTCTGTGTGGCCTTTAAGAATACTGGATTTTACTGTGAAAATAGGAAATTGTCATCCTAGCAACATATGTATGTATGTGTATGATTAATGGCCGGTAATACACACGATAATTGATATATTACTGGTACTTCTCCTTGTAATATGTTTGTACATGTGTACTTATATGTGTAATACTGTCATAACACAGTACGTACGTACGTGCGTATGTATTGTATTTAATAATATATAATCTTGCCCAACACTCGATATTTAATAATCTCTCTCTATATCTCCTAATACACCTTTTAATTAATCATAAACGATTTAGGTACACACACACGTATACATGTACATATGTATGTGTGTGCGTGTAATTAAACAATTCTATACTTTCACTAAACTGTTGTTATCTAATAAAGCATGCCGCACACACATCATACTTTGATAACATTCAATTCTTTGTGTAGCCAAAGTTTCGTTGTAACAAAAAATAATAATAAAATGTGTATAATGGAATCGTGACACAAGGATTAAAAACTCAAGAGGAAGAAGTCGCCCGGTTTGAGTGAAAAGGAAAGTATTAAATTTTGTGAACGGATTATAAAAGAGATCTATACATATATGTAGAACTAATATATCATATGCCAGTCATACATGTACATGCATACCACACATACATACCACCTATACATATTACAGTGCAGAGATCAAGTTAGAAGAGACACAAAGGTCAAACTAGTGAACTTCCGCATACATACATACATCGAATAATTTCAATTTTACAAATTTATATTTCAACAGTATTAAATAGAATCTTCAGAGCTGTAGTAACATCTTAAACAGTTATTCATCATCGAATGATTGAGTACAAGTTAATTAGTGAAGTAATTTACTCGTAACTCGCAATTGAAAACCTATCATTAACCACCTACGCACCATATGCAAGTGTGTATGTTTATGTTAACAAGACAAATCACATAACATACATACATACGTACATACATACGTAACTGATTGTCTTATCGTTATATGTACATACGAATAACTTCAAATATTTGATTGACAGCGAAAGTAGACATATCAAAACATTTCGACTGGCTCATTCACAATAAATCGCTGTCATTGCTAATCAAAAAGATAACATCAAGAAAAAGAAACAGTACATGCGTTTTTATTTTATTTTTTGTGGCTGTATGATTCAATAATTTTATGTTAGTTATTTAATTAAATCATCAATTCAATTTCTTGTATCAATAATACATTAACATATTATTCTGTTATTCAATAAATATATTATCAAGTCTCCGTGATGAGTTGAATATTCATTTGTTCTTCTTCTGTCTGCTCGATATAGGTATATACCGTGTGTCTCACGACGATCTACACATAGGACGTAACGCGCTCAGTTGATTTTTGAATTCAAAATATTAATCTGACTGTTTTTGTTCTTTTTTACTATTTAGACAGTATAATTGTCAATTTGACGTTTACTATTTTATTTTATTTGTGACATTCTAACAAATTTTATCAAGAAAAATAAACAGAAAGTGAAATCTAAATTAAAGAAAATGCAATCAACAGCTAGTGCACTAAGAAATAACTATTTATTTGGAGTAGTGTTTGACACTTCAAAACAAAAACAATCAGATTAATATTTTGAATTAAAAAATCAAATGAGCGCGTAACGTCCTATGTGTAGATCGTCGTGAGACACACGGTATATATATATATATATATATATATATATATATATATATATATATATATATATATATATATATATATATATATAATAACTAATTTATTGTGGAGGTGCTATATTATGACAATATAAATTCTGTGAAATATTTCAATAGATAATAAGACGCAAACAAAATAGTAACACTGTTCAGTACTGATCTTAAGAATGAATCGCAGTAACCGTAAAGTAGAATACTGCAAGCAAATCAAAAAGTCAGGAATAATGATTGTAGAATATACTATATACACACACACTATACAAACTTACATGTTTAGATCTGTATAAATTTAGCTAGATCAACTGAATTATGAATACTTGAATATTCAGTTGAAGTGTAGAATGTCATGTGTCCTTTAACATCTGCAGCCTGCATGTACACGTATGTAAGTTTATAGTACATATTTAGTTTCATGTCACATAAATAACGACAGTGAAATTTATTTATGTACATTTGAGGAAATTTGCAGTAATTTGTGGTGAACATACACACTTACATATACGTATCTACATTCATATGTACATATGAATCTAAAGATATGTACCTACTAATAAGCTAATTTGGGTAAATTATTTTAATAATAATTAAATCTTGTAACATATTCATGTGTACATACATATATGTATTTATGTTTGCTATGAAGTCTGAAATTGTATTAAGATAATTTCTAAATATCTCAGATCATTCGTAGAAGAAAGTCCAGTCAGCTGTCAAACGTAGCCGATGTAATGTCTGTCCGTATGTCCATACAATTGTCGGACTATAATAAAAGCAAAAGTTCACTTGCCTGGACATTACGCGCTATATCACGACCTTCGCAATAACAGTGTCTAATGTACAATTATCGTAATATAATCTACCGTACCGTACCTACCTACGTACGTACAATGTTATTAACAATGTAATAGTAATTACGTTTAGTTCATAAATATCATTACATTAATGTGCTTGTTAAAAACCAATAAACTTATTCTTTTGTCTCTCTTGCAGGATAATGTCAACCGAAGATTACTTCGATAGTGATTGCGTGTAACACATTTCATATATATATATATATATATATATATATATATATATATATATATATATATATATATATATATATATATATATATATATATATACATGCATGTATGTATGTATGTATGTGACACAAAGGTTAAATTTTATTGCAACTAGACGCAGTACTTAAAGAAATATATAAAGTGATTAATTACATGTAAATATAATACGTAATAGTATAAAGTTATATAAACACAATATATACGTACATAAATATGTATATCATTTTCTGTACTCCAAGTTGTTTCATGCAAACTAAATGAAGACTTTTGAAAATATAAACATCCAAATGTACGTATGTTTTATATATTTGTGTTGTGTTATGGACGAATAAGAGTCTCGAGAACTCAGATGATGGGTTGAAATCTTCATTGCAAGGAGAAAGTAGTGGGATGTGTATATATAGCCCGTTGAAGATCAACTCCTCTTCATAAATACATACACTCCACCAAGCAGATAACAACAGTGTGTCCAGGTACATACAGGTAAGTTTATATTCACTGTGAAAGCTTATATCTAATCATCAAGATCGAGTAAATTATAACTACAGTGGAACCTGCTTATGTATATTGTGGAAACTCGCATATATGGAACGTGTCACTAAGTCCCAACTAAATAGGTAACATACTAAATACAATATATTCGTTATAAGCGAACACATTACTGTACTTTGGTTATAGTGAACCTTCAACTTCACTATAAGCAGATTCCACTATATGTGTTAGTCTTTGTTAAAACTCTACATTGATTGGGGAGAAACTGAAGAAATGTAATAATATAATTATATGTACAGTACCATACATACTATATAGCATTTATTACCGTACAGAGTAGGTACGTATGTGTAAAGAGCCTGCAAGTACCATAAATACATACAATGCTTTCACTGAATAATCACATTACAAACTCCGCGGAATAGAAATTAAAAGTGAATTTCTTTTTTCCAGACTTCACTACACAATGATCCGACATCTGGCGTTTATGTTTATCGTTATAGGTAAGTACAAATCACGACCTGGATGATTAAAAGTGTACACTGTTATCAGCAAGATACAAAATATATATGTAGTTATTTTTCGCAATAGTTTGTAACCCCAAATGCAGTGCTGTTAATTTGGTTGCAAACAATTCTTTTCTCGAATGTAGCGAGGTAAATAGGTTATATTATTTGTTCAGCTACGGCACTCGTCCTGTGCAAACCAACGGCTCAAGACTCCAACACCGGACCGCATCACCGGACCAAGAGGTGGGAGGACTTCCCGAATTTGACATTTACCTTCGATTGTACGGACCGCGCTGTCGGATTCTATGCCGACACGGAGCATCACTGTCAGATATTCCACATGTGCGACGAGGATGGACGCCGGATACCGTATGTGTGTGCGAATGAGACGAGTTTCAACCAGGAGTTCAGGATATGTGACTGGGAGTATAACTTTGATTGTGGCGATGCAGAGAAATGGTAAGAATATACATGTATATACGGACAACTGTATGGTATGTGTATGTTGTGTGATTACAGGTACTATCTGAACGAACTTACATATGTGACAGATCCACCGAAGACGCTAAAGAACAACATTGAAGAATAACGCAATAACTAAATAAACAAATAAACTCGAATGCCATCAAATCTAAATAAATTACCAATGCATTGTGAACTCTTCTTCGGAAATATTCACTGCATATATGTAGGAAATATGTATGTACTGCTGTAAGTTATAATATAACAAATAAATAAATTAAACCTACATCATTGTTGTTTCATTCAAAACCAATGAAACACAGGCCTGTATCAGGGATTTTGTTGTTGCATTATTTATTTATTTATTTGTATGTATATATATTTATATATGTACATGAAAACATAATTTCGACAAGTTTAAATTATTTTTACAAAAAATTCATAATATGTATATTTATAATGAGAATTACACACTGTAATTGTCATTCATTTACAGGATTCCGTAATTCAATAAAATCAAAAATTTGTGCGAACTATTTACAAAATGAATTGTGATGGAAACAAAAAAGTTGGGTTATGTAAAATATGTGCGACGTGTTGGCAAAATTAAATATAATAATAATAATCTACATATATATATACGTAAGTGTAAAGTGCGAGAGTGGCGTCAGAATATGTCAAATACATATTCCGAAATCATTGTGTGTGTTTTGTCGAACATCTTACTCTTACAAAATAACTATATATTGTTGTTTAAATGTACACTGTAAAAACTAACTTAGAAAATACGTGTTGATATTATATGTATATATGTATGTGTGTGTGTGTATACTTTGTCACTATCAGTGTATGTATGTAGGTGTGTGTATATGTACATATGTACTTGTATGTCATTCCAAGTATACGAGAGAGCCTGTGTTAATTAAAAGGTTGGTTAATTATGTGTGTGTGTGTGGGTGTGTGTTTGTTTATGATTTATAGTAACAAATTTACAAAACTGCATGTATGTATGTTACATTGCACATATCGTTAGCGTTGTTGGTTGGTTGGTTGGTTGGTGATGGAGGACAGCGCGCGCCCCCACCCCGCCCCAGGTGTGTTGCCTGCTGTGTGTGTGTACACGCACACGCACACACATCATAAGAAGCCCATGTCCAGGGCGTTGTACAGTGCGGCCGTGTCACTGTGACTGGATATCCTCCAGAAGGGAAAGTTCAACGCCTTCGCTGCCGTCTCCTCGTCCTGTCCGTCACCGATCACCACGTACGTACACTTCCTGCCGAACCGGGTCACTATACGTTCGAAACAGCTCTCTTTACCTGGATGGAATCAGACACATTCACATTACACCTGGTGGTCCGGTCACCTTACCTTCTCACTTACCTATCTTTGTTGCTGAATAGATGTTGTCTATGGGGAAGACGCCGCCCAGACCAAAGAGCAGCACCTTGGCCAGCGCTGGCACGAGTTGTGTCGTCGTCACCAGCACGTTCACACAGTTACTCCGGGAATTGATCAACGTCAAACACTTGTTGGCCAGTGTCAACCAATTATCGGTGACTGTTTCGATCTCGGACCGCAGTTGGAGCCACTGGTCACGTTTCGTAGGGCCGAGCAGGCCGCCAACACTACACCACCACCATACATTATGCACACCGCACACTTGGAGCAAATGTAGAATATTCTCGGCCAATACTCACTTGTTCCGGTAATTGTTGTAAGTGTCCTTGATTTTCCTGTAGCGGAACGCCAATTTCCGCATCCAGTCCACGCCGCCGCGGACGCCAGTCGCCAAGCACAAGTTCCCGCTACTGGCGGCCGCCGCATGGAAGCCATCGGCAGCAAAGTTATACGCGGACAGGTCCTGACCATTGTCGTCACTCGATACATCGTCTATATGCACCTGGTCACAGTCCTAGAGCAATCACACACACACACCATGTTAATCATATAACTAAGTGTAGGTTAGACGGGCAACGATGACTTACTTCTACATCGTTGAAAAAGAAATGTGTATCGGCCAGATTAAACACCATCTCTTCCATACGAAAGCCAAGCTGAACAACGGTATGTGTATCCTGAAACGGATAAATAATTAATACATACGTACATACATACATACCGTTGTACCCCGCTAACTTACTTTAGTATACTTCGTAGCAAATGAGCCCGTCAACAGACTATGAAATATTATTATCGTTTCATCCAAGTCCCAGATGAATACACGTTCCGTAGTGGATTCGGGCGTAGTTGGCGACACTGTGTTGTGTCTACGGCCGCGGCCCCGCGTACTACGGGGCTCCGCGCCTGTGCCATTGCCCGTGTCTCGTGAACGCCGCGTCTGCCCGTCAGTTTTAAGCGGAGAAGTCGGCGCATCCGTCAGCGAGAGACCATTCGATGGGCTGTCTACGAAATCACCGGGAAAATATTAAAAGTTAATGAGAATTTCTAGCTTAGTATACACTCAAGAATAACTATAGACACTTTTACACAGTTTCAAAACGTTTTTCTACTTGGATTATTCACAAATAACATTACAAAATACAACTAGTTGAAATGTTGCGACGTGACTTGTAATACACATTCATGACTGTACCTTCATCATCCTCGGACGACGAAGTATCACTATAGGCACAAATCATACTGCAGACATTCTTTTCTCTCAACTTTTCAAAAGTGACACTAAATTAAATTCAAATCTTATTACATTCTTTGGTTATATTTACATGCCAATGTTTTGGGTGTGTTTGACAGCTGCATGTACGCGAGGTACGTTCGCTTGAGACAACCGTTGAGTGCGTTCGCTTGACTTTGACATTTAAATTCACAGTTTTAATTGCTTACCTGGTAAAGAGGTGGCAGCTAGTTGATAATTTGTACTGATACTGCCACTCGAACTTGGCGAACTCACGTACGGAGAGTAGCTTTGTGCTGAATAGTACGCAGTACTGGGATACTGACTGACAGATTGTGCATCTGCATATGACGTACCATATCCACCATAATCAACACTCTACAAACAAACAAATTAATTAGATGATATATTATATTTATATAATAACTAATTTCTATTAATAATAAACATATTATTAATCCAGTGCATGTTTGCAACCAACATAACACAACGGAAATGCGGGTTGTATAAATCACGGTGTATAAATACTCGTAGTAAAGTAAAAAATGTATAATATTGAATAATAGTTTACCTGTGGTGGAAAGGCCTGAGCAAAACCGGAAGTGCCCGCCGAGCTACAGTTGTAACTGGTGTACGCACTACTGTACTGGCTGGTGGCCGCCTGCGCCGTCGTGTTGAACGGTGACGTGGGGGAGGTGTACGGACTGGTCAAGTAACCAGTGGACGCCTTGCACGCGGGATTCAGCGCTCGTGTGCTGGTGCCTAGTGTCGGGTATCCGTACGAGGAGGCGTTATAGAAGCCGGAGGCGGCAGCCGCTGCCGCACTGTTCATATACGAGGTAGGACTCGAAGTCCCATAGGCTTGTTGCATACTGTTACGAATACATAAATTAATATTTGTATTTTATCAGAAAATAAGAAAAAGCCTGACAAATATGCATTATTTAACGTAAATATATATCTGTGCAGGAATCGAACCCGCGACTAACAGTTTTCTAGCCAATTGGATGAATGAATGACTATGTATGTTACCTGTTGTAGTATTGATGGGCGCTCGTGTACGCTTGATGCGGATACTCTTTGCTAGTGTCGTACACCGCCCCCAGGACATCTGTACCGGGGGCGGCTGACAGACCTGCCGCCCCGTACAGTGACGTGGGGTCGGGCTGTGTCAGTGCTGTGACATCGGCGTCCACCAGTCCAGGACTCCGTACCTCACTCTTGACACCGCCTCCACCGCCGCTGGGAGCGGCGTCGGCCAGGATGGACCACGACGGTGGCAGATGTAACGCGGCCGCAGCCGCCGCCGCCGCTGTACTGTGATCCAGTGCACTGTGGCCCGGGGGCGGTATAATGTCACTGGGGGCGGCCGCACCACCTCCTGCTGCCACCGTTGTACCTGACACGGCCGTCACCGGTGAGCCGCACGATGATTCGCCGGACTGGCCGCCGCCGCCGCCGCCGCTCCCGGGACTGCTGATGGCCGTCTCAATGCCGCCGCCTCCAACCAGTCTGTAACAGATACGTCCCTTTAATTCAATCAACCATCATTCAAAACTGATATCCATTGAGTGAAGCTAAACAAGAATGTACAGTGTACAGTATGCATACATATTATATTTGAAGATGGAATATTTCATAATAAAACAATTATGATAACAACTTCATTGTACGATAATTAACAATTATACCATTACGTATGTAGTGTACATACATCTTACAAATCAAGATAATAATAATATGAACAATAAAAAATAATAACACGACAATTATATCCCAGTATACCTTTCATACATACATATGTACATATTTACCTACTGTATGTATGTGTAATTTAAATTAACCATTATTATATTTTTACTGTTGTGTGTTGTCTCGTTACTGCGGGTAACGTTGACATGGTTGATGAATACTTGCTGATAAGTTTGAGATCACATCTCAAACAACGTGTAGTACAGTCACAGTCTGACCTGTGACATGACCACCTGCATTGCTTATATTTAAAAACAAATTCTATACTTTTTTTTGTTTGTTAATATTATAAACTATATTTGACAAAAAATTGTTTTGCCAATAGTCATTGCAAGAAATACAAATCAATATGTATGTATGTTGTATGTATATAATTGTGGGGAGCCCCTTCTCTACACGAACCACCACTGTACGAAGTTAGGTCCGGCCCTAGAGATCGCGCGTGTGCGCGCGCTCGCTGACGGTGAGTTACGACTTATGGTCGAGCCTGACAGGACGTATGTCACCGTGTAACACACACACACACACACACACACACAGAGAAAACTTCTAAGAAATTTATGTTTTAACAACGACTTGCAAATATATTTCACCCAAACACACACACACACACACACACACACATGTGATATACATGTATTTTTTCACACCAGAACCACCGACAAACAGAGACTCTTCGAAGATGGCCTGTTTCCCAATTGTCAGAGGTGCCACCGTCTCCTCACACGCACTTGATTAATATTAACATGTTTGTACCGTCTGCATGTGTGTGCGTGCGTGTGTGTGTTGACAACACCGGCTGTCTGTTTTCCATGCACTGTCTGTCCGTCTGTCCCGCGGTTTGTACGCCATGTATGTTGACAGTTAGTTGGCCACGAGCCCAAACTAGACGAAAAATCAACATTTTTAAACATGGTATGTATGTATGTATATATTCTATTAAATGAACACAGTATTATAATGTATTTTCATATTCTTAAATCATTCCAATTGGATTTGATTAGATTTAGTTCGCTTTGATTAACGATGAATTCGTATTATTAGTTGTTTTAATTAACACAAAACCTACCATGACCTCCTGATCTGTCATCAAAATGCAATATTTCAAAATTGATTTACTTGTTCTGGAGACATATCTGAACAATGCATATGGCATCGTATTATGCAGTTTTTAATTCTGAACAACTTTTACTATTTACACGTTTGCTCTACAGTGCGTTGTTCAGTTTGTAATCATGATTTTTCTATATTTACATGTTAATTTCCCCCGATGTTCCAGATTTCAGCGGGGACAGCCGGTATGTGTTGGACCATTTCTCTATCATCACCCGGAGCTCATCGAATAATTACAAAATGTTTGTATAACTAAAAACTGAAAAACTGGGCCGTAGCGCGGAAGAAAATAAAATATAATGAGTACTTTTCTAAGTCCTTCACACACACACGCACACTAGCACACGTATATTTCTTCAACATGTGCGAACCAAATGCTTCAGAGAAACATTCTGTCTCCCTCGCACATTCGTATTCAATCTTTACAAATGTGTTGTCTCGCTTGTCCCATTAACTGTATAGTTGACACTTGTTCGTTTCTGTTGTGTTTCTCTGTCTGCTGCTGCTGCTGCTGCTGCTGCTGCTGTTGTCACACAACGGGACTGAATGCAAAAATGCACCAACTCTTGGTCCGCCTAAAATTTAGCCCCCACATGATTGATCCCTGGAATATGTGTTCTTGGAACCGGAGTATCCGTAGAATACATGGTCAAGGATGGTTGTTGTGCGTGTATGTGTGATATTTTAATAGTGCAACACACAATCATAATACTAACACACACACACACACACACATACATACATACATACATATATATATATATATATATATATATATATATATATATATATATATATATGTATATGGTGTGTAAATTACAGTAAATCATGAATTACAAGTGTACACAAGTGCTTGCCTTGCACTGAACTTACAGATAATAAATAATACTTCTAGGTCTATAAATATGGAAGTATTATTGATTGTGTAGGACATACATACATACACACGTCGCTAGCTTATGATAATCATCTACAAATGCATAGACAACCGTGTTTCAAAGTTTACATTCACACTATTCGTCCTGTCGCAAACCATTTACAAATTCAGTCAAATGGAAAACGAACGAAAGCAAATATTTTTTCGAGCCATTTCAACTATTGAATATTAAGTTCTTCAGAAAGAGAAAGACAGGGGGCTAATTATTAGCCAACGTGTTCATTAATACTTGTCACAACTGTCAATTTTATTAATTATACATTTACGATATTAGCAGCAAGTTTTCGTAAAACGCGGTATAACTTACAACAGTCCACGGTGTTCTTATTCCATGTACGGTTATGTATGGTATGCATCTGATAGTAAATTTTGCACAGGTACCTAAAGATCAAGAAGGCGTCGATGAGGGACTGGGGGGGGAGCCTCCGTGTGACACCTCCGTCAAACTTAACGTATATAATATTAAACCATCCACTATAAGCAAGCGAACATAAAACAAACAATTTTATTAACATGTTTCTGTGACAACAGTCCTAGCCATATCCACGGTATGCCTGTGTGTGTGTGGGGCCCAAAGATATTCGGACAATCAGATTCTACTTAATTTACGAGCCAATGGGACGAGCCAGGACCGGCTCGCAGCCACAGGACGAGGGGCAAATATTAAACATTTATGTTCTCCTGTAGTTACATACATACACTGCACTATATACATAGTTGTTGTTGTTGTTTTTTTATTTTCTTGTAACCTTCCGTTTTCCGAACCAATGGTCTGTAATGTGATTTTTTGACTTTTCCCAATGTGACGCGGCCCGCCAGTACTCACTGTGGGCGCTTTGTCTAGTCACGTGCAAGTGATTCGTTTCCGATTGGTTGCGTTTTTTGCGGTGTGAGTATAGATACAAATTCCGGAGGCTTCTTGTAACGAAACGCGGACCTCCAAAGCGGCCCACCTACTGCTGAACAATGTTTTATTAACCGGTCCTGTACACACACACACACACATACACACGAACATGCACAGGAGAAAGAAATTTGTTAATCTTCAAACATGTATTAATACATACATATACATACAGAGAGTTGTACAGTGTAAGCGAGGCTTTAGGGAAATCGTTAAATTAATTAATTACCTTGGTACAATTAGGTACATACATAAAGTAGTGTTAGATTCAGTTTTTCATTAGCTATAATTTTTGGTATTAATTCTTTGACAGTTCATATATTTTGTTAAGATAACTGTAAATAATGAAGAGATTATGACTACAGATATTAAATAAGACAAAATCTGTAAAATTAACTATCATCATTACTGTATGAATGTATGTAATATTGCAATATTTTGATCAGTGAGGCGCCACACAACTTTCTCAGCACCACCAAACCAACATTTGTGTTCTGCATTTGCAAGAAAGTGACCGGCGCGGCGGGGACGGCCCGCTGAGGACCCCGGGGTCGGGGGGCGGGGCACCACCCGCTGACAGGGCTCTGCAGGGCCCCAGGAAGCAGTAGGTACATTGTGTTGCACATGTGCGCGAAGGTTCTACTGTGTGAATGGGGGCTTCCTGTATGATTATGGATACAAGTGTTCCACATACACCGCGCACAACCACACTCGGTACAGACGACTTGAAGAGGGCATTGTGACACTTCTTACATACACTGCAGCAAAGCGCCTGCCTGTAATATCATAGATAGAACATGTGTATGTTGTCCATCTGTAACATATTCTGTAATATTCTGACCGACGATGTAATTTTGATAGGCAAATTCAAGTGACACTGCAGTATCTGATGTTGAATGGTATTGTTGTTGGTTCTACTGCTATTGGTGTTGATGATAATTCACGCGCGGGTGTTGGATGTGTATGTGTGTGCGCGCACGAACGTGTCCCATAAATCGGTAACGTGTCACACACAAACAGAAAGAGAGACACAGCGCGCGTTTCTCCAAGAAAGAGCGATGGTGTATGCATGTATTGGTGTGTGGTCCTGGCTGGGGATAATGAAGATCTGACCGAGATATGCTGGTACGTGTTATATTATTGTCCGTGTCACATAAACAATGCTCTCCCGCCATCTTCTACATACATGCACAAAACTGTATGTATGTGTACGCAGGTTTAAATACACTCGCATTCAATGCAGTAGGCCCTCGCTTAACTTCGATTAAAGCTGATTCGATATAACGCGGTGTTTCCGTGAACCCCCAAAAAAGCGCTAAATTTATGTAGATTCGTAATTACAATATTCAAATGAGCTCTGGAACTTATTGGAACGTGTTAGTGTATTACAATGTGATAACGTTATTATTTGTATATTATTCACGTAACTGTCTCTCCTACTTATAAATTCCGTAAACGATTCTGTCTTTTGTCGAATCTGGCGATCTTGCAGACGTTCCTTACAAGAATGAGGACAACTATTAGCAAACGGGAACAGCAGCAGTATGGACACATACTGTCGCTCGTTAATGCGTAATAGTACATAGTTACAAAGTATTAGTGGACCCGTAACGTGTGTGTGTATGTTCTGAAGCCTACACACTTTTGTCCGCATCGTTATGAGAACAATTAACAGCCGGAAGTGTTTGGAAAACAAAACGGGTCATAAAAGTACTTCACACACGTGTATACATACACACATATACATTATATATATATATATATATATATATATATATATATATATATATATAAAACGCTTATATAAACACGAATCAACTATACATGCACACGTACATAGTAATCAGAGAGAGAGAGAGAGAGAGAGAGAGAGAGGGACTGCCGAATCAGGATATTATTTAATTATTAAAGTTTATGCACGGAACAATCATCTACATGCATATGTTTATGCCATGTGACGTACACGTACACGTGCATGC
This sequence comes from Carabus problematicus, assembly GCA_963422195.1. Lineage (NCBI taxonomy): Eukaryota > Metazoa > Arthropoda > Insecta > Coleoptera > Carabidae > Carabus > Carabus problematicus. The sequence continues at coordinate 50,512 of OY728583.1, forward strand.
GTGTACGTGTACGTGTACCTCACACGTTGCCCATCAAGGGTGGGGGCGGGTGGCGGTGGTGGTGTGTGACACGGGGCAGGGGGACGCACACCGGACCAGAGCAGACTAATCGTAAATAAAACAGTGTCTAATATTATTATCTCTCGCCCATCACAAACACCATAGCTTATATTTTATCAAATCAGTAATCTTTTTACCTAACCACCAGTACAAACACAACTACTACTACTACTACTACTAGTAGTTGTAGTAGTAGTAGTAGTACCTCTCTCTCACACTCTCCCGTTGGCTCGTTACTCTCACTCTGGAGTACACCGCTACAATTTACGATCGGGTACACGAGCACTGGACATCTGTAATGTACCGTGGCCGTAGAGATCTAGTAGGCCTGCACGTGTGTGTGTGTGTGTGCACGTGTGCTCAGACACACACGTGCACACACGTCCCATATACGAGCTCTCAGGTTTGCGATTAAAGCACCAAGATAATCTCTCCCTCGCACTGTCATATTTAAGGTGTGAACATATACATACATACATACATACATGTGTTTGTTTATTTGTTGCTACGACAACGGCGCGCAGTGCAACAAGAAAATAAAAACAACTCACACTGGAGAAACACTTTTGCACCAAGTGTTAAAATCGTTTGCCACTTGTTCTATTTACAAACAAGAGAATCGCGAACAGTGAGAAAAGAACGGCGTGGAAAAAAAAGTATATGGCGAAAAGAAGCTGCAGCAGCAGCAGCAGCAGCAGTAGTTGCTTGGGTTAAAAGGTAGATAAACATACTTGCACAGAGGTCCTGGACACTGCACTCAGACCTTTTAACGAACGTTGGACAGCAAGCACTACACACACACACACACAGCCTACACTACACGGCCCTATACTATATACTATACATACCTATCAAGGCTTAGTTAGTTTCTCGTATTTTGTAATACAAGTCGCAAGAAATCTAGGACGGCATAGGAAATTAACATGTAAATATAGAATAATCATGATTACGGGCTGAACAATACATTTTAAAGTGAAAATGCAAGGAAATAAGTTGTTCAGTATTAAATACTGCATAATATGATGTTCAGATATGTAAATATATTTTGGCATTTTAAGGGGTAGATCTGGAGGTTTATGGAACAAAAATCGCACGCTTTTTTCTAGTTGATTAAAACAACTAATGATCAAAACATAGCGATCTTTGTTTTATCATCTTCTAATCTGTCATTAATTAGCAGTATTTCAAAATGGATTTAACCGTTACGAAAACACATCTGACCATTTGAATAGGGCATCATATCATTTAGTTTTTAATTCGAAATAACATTTTTATTTAGATATTTGCTCTAAATCACAGTTTTTCTATATTTGTCCCAGATTCCTTGAGACACCCCTGTATGTATGTATGTACGTACATGAATACAACACACTTGAATGGTTGTTAGAAATGTTTACAAAAGACGGTGGAAGGTGTTGTGTGTCCCACGCACACGCACACGCACCAACAACAGCCCCAACAACACAATACTGCCTCCTGGTGTATTGTGATGTGCCGTGCTAAGCGGATTACCCGGGTATAAAAGTCTCCTACCGGGTGTTATGAGATAATTACAGACAGACACTACCTGCACTATCAGAAATCATATTCAACATAATATCCACCGCGACAAATCAGAACAAACACGGATTGCAGAAAAAAGATTGTGATTTGATAGTTTACGCTTTGTGTACATATGTTTATACTTAAGTACACACACACACGTGCGCTAAATTTAAAACTAGATCCTAGCGGATACTAAAAATACATGCATATAGTGTTTTGAAAAATGACTGACGATTTTTTAGCATTTCAACGTGCGGGCGATAGTCAGATAAATGTTCAACCAAAGTAAAATGATAAATACATATTATGTAGTTGCACACATAATCAGACACGTGTGTGTATATGTATATACGTACATTGGAGATTGATAAATCGCCAACAACACTCTATGCTATATGACCCGTGCAACTGCACCTATCACGAGCACCTGTGATGGATTCGAACCATGACATTCGTGAGTTACGTCTGCGTTGACACGTTACCGCTGCGCTACTCTTAATTACAGAATCTTTGTTTGCTTATTTTAAATTAAAATCTACATACACGGTATATACATGTAGACGGAACACTTCTGATTATTTCTTCTAGATATTTAAGGAGCTATTCTGTGTCTTGTGTAGCTGTGTATGTGTGATTGGCTGGTTTTTAATATTGACGGGCTTTCCAAATGTGCTATAAAATTTTGTGTGACACTGAAGTTTTTTTTATTCTTTCCTCTCTATGTAGCATGCGTGCGTGTGTGTGTGTTTTATAATGTGGTTTTCGACTGGTTATATATATATATATATATATATATATATATATATATATATATATATATATATATATTTCTATGTTACTATGGAATGTTTAACACATACATATACACATACACAGAATCTCTGTTTGTGTGTATGTATATGTGTGCCTTATTAATTAAGAATATGTTTTATAGCCAGTATAATTATTCAATTAGTTTACAACTCATTAACCATAGACCGTGTTTGCTTGTTTTCGATTTTAATTAATTGTATGATAATTTATTGCCCATTTGAAATAAATTTTAACAAAAAGAAATAAATATTTCTTGTATTACACACATAAATATTATTATTAAAAGGTGTTGTATGTATGTATGGGGTTGTGTAGTGTCTATATTAAACTGAGGTGTCGCATATGTGTTTCTTGTTTATGTGTCACCATACTTACTAATCTCTCTGAACCTGACAAGGGAACACGCATTCCACAAGCCAGATACCATCTCTGAATGGTATGTATACCTACATACATACATACATACATACGTACGGCATGGCAAGGTTAGGTATATACCGGGAATGTCAGACATCTAGCTGCACGTGACATTACTACTAATTTATAATATTTAACAATATATCTGCACAGAAATTCACACTAGTACATCACATCTGTAGGTAGGTATCAACATCAACCAACTGTAGCATTATTGTTAACACAGGGTTAAGCAATGCGCGATGTAGTATATTGCGATATTGCTTCCGATATTCTAGCAAGATACATTCATATGTAATTTTAATATAATTTATAAATTGTACCTTCATAAAGAGAAACATTCGATTTTACAACAATTTAACCACAGAACCAATGATATTGGTTACGAGTGTGGTTATAACCGGTCCACTGAGACTCGTTCGTTACTCGTTAAACCAATAAGTTGGTACACTGGTATTGCATTGTTCAAGATTATACATACATACGTATGGTGCTTGTACATTATTCAAAGAACACGGTCGTTCATTTAACCAGCCCAAAATAGCATTATGGAATTTATCAATAATAATTCAATACATACTACACTACATTCGATATTGTACGGTGTAAATGAATTATCAACAGTGTGCTGACCTGTCTCCTCTTTCTGATGACTCCGGCCCTGCATCGGTACGTGCCCGTTTCACCTGAAAACGATAAAAACATTTAATATTAGAGTTTATGGACAAAATACACGAATTGTTTGCTGTGTATTTATTATATGAATTGTTGTCTTTGTAATTATTTTATCATAATAGCGATGAGATTATGAGATGCTTATAGAGAGGATATTATGATGTATGATAAAAGTACTGCTATATATGTATGTACGTGTGGACATATGTGTGTGTGACAGGTTTTTTTCCTAGAATTTCCATTACTTATGAAATACGAGAGGCTGACACGACCGGCGCAAAAAAAAACTGGGGCGACATCTTGGAATATTCAAAAGTTACAACCACATCAGGCAAGACAGCAGTATGTGCAAAGAAACTTTTCACAACATACCACCATTATAAAAATACGTTATTTACTTGTTATCTCACCACTCGCTAATCCGCACAAAAGTCCAGCGTTCGGATAAAACAATGCACACTTAAAATATGTACCTCAAATCGCTAATCACGATTTAATTATAAAAAAACGTAGTTCGTATTACAAACAAACATATGAGATGAAATAAACTTGATGAGTATCGATAAATAAGAGACAAGTCTGCGTATAGTGAACTTGCAGACACTAGGAATCTGGTACACTATAAGCGAAAATATTGAGTATGTTATGTATTTAGTTGGGATTCAGACATTGGCGTGTTTTCACTATATGCGAGTTCATTATATGTGAATGCCACTGGTCCATGTTTGAAGATGCAATATTTCATAATAAAACAATTATGATAACAACTTCATTATAAGATATTTAACAATTATACCACTACACATGTATGTAAATTAAATAAAAAATAAAGAGATACGTTCATTATAAGCGAGTTTGTACTATATGTGAGTTCAGTATAGGTAGATCCCACTGTATATTGATTTAGAATGTAATGTTTAGTATGTTAAGTGATCTATTATTAATCTTAGTCTGGTAAACGGAGTAAAATACGAGTGAATTCTGTTGAGAAATTCATGAGTAAATTTTGCCGTCGGGTCAGACGCGTAAACTTTACTTGCTGGATTACGAACACGATATTCAATAAAATACAAAGCACCGAATTCGACATTCGACTAAATTGTATTCTAATTAATAACAACGAAATAATATAATCTTATATGGCTTTATATTAAATAGGGTTACTATACACACAGAACCAGGACAATTAGCGTAGATTCACAAGTTAATAACGAGAATTAAATTCGGGCCAATGTAAGGTAATATTTTATGAAACACAGACAAGAGTTAAGTAATGCAAGCAGTATTCGTTAATTGAAGCCATCATTCACCTTTGGTTCGCAGACTTTGTCAATGATCGTACATCGCGATGGTTGCGTATTCAAATAGTTACAAGGCATCAGTGTAACCATCGTATATGTCCACCCGAAAGGGCCTTACCGCCCGTCGGCAACAAGTGCACGCCTTACGGCCACAAGCATAACACACACACACACGCACCCACCCTCCAGTTAATAGAACACACAAATATTAATGTGCTAGCGGAAAAACATTAATATTTTAAATGTACTGTTTAGAAATTGTTTATTGTTAATCACGCACACTCGCTAACTATGTTAAAGTGTAGAGTTCAATGTTGCCACTGCACACCACAGTCAGTTCACACTCATTTAATTATCCCGGATTTTTTTTGTATAAATAAAGTAAGAGAAATCACAACTTAAACACGTAACAGTGATCGTAATGGGCGGTGTTTTTTCGATTCGTTGTTGTTATTGTCTGCGCTTTGTTTAAGAAAAACATTCGACTGTCTTATGTTATCACAACACACTGTGTTAGCAGGCAATTGTTATTCGCACACTTTGACCTTACTATTCGCTAATAAACAATACACACACGCACTGTATGTTAGTGTGCGTGTGTGTATGTTACTGTCTTTTATTTTTCCCTGTAAGCACAGCCCCACTATGATTTTTATTAAAACAAAAGAACACTCCGTTTTGCAGTGTTTTGTTTAAGAAAATAAAGGAACAACTGTTTCAAAACAACAGAAGTAGCACACTAAATTACACCGTTGTTTAAACAATAGAACGCCGCGTAATACAGTGGCACACTATGATGAACTTGTTCTCCCGGTGGCTTAACACATGTACGTAAGTATGTGCATGTGTGTGTGTGTAGATGCTACACTGACGACTGCCTCTGTTCAACTAAACAACACAAGCTTCACTGTTCAGAGCCGAGCCCCCCCCCCGACACCGCGCCGCTCCCCTCACTTATCAGTGGTGTGGCGGGTGGCCCGACTGTGGCGGCGCCCCCCCCGCCACACCCCGCACCGACGGCAGGAGCGGTACTGAGACCGGTCCTGCACACCGGCCCCGTACTTGGGAGCGTACCAATCGCGCCAGGCTGTACGAGTATCCAATGAGACAATCGCACCTGAGTACATACATACATACAGCACTTAATATTACAGTACACGTACCTCTGTGTGTGTAGTGTATACACTAACAACAAGTAATAAGCTCATAATTTGTGTACATAACGCACACTGCAATTCTATCGATTTTACATTTTTTTTTTTAATTTTATGAAATAGCTTTTTCATTAGCAATAGATTAATCGGATGACCACGAATTGTTAAGAAATTATATAAACAAATATGACTCAACAATTAACAAAGTTTTTTTTTTATTTACAGTGTAATCCACGTATAGTGAACTAGCATATAATGGAAACACGTTTTATCACCGAGTCCAAACTAAATTCATAGCATACAGAACACCATCACATCAAGTTCACTATAAGTGGACTCCAGTGTATGTGGTATGTGTTGTACTGTGTGTGTGTGTGTGTGTGTGTGTGTGTGTGTGTGTATGTATGTATAACAGCTTTATAAGGCCGGTACAGGACTGACAGGTTTTTGGGGAAGCCCTCCCATCGACCGGAAGTGGTCGGAGTTGATGAGAACGCCTAGTTCCGTCCTCCATGTATAGAAGGGGCACTTGTATGTATGTATGTATGTATGTATAATGTAAGACACTACTGTATGTACATATATTGTCCTTCTGCATTTACAGCTGAATATGATGTGATGTGATGATATTCCATATTGATTGTAATATTCATTCATGACACACAACCAGACATTCATTCAAGTTATATTTATGTAAAAAAATATATTACGAGTAGACAAAAACATTATCATATGACACGTTTGCTTAAAAATGTGTAATAATGTTGGAGTGAAATAACGTGGTGAGGAGACATTGTGCTGTGGTCGACATTTATTATGTACATACTTTGAAAAGTAAAGCGAATAGTTTCTTCTTAATGTAGTTTAGGTTAAAAATGTTTAACATTTGTTATATTACTTCCCTATACAACACAATTCAAACTTAGATGTATCTATAAAACATAAATAAATATATATATATATATATATATATATATATATATATATATATATATATATATATATATATATATATATATATATATTATGGCACTACTAGCACTACTATTACTACTGTTGCTACTGTTACTTGTGTTGTTGCTGCTGTTGTTGTATATTGCAGGCTATATGTCTGAATAACAAGATCTCAAGTTCGCGTCGCATCAAAACGTAAATTGGTGAGATGATTCATTGCCATGTACACACACGTACCACTAGTGTGTATGTATACACATATACATACATACATCACGCAGGACGGAATGAGGAACGACATTCGTTCATATCCGTGAAAGCTAACATCAATCATTAACGCACACGAACATATGCATGTATACAGAATGTTACATACATACATGGTGTTAGCTGAATTATATGAACACAGAATAGTTCAAGTTCTTGTTCGTATTTACAATCAATATTTTTTTGTTGTTGTCCGAGTTACTGAGTTATATATAAACATTCCTTACTGTTTTATAGCCCTTGCAATAGACATCGAATATAAATGATTCACAATTTGGAATATGTAATATTATACATACTTTAGACATAAACGTTACATGTTATTATTTGTATGTATGATAAACGCTATTATTGATTGCACATGACTGTAGCTTGAATCATACATACATATATAATGTATAACTTTTTATCTAAGGTATAGAATAAATATATATATATATATATATATATATATATATATATATATATATATATATATATATATATATGTACCTTTTCATGTATACTAACACGAAAACTAACAATTTGACATATGTATTAAAATGTAAGTAAACGTGTTAGGACAATGCTATGAGTGTTGTTTCAGACAGTAGTGTTATTAGTGTCTGTCTAGCCGAGTCTAGTAGCAGTTACGTGACATACTTTAATGTATGTATGTATGTATGTAGAGGGGGCGTGGGAACACTTGTTAGCAGGCCACGGGCATACATACATACATACATACATAGATAGATAGATATATTGAGTAATGTACTACTGTCTCCGTATACTGTACTATCCCAGTGTATATACATGTGTACATGTACATATGTATGTATATGAATGTCAATTACTCTAGGTCACTCGCACGCACACGCCACCAATTACATATTATGCAACACTTGCGAAATTAAGCTAAATTACATGCATAATGAATGGAAATTATAATTCATACATACGTACATATACATACACGGTATATATCACTTATGCCAACAGCTGTACCATGTCCAGTACTAGGCAGTAGTACGTACTAGTATAAACTAGTACGCACAATTTGTTTGCTAAATGATAAATTGTAATATATTAACCGTTCATTTTTTTATGCGAATTTTTAAATTGAAAAAATACCAATTATAACAGAGAGAGAGAAATAAATTAACAAGTGTACAATTTCAATTACCCCGGCCCTGTGACGATACGTGCCATTTAGGGGGCACCGTGTGACCAGATGTAGTTCACCAATTTACCACGGCTTTGGGCACCGGTGCCAACGTAAAAAAAACAAACATTATTCACCAAGGCAGAAATCGTAAAACACACACTCGCACTCACACACACACACACATATTGTAGTCGTTAAATTTTGCTAATATTCTTTATAACAATAACATAGTTTCAATTAAAAACCCAGCAAGCCGTGCATTTTGTTCTTGAAACAAACAAACAAAATCCCCGCTGTCAAATATTATAAATAATTTCAGTAAACAAATATTTATTTAGGAAAATATGTCGTTCAGTGTAGTGTCTCGGTAAGAACATGACAGTGGGTAATTTATAGAAAATATGTCTCATTTTTGTCGTGTATTTAGCGTTTTAGCAAGAAGAATTGTACGGTCACAGTGGGCTGGGCGAATATTTCCCAGTGTGGTACAGCGTCCCATGTGTAGTGGATGTCAGGAGGTCGACCAGAGACCCAACGAGACCCACGATGAGAAGAACGCCCGTCTGGGCCGGCCCCTCAGTCCACATTTATCAATATACCGGCCCCAGTATACGAGCATATTCTCGATAATACATCGCGTTACAGGTAAGCGCTTGTTCTCTCGATATATTACTCGATATTTACTCGCTTGACTAATACATGTACATATCAGGCACTGTGTTTGGGGTGTACGTTATGTGTTTTGCGGGCTGTGCTGTGTTCCTGCCGCATGACTTTGAGTACTGGATGAACTGGCTCGAGAATCAGCAGCTTCACACCGCTCTCATTGCATCTGCCCGGTTCGTGCTCGCCTTCCCGTTCATTTACCATGCATGTAATGGCGTCAGGCACTTGTTATGGGACACGGCACACTTTCTGGGCCTACGCCAAGTACTGGTAACTGGAATTATCATGACAATCTGTGCTTGTGCACTCACAGGTGTCGCCTTGTTCGTGTGAACAATCATCAACAAATGGAACATAACTTGTATTGATAACAATTCTGTTTCTCCATTTATTAATGTCATTTTGTACTTAATATAATATTTAATGCACCTAGAAATTATTTATTTTTATTAGCTATATTAAAAAATACCTATAGATATAAAAACTACAGCTTTATTTCACTAAAGTCGTAATCGTTTATAGTTTTAAGTGGCTTATAATAAAATCTAATTATCACTTGTGTCTGCAATATGTGTGTGTGTCCCTCGGGGGCGTATACACCACCCTCCACCCCCCACCCCCTTCCAACTGGCTAAAAGACCAACTGAATCACAGGCCACATAGCATATGTCGGGTTAATACTGTAGGGAATTTAATATAACAGTCTAGTCAGACGGTTTATATCATCACAAGTACGTACGTACGTATGTATGTATATGGCCTCTCCCTTAAGGGATGCTCCCGATACCAAGTCAGACCTTTTTTAATTTAATAGCACCGATTATAACACATCAATGGATTTGCTTGGGTTATAATTAAAATAGAAATATGATACACACGCATATTCCTCTATAAGGAATATTACATATATATATATATATATATATATATATATATATATATATATATATGTGGAGTCCGCTTATAGCGAACTTGAAGGAACCAGGAATTTGACACGAGGGTGATGAGCTAATTAACAATTTTTAAGCGAATCATTATAATTAAACGAATATACTTTACATACATACAATTTCTCAAAAACGAAAAATTGAAATCAACTTATCTGGATATGTTATAAGGTTGTATATATCTGTAAATTTACTGATGTGCGTGCGTGTGTGTGTGTTAGCAGCCCTGTAGACTGTTGGCAGCTGTTTAATTGAGTGCTCGCGTTGCCTGGTGACGGCCCCCGTTGTGTGTTGTTTGCTCGTCCACCCCTGCCCAGGGGAATATACACACACACACACACACATACACGTGTGTATAGAGGACATGGTACATGTTATATATATATATATATATATATATATATATATATATATATATGTACCTACATACAAACAGAGTATAATGAGTGATGCACCGTGCATGTGTGTGTGTGTGTGTGTGTCTCCCTGGAGAGCTGGTTAAAGTGAGCAATAGTTGATTTGATAAAACTCAAATGATTTATGTTGGTAACGACGATATATCTCGTTAAAACTTAACAGCTTTTAACACATTCATATCGCACATGCGGCACAGCACAAGACCTCGCCTAAAGCGGCCGTGGTACGGTCCAGTACGTACGTACACTGGCCAGCGCTAAACGAGACAGCGTTAAACCGGGTCATAGTTTCCGTAATTGTGTGTTCATGAAGTGCGTTATAACCTAACCATCGTCAATCTAGCGCTTTTCTAGGTTCACAGTAAAGTATATAATATAATAATTATACAGATAGATGTACCTATGCAGTGTAAGAGATGCTGACAATGGACACCGTAGTCTGCTACTGTACCTAGTTGCTACTGCTGCTGTATGTGTGATACGGAGCACAGTATCATTCCCACATCGCAAGCAGAATATCATACTTTTATATATATATATATATATATATATATATATATATATATATATATATATAATGTACGTGTGTATAGGAGATAACGTGTGTGTGTGCACGGGGCAGTGTACGTGCCCCGTGCACCACTGAACCAGCACTTTCTGGTACATACGTATGTACATGCAGCCAACGAATAAAGGAAATGCAACACGACGCCGGTGTACAGCGAGATAAGTGATAACAGCCGTGTGCAATGAACTGCACAGGATGATGAAACACTCACGCACAGTGTAAGTGTCGGCGCGGTAGATTTGCGGATTCAACCTGCACATTGTAATATTAATGCAATAATATGAGAAGAAGACACAACTGTTGTTGAACTTATTATATAGGTAGAAGTCAGTATGAAAAGTTGTAACTATTGTGTGGCATTAGAAGTATTGGCCATCATCTGAAGTGGTCACACACACACACACACAGACAGACTGTGGTGTGTGTTTGCACACATGACCAATCCATTAGTGTACCCCGCACTACCCTTCCTATAGTGCCCTGTCAGCCCTTGACCAACACACTCGAATCACTACATACATACATGCTAGGCTACATAGCTACATATACTTCGGTAGATACAGTATAACATCAAGTTTATAATTTTATTTCTCAGGATTTTTTTTATTTTAAAACGGTTAAAAATTCTTCATTATTCATCTGTTTTCTCAAGAAAATTCCACAGGTAAATGTATACGTGCCGATATTTTGTCCGCCCTTGTAGGTAATTGTATGTAATTTTGCAAGGGTTAGAGTTGAACCAGATCGTTACGGTCCGTGCGTTAAGGGTTAAGTATTGATTATTGTTACCTCGCAAAGAGGCAGGAGTTGAGACGCACGTACATAGCTACCGATGTTTCGAGCAAAAAGGGTGAAATATTTAATTTTTTATTTATTACCAGGTAAACTCCAGCGACAGAAAATAAACGTTGATTTTCATTCTTATTTATGTTGTATAGGGTTAAATAATATGTTCCATACAATTAATATACACAACCCTATCACACTGATCAGGGTCTTATAGATTCAATCGAAAATCTAATTTTTCTTTGAGAAGTAACAGATTTCATGTGATCACATTTGATATCGGTCTTTCTAAAACGGAGTAGGCAATTGCAGACGTACCTATATAGCTACGTATGTTATGTACATATGTATGTACATAAGCGGGTAGCTGTATACCTATATGTATGTGTGTAAAATTTAAACACACATACTTAATTCAATTGTGAACAACCTCGGTAACCATAACATCAATAAAACACAACACATGTTGATTACATATTATCATATCACATTACACACATCCATACATACATACATACATACATATAGGTATACATGTACATAGATACATATGTACATACATTAGAATGAACAGATTATGATAATACATACATACATATATCCAACACAAAATGCCAGTAATTATTATACTCTTATAGAATCTACATACATACATACATACGTACATACATACATTCCACATAGATAGATAATACATTTATCACTAACCATATACATGGTGTGTCCCAATAGGCCGACGCTACAGCTGCGCGCTATACCGACGCCTGGCGACGCCCCGAGCGTCACGCCAGGAATACGGAAGTGGCGCACCGTGGATGTTGAATTATTCATATGTACCTAACTATGTGTAGCGCTCGGCCGCGTTCTATTGGATTATCTGTGTAACGGGACACCCTGTGTATAGCATCAAATGCAATATAGATAGGAATAGGTACACGTAGATAGTACGGGTAGCAGTAGCAGCAGCAGTAGCAGTAGCAGTAGCAGTAGTAGAAGGTGGCGGTGTAAGCAGCTTACGACGTATTTGTAACATTTAATTTATCACACACACATAGATACATACAGGGTGTTCATTAAAAAACTGACCATACGCATTTAACATGGGAAATCAGTTTTTCCTCCGGCATAAGTTCCCAAATTATTTTAGACAAAAATATTTCAAATACTAGTTGGAAAGAATTAAATTCTGTATCAAAGTTAGCAATCAGATTAAATTTCTTGATATTTAATAGACAACAGTTAGAGACCTACCTACATAGATTTAACATTACCTATATTATTATCGAGATACATATCAGAGAGAAGCTGGTAGGTACTGTTCTTTATGTTCAGAAAACACTTATAAAATCTGGCATTTTCCGTGGAAAATTCTGCAATCATCCCGCTAGCATCATCATCATTCTCTCTCCAGTTCTCCTTTTGCTCGTACACTGTGTCTGCCCATCGTCAGTAAATGAACGATTTCTTCGATGAAACATAAAAGTTGGCGAAAACTTTACCAAAACAGCCAACACGAACAGCAGCTCCCGTGCGTGCATTGGGAGGGTAGACAAAGCTAATATTTAGAAAGAGGGCAGACATACACATAGAGAGACACAGCGCTACCCTTCATATATACACACACTCACACACATATACATACATACAGATATACCCGCTTTCATTCTTGACAAGCAACATCGAAATTCGCCTCCATATTTGCGTCCCACTCATTTTCCCAGACCACGCCCCCCTCGGACACTTATCGCACGCCCTCCATAGTGGGGCACGCCGCCCTGCCATTGGTCCATCCCGGATGTTACCATGACAACTACAGCAGTGTTGGTTGTATAACAGCACGGCGGCGGCGAGGCGAGGAGTGGGCCCGATGCTCAACTGTTTGACAGTACAAAGGGATGATGATGATGTTGATGGAATTTTTGTTCGTCGCTTTCAACGCCACCCGTGATGCCTATGTACCTACCTACCACTACCGCCGAATGAGTGTTTTATATCTACAATACAGTTGGCTGTGCCTGTGCGCGTCAGTTTTGTTTTTCTTGTTGTTCTTCTTGTGCTTGATGTTCTTTTATTTTACCAATGTTCGCTGTTGTTTTATTTCTTACCCGAGCCACCGTTGATGGTTGCTGTTTTTTTTTTAAATTGAGTTTTTAAGTTTGTGGCGTTTTTTTTTGGATAAATAAACGAATTATCCGGTTTTCTTTGAACGAATGGTTGTTTTCGAAAAATGTAAAGAAATCAGAGAGAGCTGTGACATGTTACAAAGCGCCGTTATTTAGAGATAGCACGTTACAATTTACTGGAATTAGATAATGAAATCGTAAAATATATTTTATGTAGGTAAATAAGAATAAAAGTACCTACGTTGATTAATATTTGATTGATAGGTATACAATATTCACACACTTTGAAAATTCACACAAGTTGTTTCTTTATAATTTAACCCTTCACATACATCGTATTTATCAATGAAAAATTCAGACCAACAAACACCTTTTTCCTCTCCGCGTGTGAAGGGTTAAATGTACCCTTTAACATAAATACTTCTGCGGCCTGATATATATTTTTCTTCCAATTTACACAGTTATTCATAAATATTCCCAGATTTTAATTCTATTATAGGTATATTTTCTTTAGAAAATCATTTTTTTCTGAAGAAATACTTTTTTTACCCTTTCATACCTGTATCGATGTGGAGCAAAGGGTTAGCGCCCTAATTTAAACTACACCCTTTCACGTGTAATCAATTTGAGTTTGGCCCAACGAGCCTGGCTATAGGGTTAGTAGGTACTTGCTGTATATTTCACGAAAATCAGGTAAAAATATATAAATTCACACGGAATTTTCTTGATCTGAATTCAACAAGAAAGGTTCAACTCTTTAACGACACAGGAATTGTTGAGAGAGAACTTGAACGCACCAGAAATTTGGTTCACTATAAACGAATGTACACTATAACGAAAGTGCATATGTATTTAGTATGTTATGAATCAAATTATAAATACCACAGTACTAATTTCAAAATAAATTTAACTTTTATTGATAATAAAATCTAATGTGTCTAATGCTATCGTGTTACGCCCTGCTTGGAATTTATTTCAATAACAACGCACTAGTAATTTACTAAAAATATACGCATCGGATATATTTTGTCAGTATTAGTTTACATTGTGTGTAAAGAATGACTATGTGTATGTGTATGTGTATGTGTATGTTGGCCCTTTGAAACATTTTCTCTAAATTTCAACTTTGCGTCTCTAAGAAAAGGGTGCTGTTTGTACAACTTTCAAGTGTTTGTTTAGTATTGCAAAAACAACTGCAAAGCGCGCACTCACACACACACACACACTAGCCCTCCCGCTATAAGTGTGTCTGTGTGTGTAAAGTTACTTTTAACTTTCAGTTGTGTTTCCGTTTGTACAGTCGTGTGCATGGTATGTTACTGTAACAAGTGAACAGCGCAGCACCGAGTACAACACAACATATAAACAACCATTGATCAATATGACAGTCGGTCAGAGTTGGCCGTGCCTAGATAGATAGATATTACCGAAATGGTAATTTTTTATCTTTATAACGATTCATTTTCGAAAAGAATAACTAATATACATACATAGAGGCAGAGAGAGAGAGAGAGAGAGAGAGACATGTGTAAGGATGTAATTCAGTACTAAATAAACACACGTACACACACGCACGTACATGAGTTAGAGAAGACAGGACATCTTAAGTTGGCAGTGAACGTTCGTTTCCTTCAGATGTTTTTCATTTCTTTTCCATCACATTTGAGAGAGGCACAGAGTGTGAGAGCGATGTTTGATGTCGGCTGTCACGCACGCACACACACACACACACACACGTACATGCGTAGTGTGTGAGGGGTGCGGGGGGGGGGTGATGCCTCCCCCTTACAGTGCCGCCAACACACTGAGTCGCACAAAGTAAAATAAGTTTAAACTTGCTCTAAATTTAAACAATTCGTACATCTTGTTTTCCATTGGCAATGAATGCAAAAGAAAAAGAATCCGCCCCTGGCTTCTGTTGCTGTTCTTCGTTTTTGTTTCATACAAGCGTGCATTTCCGTTGTTTTTGTGGGAACAAATACAAAGATTTTTCCGAATAGTAGCTGGACAAAAAAAATCAAGTCACCTTCGCAACCGCGGACCACAAATGAAATAAAATCAACTCACTACTATATACAGGAGTATATAGATATATACAGTAAATGGTAACTCGATATATATATATATATATATATATATATATATATATATATATATATATATATATATACGCAATGCACTATACATTTACAATTATATACCATAGTTGTACTACACACACACGTACGTACGTTAGTAATTCTAACCCTTGCGGAAATTCGATATACACGAACGTCGCTGTGCACAATCCAATTTTTTTTTTAATCTTTTTTGTCGGTTTTAGAAAAGTCGTAATTTTATATAGAGCAGAAGAATAGAAAAAAAGGCTTTAATCATTATTGTTAAAAGTTAACTACGTTACGTACGTGTACATGGATGTATGTGTGAATGGGTCTCTATTTTTTTTACTTTTCTATGAAAAACCACTTTTCAAAATGTTAGCAAAAAGATTAAATTTCTAGTCGGGCTTTCACCAGAATCAAGCAAGCGTGGCTCACACACACGCACAGCTCAAGTTTCTATTGTTTTCGTCTGCATGTGTGTGTGTGTGTGTGTGTGTGTGTGTGTGTGACGAGACATGTGACAATCAGACAAGTCAGATTTTATTACAAAATTGTGTAGATGTTAGGTGTTACAGTGCAACAAGTTTACATCTAGCAAATTTTCATCAAACAAACGTCAAATTCCGTTATTTCTGTCAGTGACCAGGGACTAATGTGAAATACTCCAAATTTACTAGTGCTTGTTTTTGATTGGTGACGAGCATTGATGAAGCGTTTGAAGCAATGTGTCTGTTCTTGTCAAGGCCAGCCACGGTCAAATTTCAGTGATTCGAAATGTAACAAATGTAAAACGCACTTTACTAAATCAATCGGATTATAATATTATCAACCGGCGCGGCGTGAGAATATCAGTAACACCTGGATCACATACTCACCACGTCTCGTCTCTTACACTACCGTCACTACCGTCACCTCTCTCTCTGTCTCGCTGGATTTAGTAATTGAATCAACACATATAAGTTGCTGCTGCTGCTGCTGCTGATTATGTCGTGTTACAACACGCTGTACTGATTCTATTGTACGTACGTACCTATGTATCTATCTAACTGTCGTCACACACACACACACGAGACTCATCTACAGAGATGAACCAATACGCACGTGTATGGCACGTGTGTATTGGTTCACGTGACATACACGCGCCATCATTCACATACGTACATTATATGGTATTATAATTAATACAAGCCTTCTCTCTCTCTCTCTCTCTATATATATATATATATATATATATATATATATATATATAACATATATATATATATATGTGTGTGTAGAAATTTTAAATTTGAATTTCTCAATTATGAAATGTCAAAAATTAAATCTGATTGCTCACTTAGAGGCAAAATTTAATTCTCTACAACTTTTATTTGAAGTATTTTTGTCTAGAATAATAATAAAAATGATTTTATATGTTAAACGCCTGTGGCTAGTTTTTTAATTAATACCCTGTATATATTATCTTATTAATAACAATAATATGTTATTTGCAACAACACAGTTCCAGCTACTGTCGGTATGCAGACTAGGTACGTATGCATGCATGTATCAGGTTTCCGGTAATCAGTGAATCACTGATACACGTCCTTAGCGATGATATGCCTACTGTTAGCACTAGAAATAATAATATCACATACCAACCGTTGTATTTATTGCGTAGTACATACATAATTATATATATATATATATATATACCTATATATATATATATATATATATATATATATATATATATATATATATATATATATATATATATATAGTATAGTATAGTATAATATAGTATATTACAAGAATGTAAGTACTTCTTCCACAAGTACCGGCCACTTGAGCCACAATACTACACCGGGCCGGCTGGTGTGAGGTGGCAGGGGACCCTGGGTAGGTACTTATCTCTCTCTCTATATATATATACACAGACGGCAGCAGCGGCGGGCGCGTAATGAAATTTGTCACCCTACACCAATACACAATTATAAATTCCATTGCAATTGAATTTCCTTGTAACTGGATATCCAACAGAAATACTAACTCCTACACCCGTCCCTGTAACTCATCTCGTATACAGCCAGCGCCAGTGAGCGAACGAGCGAGCGAGCGCGTGTACAGAGTAGGAATAAGCCAGATTTCTACACAAGTAATACATTGCTACGTATTGCGATTTAATTAAAAAGAACAACGTACGTACGTACGTATGTATGTATGTATGTATGAATGATTGAGGTGTAAATTGAATTTGCACAAATTGAATATCGATGTCGGTATATAAGCCCACCACTACAAGACGAGGATGAGGGGTGAGCACCAGAGGATGAGCAGGAGTACGTGGCGGCGGTGGTGGTGGAGACGGGAGGGATGTAGGCGAGTAATGTGACACTAGCGACGCCTGGAGACGCTGATGGGAATTGACAGTAATGCCCGTTATTTACCGGGATAACACGCGCCACCACAATACACCATCCGACGCGACATAGCATTCAGTCAGCAGCATCAGTACATATAGAGTACGCGCACCACTGGCTGAATGACTGATGTACCCTTCGTATTTGCTGCAGGCACTGATAAAGACTCAGTACTAAGCCACTACTAGTTGCAGTTGATGGTGTAATTGGCATTGTTAGAATAATTACGCTGTCCGCAGAGATTGTACCGCGCGTGGCGTAACTATCTGTCACCCCTCTATATACACACACACACGCTGTGAGGAGGTAACCCTGACAACGGTAGTAGTAGTAGTAGTAGTAGCAGCTACACTAACTATGTACACTTAGAACAAACATAATGAACAACTTGTAAAATATATAAAAACACAGTTGACTATGCAGCAGACATTGTAAAATTGTGTAGGTACGTAGTATTCAGAGTGTATTCCAGGATCGTATACATTCACATTATGCCACGTCAGTGGGCTATTTAAGAGTATTTGAAAGATCCATATCGCCTTAGATAGATCGTTGTCAGACGAATACCTAGGTTCTCTTCATACAGTAAGATCGGATCATAGATATACTACTGGTACTATTGCTGCTGCTGCTGCTGCTGCTGCTGCTGCTGCTGCTGCTGCTGCTGCTGCTGCTGCTGCTGCTGCTGCTGCTGCTGCTGCTGTCGAGTGGCGGGGCTTGTTGGCTGCGCCCCCTTGTTGACTGGGGGGTGATGATGGGGCCTATTTGTGAACACAACAACGAGACGCGGACTCCTTTGTCACACATATGTACGTATATATAAGTGCAGCAGAGGATGCTCATTTCAAAGACCATTGTGCGTCTGACTCGCCCTCTCGTCACGGATGTATTTATAATGATTACGCGCGGAGAGATCAAGTATGTAGATAATGAAACGATACCACACTGTGCTAAGTATCATTTAGTTAACACATGTGACACTAGTAACTAAATGTAACTAGATTTTACACATTTCGACAATGGCAAGTGGCACGATACACATACTATGTACGTACCTATGTTATGTAAGTGTGGACAAAACTGTAAAAGTTCCCAGCGGCCCCAGAAACACTGGGGTCCTAAATGTACAGTGTCAAGTGGTGGCGGGTGTCAACATTACCTGCGCAAACATACCACACACTACCTGCTTGCCACTGCATACATACATACCTATATACAACACACTAATAATAATAATAATGATGTCCATTTCAACAAAACTATTTCAATCAAAATGTTACAATATGTATGAAGGTGACCACAGTAAGCAAATACGCATATACTCGTAGTTTCGTTCTGTCGATAATTCCGCTATACGGACGAGAATATGTATGTATGGTATATAGTTAAACATTATTTTTAAGCTGATTTTTCGCTTGAAACCACACCAGTTACAACAGCAATCGGATTATCCGGTGTGGGCCAGCCTTAGAGCAGCAGTCAGCGCACATTGCCCGTAAACAGAACTAATACACACAGCATTGTTACTAACCTGGGCCCGGGGTTCATAACCGCGTGGCGCCTCACCAGAAACCACTAACATTACGTACGCACCAGTGCAACAGAATAGCCGGCTAAATAACTACAAGTACAGACTAAACCACAACAGGAATCGACAAGAACAACAAACAATTACACTGTGTGTATCTGCTGATGTTATATCTTAGAATTATAGATTTAAAAATACCATTACGCAACTAACAAAAAAAAACATTTGTGTAATACTAGCGAGTAAAGACCAGTCTATAATATACAGTGAACGGTGTAGTTGCTGTTTAAGAATACACTAGCTATAAATGTTTACGAGATACAATCATTTTCGTCTGTATTTTGTAGGGATTCTTTGTAGAGTTACAAACACAGTACGTTAATATACTGCATGCATGCATGCATGGTAGGTAGGTATGTCTAGTGGTGCACAGGTTAATGAGTGAAATGGACGAAGACCCGCGAGTGACGGACGGATATCCCGCGGAAGACCTAGTACCGTGTGAGGGTTGTACTGTACATGCCCTGTGTACAGCTACGTACATAAATGCATGCAGTCATCAGAGCTGCGCATTCATTCATAATTCAACATACATTCCAAGTTAAGAAAACATTTGATATTAAACAAATATTCCTATTAATTAAGAAGCACTTGTTTGGCTTCCAGATCGATTAATCAAGCGAATATTATCTATATATACCGGGTGTTCCCTAACACATCTGGGACACGGGGAATTAACGTGTAAATATAGAAAAATCGTGATTACGAACTGAACAATACATTTTAGAGCAAAAGTCTAGATAATTAAAAACTACATCATATGATATGGATTAGGAGCAGATTTCTTAGCACACCCGGTATATATGTATGTATGTGTGGGTGTTTAACAGGTAGTATATATATATATATATATATATATATATATATATATATATATATATATATATACATATACACACAGAAGTGTACATCACAAGGGGACAAAATGAATTAAACGCTACGTGGATGGTCCTCCCGGGTCCTACCTCGTGCACGGCCCGATGAACACGTCACTATCAACTATCATCCACACTGTCAAACATTCACGTACACCTACATACATACATGCATACAGGTTACCTAGAACACATGCATTACCGTATTTCTGTATCATATTAAAAGAGATATTAACGTTAAGGGGTGGGGGATGGTCAATGCGCCGTAGTCTCGTTGTTCGATATTGCGCATATTTTAGTTTTAATAAAATAAATACATACCTACACATATGGTATAAGTTTATAAAGAAATGTACAAAAATTGTACTTTATTGTCCAACTTCTTAAATTACACCGAGAACGTTCCAACAATGATCCTTATAAATGCCTAATTCTACGTATAAAGGCCCGTGTTCATTTTCTGTACGGTGTAATAATAAACTATTTAGCTAGATATATACGGACCAGTCCGTACGCTTATAGACCCATGGCACACTGCGCTTTTCACCGTAGTGAAAATATATCAAATTACCTTCGGCCCGAAAAACTACCTACGTTCATTTATCTGGAAAAAAATCGCATCACAGTCGATGGTTATCTGGTGCACAATCCTAGTCGGCCGAGCGTGCACACGCTCTTCTTCTGTCGAACGCGCTAGCTTTTTGTTGTGTGTGTTTGTCTGATGTTCTTTTGGATATTTCCCGCTGCAGCTATAAAGCAGGCGGTGCACCATGTACATATTTCGAAGGTTTAACTGTAAGTTGGTTAATCGGTAGTTACTAGCGGTAGTGTCATCATGTAGCGCATTCTAACCGAGTCATCGGACATTTAGCGATATTTTCTTAGGTTGACGGAAAAACGCGTTATATGAAATCAGCGTTAATTGAGGTAGCTGTGAGGATCTAGTGTACACTGATGGCTGACACAGACGTCGCATAACGTCGGGACGTAACAATTATAAGTATAACTGTGTAGGGTTGTGGGTATTCTGGTCCGCTGTACTGTACTGTACTGTACTGTACTGTACTGTACTGTACTGTATGTATGTATGTATGGATGGATGGATGGATGGAGGGTTCGCAAGGCAGCCAGAGTTGTGAGTTCAGTTGAATAATGGTGTAATTTGAGATGTACACCGGTGCCGGTACCCGTACCACCACCACCACCACCGCCGCGGTTGTTGCTGCTGCTGATGTTCCAGAGGCTGTTCACTGAGTCTCGTGTACAGTGCTGCTACTACACATGCATCGACCCATCACCGTGTACATCTAGGACACACACTGTACCTACTGTAGTCTACACACATACATACATACATATGTACATCTAGTGCTAAAGCGACCCCTTCTATTTCAGTCTGCGCATATATGTGCATACGTACATATGTATGTATGTCGAGATATTATATATACGTGTTCTCACACACTGAATACTTAAGAATTATTTAAAAACGTCTGTTGCTGAATAACAATTATCACTTACAGTGTGTGTATACACGATATTCTGTAGTATTACAGGTGTAACCTCCGAGACAAAGACCAAAGTAGAGAGAGAGACTGAGTTATTAACTATTCATATCACTGTAGTGCGTGGTGCAGCTCGCACAAGACGAATCCACCAACAGTTAATGTTGTGGCGAATAGGTGACACTAATATGTCCACCAGAGGGTACAGTATGTATGATATAAGTATTCTCTCTCTATCTCTCTCCCTCTCTCTCGCTATGTGAGACACTATATTTAACACGTTGACGCGCAATGCACGAGGTAAAACAAAGTAATTCACTTTAGCGTGTAAGAGTTTGTTTGAAATAAACATGTAAATTGATACAAACGCGTGCGTGCGTGCGTGCATTTTTTAACGGCGTCCGTTATCGTCAAAACATCGTTGTCGCCATATACCACGAGCCCGTACAGCACAGGCCATGTGTGTGCGTGTGTGTGTGTGTGTGTGTGTGTGTTCACACAGAATCTCCTGTGTGTGTGTGTGCTGCTATCTGACACCTTTCACATAGTCAGGAAATAAACGTACGTATGTATGTATAAAAAACTCACACATACCGACAGACAGCGCACGAGACAACGTGTGGAATCCACACAAATCAACGTAGCGCATCACATAAACTATCAATGAAATGACTTTACAAACACATTCACACACATGCATACATCTACATCTATATAGCCATATACGTGCCACGTATATATATATATATATACAATACACGCACACACTGTTAGAATATATTATATTCTATACGTTTAACTATTCACTCTTCAACTGTCAATTGAAAACCTTAAATTTCTCTACGAATTTCCATTTCGCCCCCTCCATTATGTGCCCGTGATTATATTCATTTGTTTACACACACACACACACTGTGCCTATGTTTTCGTGAGATATTCGAGTGTCTTTTGTTGTTGTTGTTGTATTTTTGTTCATTTGATGCTCGTTTATCACCCAGTTATTGACTATTATTCATTTGTTGTTGATATAGCTGTTCCATTGTGTTTCCCTGTTAATTTGTATTCTGTGATTTGTGTGGTGGCGCTCAGTAATGTGTGGTGTTTGTGTGTAATGTGTAATCTGACACCGTACTAGGAATGTGTTAATTTTTAGAATGTCACATAATTATAGATACATATGTATACTAATCTCAATACGTAGCTACATATGTTACCCATGTTAAATTTAGTTGTATGAAGTACTGTTCAGACATTGTCTGTACTTACCTATGCTAGTACAGACCATAATATATACCTACGTACCGCCTAGGTAAACTAGTGCATTACAGATAACATCATATATCGATTGATCTACAGATTGACAAATACCTGCCCGCCTATTGTCGGTACGTACATGTGCAGGTAGGTACACACGGTAGCGAGCAGCTTGTCACCAGAAGAAGCTCTATCACTTGACAGACTGTCACATACCTAGTGCCCGCACAAATATTTCACAACAGACACAAATGCATACATACAATCATTGTATTTACATCTGCAAATATATATATATATATATATATATATATATATATATATATATATATATATATATATACCGGGTGTGCCAAGAAATCTGGGACATAGGGAATTAACATGTAAATATAGAAATATTGTGATTACTTCTGAACAATACATTTTAGAGCAAAAGTGTAAATAAAAAAATTGTTCCGAATTAAAAACTGCCTAATAAGATGACATATTTAATGCTCAGATATGTTTATATAATGCGTAAATCAATGTTGAAATTACGCATTTTAATGACAGATTAGGAGGTCGTGAAACAAAAATGGTATGGTTTGATTATTTGTTGTTGTAACTAACAAAAATACATGCCATGTTTGTTCCATGACCTCCTGATCTGTCATCGAAATGCAATATTTCAAACTTGATTTACACGATATACAAGTGTATTTGAGCACTGAATATGTCATCATATTATGCAGTTTTTAATTCTGAACAACTTTTTAATTTACACTTTTGCTCTAAAATGTATTGTTCAGAAGTAATCACAATATTTCAATATTTACATGTTAATTCCCTATGTCCCAGATTTCTTGGGACACCCGGTATATATATATATATATATATATATATATATATATAATCATTGATCTTTTTAAGCCAAAATCACTGGGCGACCTAGTCCAAAACAGGGGCAAACTGGTCAAAATGTATATGCGTATTTATTTTGATCGGCCGTAACAAAGTTCTTAGTAATGAATGTATCTCGGACTGTCATTCTGTTGTTATTTGAACGACAATTCACAATCATTAGACATTTAATACTAGCCTTTTAGATTAAATTTTGGACATTTCATAACTGAGAAATTAAAGTTTAAAATTTCATGAAAACTCGTAATTACGGGCTAAACAAAACACTTTAAAACTAAAAGGTTAATAAAAGTTTCATTATAATTAAAAGCTGCACATATGGTAGTACAATGCAGCATTATTCAATGTTTAAATATGATTCTGTATAACTGTTTTGAATACTTTTTTTTATTTAGAGTTTTGCTCTGAAATGTATTGTTCACAGCCCGCAGCCACATATTTTGCTATATTGTCGCAGATTTCTTGGAACACCCGGTATATAGGTATGTATACATACATAGCTGAGATATGAGACATTCTGTTTATTATTGAAACCAGCGTGAATAATCACACAGTGCAATGTTTGTATTTATATGAACAAGCCACTGATAACGGGTTGATAAAAATAACTAATTCTATAAAACCATACACGTTATATTACTGCTTATCTGCCAAACACACACACACACACATACATTATTATATGCATGTGGTTGAATTTATCATGAGTTGGCACTTTACACATGCATCTATATATGATATATGGACTTATTAACAGATCAGAAGTGTGTGAGTGTGAAATGTTGTTTTATTATCTCACGGCCATTGGCCAAATGTAAATTCAGATATATTTATATATATATATATATATATATATATATATATATATATATATATATATATATATATATATATATATATATCCATAATGTGATCTTGTAAAAACCAGTAACGTGAATCATAAAAATTATAGTTTATAATCCTAGAAACATACGCACCACACACACACACACACACGCACAGCCTAATCGGCCTCGTAAATACTGCGTTTTAACGACTGTGTAACATACACTCGAATAAATAAAGAAAAATCCGTGTAACGGATTCTACTTGAGAGTTTAAAATTAAGATATTCTAGGACTGCTATTGTCCAAGTATCTTTGGCTCCATGTATGTATGTATGGCAAAACAGGAAACGTATGTCAATGCACACAGTACGTGTGTGTGTGTGTGTGTGTTTGCGGTCGCCGTGAACTGTCAATCACTTGTCAAACGGTCAAACATTGGACAGAAGCCCTACATACACACATACATACAGACACGGTGTTCATGGGAATGGGAACAGACGTTACATGATCACATACTATATTGTAGTGTGTAATGTAGTGATGTGGTCTCTATCACACACACATACTTGCTACTTATTACAAATAGTTTTGTATAAGTCAGTGATTGTATTCTTTATGCATAGAGGCGAGCGCGCTGACCGCTAAACCTACCCTCAAAACTAACTGTACTAGCGAACTGTTTACCTATATTCCCCCGTAACATTGAATGTAAAGATTGTTTTACTTAAATTCAAACTACATACATTGTTAGCGTCTGCTAAGTAACTGTGTACACGGCTGTATGTATGTATGTGCGGCTGGTATATCGGTGTGATTTAGTGTGACACGGTGGTGTGATTGTAAGTTATGCGGTGCAAATGGGTGCAACCAAACACCTTCCACACGGCCTGCAAAATAACGAGGAAGTATATTAACACACGCACATAGTTCTTCCTTAAAAAAATGCCACGTCCGGGGGACTCCTTCCTCGTACGCTATTAATGATGTGTCCCTCGTGTCCAAATCACTGCCGATAAATTCTAAAACACACGCACACACACGCACACTCGCACAGCTGTCGTACGTGCATCACATATGCCTACACATATATATATATATATATATATGCACTTAGAAAATGATCTTTTTTTTACTAAGAATATCCCGACGCTTCAAATAAAAATCTCGCAAAAAAAGAAACCAGTTAGATAGGTGTACGTATGTGTGATAAGATCTGTGTAGTTCGTTAAATATCCGTTTAGGCGTACGTTGCTCTTATTGGTAACAATGGGCAGCCGCGGGTGCGGAGGCACGTGCATTCAGGGGGCACAATGGAGCGACCGTGCAGTGAGTAACGTAACGTACGGGCCCCACCCGCTGTGTACACATACATACATACATACATACAGCTATCATCGAACGATTTATCTAGAAAATCTCTCCTAAATACCTACATCAGCCTCTAACATTGGAATTTCGATAATTACACAGTAGTGTTCAGTATCGTTAATCATTTATGAGACACAGGATGTGTGCAGGCTGGAGGTGATGGTAGGTAATTATGTTTGATTTCATATTAATTAGATGTACCTACAATATTACCTATGTCTCTGTTCCTCCTATTATACTACAGTACGATCTCTTTTAGTGCTCTATCTAAGCAAGGAACGGGAACTTACTGGGGTAAGTAATGTGATTAGTTGAATATTACGCACCTAGTGTTACTAGCTACGTGCTGGCATGTGTACACGTGCAGTTGCACTGTGTGATAACACTGCACTGCACTTTACATACTGATAACACATATATATATGTACATTGTTTTGTCTAACTAGGTACATGTACAGACGACGACTCGACATTATATTACACACTGTGTTCCAGGCGGCTGGACGGGAATATTAAATAATACGCTCCTGTCTGCCTGTGGTTAAAATAACACTTCCTGATTGAAACACTACCCAGCCTAGGTACTAAATCATCGTAGTTCGTATGAAGGGCCCGCTGTACTAGCCAACCAACTATTATCCACTAAATATAGGTAATAACTGCTATTCATAACTAACTGAGACCTACTAGAACTCACATTGTTGCTATAGTAATTCTATAAAAATACACAATGTTTGCCCGAGTAGCCGTGTTAATTTGAGTAGATAAGTGTAGTAGTGCCGTTAGTATTGTGCGCTGTGTATAGCACTGAATGTTTATGATGGTGGGTAGTGTTCAACATTCAGTGTATGTATATAGGTATGTTATGTACTGCATGTGGAACTGGCATATTACAAATTATATAATATGTTTATGTAGTCATATGAGTAGGTAGGTACTAGGTAGGTATTGTATGTACGGCGCGACGTATGTACGCGACGACTGCTTATGACAAACATAACATAACATAACATAACATAACATAACATAACATAACACACTGGAGCATTACTGCTATTGTACACTGGACTGTGGACAAATATTATTTTTTGCTGACGCCACACACTACACAAACATGCATACATACATGCATGTGAATATGATAAACAATGTACTAGCTATAGGCATACGTAGAATATATAGTTCATACATACATACAACTCACTATAAGTAAATATATACCTAAGTGTGTATAAGAACATAAGTACATACTTGCATTATTCATATATATATATATACCGGGTGTTAATTAAAAAACTGGCCATAGGCGTTTAACATGTAAAATCAGTTTTTCCTCCTGCATTAGTTACCAAATTACTTTAGAGAAAAATACTTTAAATAAAAGTTGTAGAGAATTAAATTCTGCATCTAAGTGAGCAATCAGATTTAATTTTTGACATTTCCTAACTGAGAAAATCAAGTTTAAAATTTCATGAAAACACATAATATATAGGAATAGCCATGGAATTTAAACAAAATTAAAAACAATTGTATGACATTGTAACTGTCAAAAAAACTTGTGTTTCGTAATTTTCGTTCTATAACAGATATTTCTAAAAGTATGGAACAGTTTTCACATGAAGAAAAGCTTCAAGTAGTAAAATGGTTCTATTCTGGACAAATTTATCTAAATATTCGTGATTGAATAATTTTTTTGACAGCAAATGTCATATAATTGTTTTTAATTTTGTTTAAATTCCATGGCTATTCCTATATATTATGTGTTTTCATGAAATTTTAAACTTGATTTTCTCAGTTAGGAAATGTCAAAAATTAAATCTGATTGCTCACTTAGATGCAGAATTTAATTCTCTACAACTTTTATTTAAAGTATTTTTCTCTAAAGTAATTTGGTAACTAATGCAGGAGGAAAAACTGATTTTACATGTTAAACGCCTATGGCCAGTTTTTTAATTAACACCCTGTATATATATATATATATATATATATATATATATATATATATATATATATATATATATATATATATATATACATATTGAATTTCTTTACAATAGCTATTATTTCTATATTATATAATATAGTAGATACATACACATACACAGTTTTACGTTACATATCATAAGACAATACAACGTAGGCAAATTGTGCAAATACAATTATAGATTATGTATGAATGTTACAAACGAACGGTATTAAGACTTAACGTTGATTACGCTATAAATATTAATAGCACCTAATAGGAATTCTGAGAAGCGACGCCGTACAGTTTCACTGAACGCCGTGTGCGTCGACGCTGGCGACGCCACGGCTCAACTTTCATAGCAATTTTCTTAATATAAGCATCCCCTTCACACATACACACACACACACACACACACACACACATATATATATATATATATATATATATATATATATATATAGAGAGAGAGAGAGAGAGAGAGAGAGAGACTGTTAAAATTAACACGGATATAAGATATAACATACACGACAGGAGCACGCGTGTCCGACGGACAGAACACACGTACATATGTAGGTATATCGAGTTTTAATTGTAATGATTACCTTAAGCAATATTATTCATATGTATTAGGTATTATTATTATTGTTATTGCACACTACGTAATTATGTATTACAACTAAAAATATTGTGATTACGCGCTGAGCAAAACATTCCAGAGGTATATTATATAAATGAAAAAGTTCTTCAGAAATACAAACTGCATCATAATATAACGTTATATTTGGTTCTCATTTTTGTATATCGAGTAAATCAATTTTGAAATACCTATTACCTACATTTTAATGACAGATCAGGAGGTGATGAAAATGCAGTAGGTATTTTAAAATTAATTTAAACGCCGAATGTGGCATTGTATTATCACAAGTAGGTATTTTAGTTACACACTAGTTCTGAAATGTATTGTTTACTACATGTTCATGTTAATTCTCTATGTCGCTGATTTCTTGGAACACCCGGTAGCTAGATAACCTATATAAATACCTATAGGTAATTTAATTGATCTTACCTGACAATACGACAGCGAGGTGTAACTGCTGTAAGACGAAACGTTGTACAGCATTGAAATTACTTGGCACAACAACAAAAATTATCAGTTCATACCGTAATTAGTACTAAACACATACGAATATTAAAGATTGAAAGTTTTACATACATATTATTATTGGCTATGTATGTATTCAATACAAAATACAACACTTACAAACACTTAATTTTCATTATATGCAACACCCATAGAGTTTAATGTTTAAGTCATAGTTTATTTAATATCTATTATTAATTTCTACCGTCTCACACACATACATATGTAGGTACCGTATATATGTAAACGTACCGTATATGCACGGCTAATGCATGCATGTATGTATGTACGTACGTACGTCCGTTATATAAATATATATAAACGTAAAACCGCGACTCACGAACGACGCGACAACAGTGGGTGGTGGCCGGCCAGCTAACTAGAAATCAATATACGCACCAGTGGTAGTGGTGGTGGGGGGAGACACACATACACAGACACACCCTGCACCTGATTGGCCACAACAATTATAGTATAATCAACAGGGCGGAGTTATAACAGCACTGGCCACGCCCATTAGGTGTGTGTGTAGGGGGGATGTACACATTAGTATATGGATGCAGGCCTGGCTTCAGGAATATTCCAAACATTTGCACTCTTTACCTTGAGTACACAGAATGCTATATAATTGGCAGATGCATATTTATTTCGTACGCTAAATGTTATATAAATAATATTATAAATGAAAATTTTCAATACATAATAATTATCTACACAGGTAAATATTAAATTAGTAATAATTTTAATTAAATATACACTGGAATCTAATTTTAAACTTTATAATTTGTATTTAAACAAGAAATTGGAAAAAATCCACAGCGCTGGTGGTGGCATCTAGCGAGAAATTCGTGAACTAACAGTGTTGCTACCGCGCAAGTCACACGAGCTGTCAGATTACATTGTGGGTGTATTATTAAATCAATTTGTTATTAGTGTTTGTGAGTGGGTGGGTAATAAAACAATGTGTGTTCACTTTACAAATACGTGTTTATTAATTCTCACATTTCTGTACTTATTTGACGAACACTACAGATATACATAGGTTTAATAGTTTTATTTAAATACATATTTTCGTTTTCGGTATTGTGTGTAAAAATTGTGCAAAATGGATTACAACATATGTGAGTATAGAAATATGTATCGTCTAAATATATTTATATTTATTCAGTTATAAGTATAGCACAAGTTCACTCTAGATGAATGTGTTATAATTTCAGTTCATTCGGTTATATGTGTATTTATTGCTTAGAATTTTCAGTGATCGCCATTTTGAAACAACTGTCAAACGCGTAGATTCAAGTACAAAACGCAATGGCGAATATTGACGACAAATATTAATAAGGAACTCCTGTCGTATTATTACTTATGTTGTTGAATATTTGCTAATGCGCATAAAAATTGGTAGTATTGTATTTAACGTAACCATAAAAATATTATAAATTATAATAATGTATATGTACAATGTATTAAGTAGCTAATAGTGTATATAGTAACTAGAAATATACACTGACGTATTATCATATAAAACAATTACGCACATACCATACACACCACCGTAACAAAAACCTGAATTCTATCTGGACGCTAAATACATATATAGGCATTAGTCTCATTCAATATTGTAAGGCATATATAGGTAGGTACATACTACGACATGTAGTCAAGTCGATTGTTTAATAATGACTGTATAAGTGTATTATTTACTTAAGAACAAAAATTAACACAAATACATATTAACAAACAAAAAATGAAAATACACAACCATAAACTTTAGAAATGCATAGAAAAACGAATATATATATATATATATATATATATATATATATATATATATATATATATATATATATATATATATATATAGTTCTATTATTGTTTGATAATTATAACAAGTGTACGCTCTTACAGTATAATTCGTTGTCAGACAAAACTAAAACCAAAATTACATACATGGAAGAAGAAGTCACGGCAATACGGTCCTTATATATATCACAAGGAATTGTTGACATTTATAAAAGGGTCAGCGGAAGCAGGGACGGGGGGGGGGGGTCTTCGCCTAATTATATAACTAAAACTAAATACAATAATTCATTAATAACTGTCAAAGAGTTGCACCAAACTCACAACACTAATAGTAGGCGCTGAAACAAAAACACATCAAGCGCCCACACGCTGCTGCTGCTTGTCAACAGCAACAACAATAATAATAATCTAGTAGAAATCATAGTTGGCCACTGGCAAATCATACAAATATTATAGTCGTAGTAAGCGTGTTGGTAAAACAAAAACAGCACACTACATTACGTTTAGTTGGGGTTAAAACAACGGACAATCGAACAACAACCAAAGCACACGTGTTGATCAACAGATATAGTAATACTGTTATAATGCTTGTGTGTGTGTGTGTTGAGAGAACAGTTGAATGTCAACTGTGGTGGTGGTGATGGTGATGTGGTGATGTTCCTCTGTTGTCAACACACTTTGTACGCCGTGTCATAGCCACCTTTGCTCATCATCTGCATCCGGAGGGCGGTTAACTGGTCATCCGGCAGTTCACCGTCTCGACTGCCGATGTGGCCGGTGTGTTTGAAGGATTCAGCGATAGGTTCACCAATCATAGACCTGCACACATACGTATATACATACATGTGATGTTCAATTGTTTTCTACGAAAGTTAATATATGTAATAAACATATGTGTATGTGTGTCTATATCATATATATGTTAAATATATTTATTTATCTACAGTGTTGAATTAACCGATAAGCTACACTTTTCCCCTTATCACTTGTGGTTCGGTGTGTGTGTGTGTGTCGTGCATATCTTATCGTCAACGGGGCCCACTTAGATGTACATGAGTAAATTATGGACAAATATTTAGTACAAAATAATCTGTCGAGTAATTAGTTTGAACATTGATTGATTAAGGGCGGGGGGCGGGTAGTAAATACATTAGTACATGTTTACCTGTCTATCCGAATACGATGTCGTTTCCTCTGCGGTTGAGTCACACAACAACTGAACAATTGGACCCACAAATCGGCTACTGCTGCCATCTGAAATGAATGGAATTTCACATTCACCAACACACATAATAATGTACATACACCTGACTGTATATTAGATTAGAATGCTAACTAACAATTAGTAATATTACAATAGCCTTATTCACATACACACACACACCCATGCATATATACAATACAATATTTAAACAGTTAGCCATATATACATATAGTTCATCATTGTATATATTATATCATCAGATAAGATTGACCTTTGAAATAATCCATACAAAACCAACAGCACAGTCTACATTGAAAATAAGGGCTCATAAAACAGTACAAAGACATTTTTTCGCGATCTGTCAACCCGTAGTAAAATGCCAAATGTCAAATTTTCTACTAATGAGTTTCAAACAATATTCACTGGGTAAATTACGTAGCACTGTAGATACAGGTGTTACTTACATTATTAGTTACGTGTTTGTGTGCGAGAATTTGACGAGAAATAAATAAAAATACATGAATCACTTCTGCAATCACACACACATACTCATCCACACAAACAATACGAATGTAAAATAAGTCCAGCATTGGACCGACATTAGGTACAGAATTATCATTACACTTATAATACGCATGCGCGCGTTACCCTACAAGTCAAAGGTTCTCAAACAAATTAATAAACGAGGATAAAGTAGACTAACATATCACTACAATTATCTTATTATTTGTAATTTAAAATTATCTTTATATTTATTAACAAGTACTGCTTGTACAGAATGATAGTGCCGTGTAATTATTAAAATTGAAATAGTTAATACATTTACTATTGGTGGCACTTTTTGGAATTAAACATCTAGCAACGACTTCATGTCGGTGTTCCAAATGTTTACTTTCTTTTTCGGCAAAGTTTTCAAATTATTATAAACTGCATATTTGAAAGCCTCATAACCGACGATATGTGTATGTACAGTTTATATTTTGTCTTCAGTGGTAATTGTAATTAATACAATTTAGTAATAATTAATAATAAATTAAGATCGGCGCGGCTCTCCATTCAGTAGCCCCGCCGTCCTGGGGCAACCATGTAAGTGTCAATGTTGTTCCTGATTATATATTTACAATAATCAAGTGTCCCGTTCCTTTTTCTCTCGTGATCAGTCGCCCGTAGATGTAATAGTCAGAGCTGTACTCAGCATTTCGACAAGTGCGACCGAGGTAGATGATTTTCACGACACAGATGACGGTAAATGTGTAATACGTGAGTACAATGCAGAATTGCAGTGACATGAGTGTTTTCTAGAGATTAGTGCTGCAATGTTGTTGATGGAAGAATTTGACGAAGTGCTGGACCTGTCACAAGCGGGTACAAGTGTATCCCAATGTTCGACACAAACTGGGACAGGTTAGAATTATAACTTATACGCGAACTCCAGCTGTGTGGATGACATTGCGTAATGTGTGTTTATTTTAGATACAGCCTCGGAACAGTTGTCTCCCGATTTATTCCCATCAGACCAAGAAGGTAGGGATCCGTGAGTAAATAATACATATATCTAGTGTTACTTGAATTGATGTTTTCTTGTAGATCTGCCCTGTTCATCCAGTTCCAAGCGTACAGAATCATCTCAATCTTCCACAAGTACATCCCTGCCACAGAATAATAATAATTTACTTAATCCTGGCTGTTTGACGGAGGCTACACAAAAAATGTTGACTGAACTACCGCGGACCAGACGAATTAACCCGAATACAACACTGTGCGACGAGACTAGTAACGTTCAGATGTTCAGTCTATGTGCAATATCAAGTTTAGATCTAGTTAAAAAGCCTAAAGGATCAACAAGTGCGTTAGTAAGTTTTAAATTAGACAATACGGCACCGGGCCAGGGGAATTTGGATATGGGACTGTCGAGGGCCCGATTAAAGTCTGTAATACACCCGGGACAAACGCAGCTGACATCAGAACAAGATTTCAGCGTTTCGGCCAATGTTACAGAACAAAAACAGCTGTTGACAGGCCTGGATCAGGTGGAGTTGGTGCCGGGACTACAAGTGAGTGTTGCGGTAAATACAGAAGTAGAAACGACAGTGCCAGAACCGCCACAGTTTGACTGGTTACCATCAGCTTCATCTTCACCATCGGTCAGCCCTGGCCTGGGTGAGTTCGGTTGTTGTTCCGTTCGTGTAGCTAGTACAGAGTCCCAGGGCCAGGACACACTGTTAGACGTACAGCCCGTCAGTGCTGTAGAACCACCGGCACCTGAGACTAGTAACAACACTGATGAACCGCTGGACACGATAGTGAATAACGTTCGCAGCTCACTGCTGGTGAACAACATTGACATCTACAGACACATAGACCGCGGTCCGTGGGGCAAGTACCAGCTGCACGGGGCCGCATTCCAGTACGTCATCTTCACCGGCGTCATCACGAATAAATCAACAACTAGGAAGAGTATAACACAACTAGAAGGTTACACATTCACTTGTGCGCAACAACAAACAGAATTTATTATGTGTGTGTGTGTGTTTGCAGTGGATGACGGCACGGCTGTTGTGAAGTGTCTGTTTGATGACCTGCAGTGTCTGTCGGAGCACCGGACCAGCTTCCACAAGTACCTGGACAGTTGGAAACATACGTTGGCCGTGTGCACAGCTGAGCCGGTGTTGGATGATGTAAGTTATCATATTTCACTCACTTGTTACACATGTGCGTGTGTGTGTGTGTTTATTCCGTCATCGTTTGTAGACGTTTCACTTTCTGCGTGAGTATGCTAAACGGCTGTTCCAGGAGAGTCCGCAGAGTGGTGACCTGATGTTGGGCGACGAGGTTAGCGTGAGACCCGGCACGTGGTGTACGCGCACTACCCGCTACTCAACCGTTGTGTCTGTTGTACAGGTGACCGTGGTCGGCAAGGTGTACGACAGTAAGAAGGAGGGCCGCGTCATCTACCACAAGTACGCGTGGCGCAAGATGACCCAGGCCAACCGGCGAAACAGCGGTTTCGGCCCGGGTCAGTACGCCAAACAGGGCCGACATTTCTAACTCGTGTTCCGCCCCGGCGACCAGCACAGATCTGAACTGTTTAATTACGAGTGTACTACGAATCAACTGTGATTTTTCTATATGCAACAATATGGAATATTTGTTCGTTTTTCTAACTGTGATTATTAGCTAATTACTATCGTACATACTTAAATGAATAATTAATAAATATTATATAGAATTATGAACGTTTCACATACAGCATGGCCGCCTACAATGCTCTATAGTTATACGAAAACGTTTATGAAACTATATTCTTTGAAGTTTCCTTATATTTCTAGGTTTAATAATGATCCAATACATTATTACAAAAGATAAATATAAATTTATTGATTGAATGACAATGTGTGTATTTTTATTTCCATTTTTCGTTCTCGTAATCCCATTTGGAGGCCAGACCCGTTACGGGATTGACCTCCAGGTCAATCATTCGCTTCAGTTGCGCCTTTTGGTTCTCCTCGGCGTAGGAATCCGGTAGTTCCGTGCCCCCTGAATGGAACGTATACTCACAATGTATTTCGTACAGTGTTTACTATACTGTTGTAACTTACACGCCAGCCGCGAGAGCATGTATAGCCACACCCCACCCGAAATCCAAATCAGAGCAAAACCAATAACGGACTTCCATTCACCCGTGGGCGCCTGCATTTCGGCAAAACTCTGACAGAACGACGCTCTGTATAGACATTTCTTTTCATCTACACTCAAGTTACGCCAGTCACCTTTCTCTTTCTCACGCAAAGCCTTGCAAAACATTGTGAAAACATTATAACAAATATCACTGAACAAAAGGGATTTACTAACCAATATCTCTGGTGTTGGTTCCTGAAATCGAATCGCCGGGAACGGAAATCCCGGATTGTCCACGTAGTACGGCTGTGAATTGAATCCGTGCCCGACAATTTCCCGTTCACCGATCAGTTTACGCGTGTCGTGACATTTACGAACCGCATTATAGCGGAACAAACTACGCATAACTCGAGTACTCACATTACGAAATGCCATTTTGAAAATATCAACTGTCACCGCGCGCTATGTTTTGTTTCGAAGAAAACAATTGTTTGCGGACCGTAGGTTGCTATGACAACAAAATACACATAAATATAAAAGTTTCTATTTATTTGTAGTCAAGTAAGTAACATTTACACACACAAGAATAACAACGATTATGCACAGTAGAACTTTATTTATTGGACAAATAAAATTCATCATTCAGTAACATTTATTTAATAAGAACTGTACACGAACTTTTCGTTGTTGGTAAAATAAATTTCATTTATTTACTTTTTAATAAGTTAAAAATAATTGTGTGGGTTTTTAAGTAAGATTAATGGTATCTAATGTGTGATTTGAGAGGGCGGGGCGGGGCGGGTAGTGATCGGGCTGTCATCTCGGTCAGTACCACACTGCACACGCACGCACACACACACACACATTCGTAGATGATTTGAATCATTTGTTTAATTGGGGCTAGTAGTAGTGGTTTCACTTATTTCTTCCAGTCTCCCTTCTCGTAGTCCCACTTGGAAGCGATACCCTCCACGGGGTTCACCTCTAGGTCGATCATTCGCTTCAGCTGGGCCTTCTGTCGCTCCTCGGAGAAGGTCTCGGGCAATGGCGTGTAAACTGACAAGATTGAACAGTTACCATTAATATATTGTTATAAATTATTATTTATTATTTACGTACCGAATAACTTCATTGCCATGTACACCCATACGGCCAGTGAACAACATACGAGCGCCAGGCCAATGGACGACTTCCATTCCCCGGTGGGCGCCTTCATCTCGGCAAACGTTTGACAGAACGACGCCCTGTACAGCGCCTTCTTCTCCTCCTGACTCAACTTCTTCCAATCACCCTTCTCCTTCTCACGCAGAGCCTGCAAACAAATCCGTACATTCACAGTTGTAACTCGTATGGCTTCATTTAATTATCATCATCATCATCATCATCATCGTACCTGCACGTCGGGTGTCGCCTCTCGGAACCGGATAGCGGGCATTGGGTAGTCGACACGGTCTGAATAGTTGGGTACACCGTTGAACCCATAGCCCACCACGTCCCGGTTACCGATGGGGGAGGCGGCACTGCTGGTGTGGGCACCGGCCGCACCCAGAGGTACGATCCTCTTGCCACTCACGTTCACAGTGCGCAAACTTAACGCTAATAATCTGGCTGCCATGGTGCTATACAGAACACAAAATACACGTGAAACATCTACCTGATCAATAACTATACTCTATATGTCTTCAATGAAACACTTTGCAATGAAATATAGCGATAAAATGCACTAAAGGATGAATGTAAGTGTCATTATACAACGCTTATGACATAACCATAGCGCAAATTCATGTAAGAAAATTACAAGTTATAATTTCGTTTCTAAAACACTCATTGAAGCACCGTCGCAAATTCAAATATTTTTAGAAAATGTTTCCCTAGTTTAAACACTACGATTCATATCATTATCGATGTTAATATTGTTAGGTAATCACCTGGCTCTTATTGAATCACAATTGAAACACTTGAATTCTTTGTAAATACAAATATAAACTTACATTTTTATGAATTGCTACAGGCTGTTAGTGGTGTCGGTACACCGATGTAATACTTGCGTCAAATGTCAAAGTAGAAAAATTATGTATTGCTGGACAACTTACCTCGCCGACGAACTTAAAATGGCGTATCGGAATAATTTCCTCGGCACGGCACGACCTTGGTATAATAGCAGCAGCAGAGCGCATGCGTCACCGCAAAATCGAGGAAATTGCGGTTAAAATACATTTTATAAAAACGTAGATTATATTTGTTTATTTCCTTATGCACGAACATAAATATTGTGGTTTTACAAACATGCATTCGTGTATTTTAATTACCAAAAAGAAATATTAAATATCAGATTCCGTACTTGATTAAAATATTTGACAATTAAATAAGAAAAATGCTCGTTTTTATTATGAATACATTTATTATCATTTAACATAAATTAAATACACACATAATCAATTATAATATAATAATTCGTTTGACCGATTGTAGAAAATCTTACAGTTAAATACTATCGAGAAAAAAGAACATATTTAGCCCCACAAATCTTCGGATCGGCCAAATTTATACAACAGGGAAGCGATGAAAATGAACGAGTTTTGCAAAAACAATCCTACACCGGGCCACTGGTGCACAACCTCTGCAAAAATACAAAATAATTAAAGATATAGTGTTGATTTAACTTACAAATAGCGTACCTGTTGCTACGAAATTAGCAAATAGTATCCAACAACTGGCAATCACAGACGCAAAGCCCATCACGAAACCCAGAAACAACCAAATTCGAGCACCTCGTGGGCCCATACAACCACCTTCGTACGCATCACCACGTACCTACAACAATCACAACAAACACTGACCTGCCAATCTCAGAAATGTCACACTTGCGTTACCTGAGCGTTCGATACTGAATTCACCATCACAAGCGATATAGTTCCGAATATACCACACACATGATAAGCACCGCTCATTAATTGTGGATACACAGCGGCAGCATCAATTATGAACCACCAGCCGATGAAGAACTACAACAACAATTTCCCCCCGTAAGAAAAGTCACAATGAAGAAGCGAATATTCACTTTACCAAAATTCCAGCTACAATGGATGCCACTGCGTTTCTCTTGTCACCACTCTCGAACCAAATGCACGGCGGTATATTCATATTCTCTAGCAGGCTGGCCATGGTAGCAGTACTTTGTTTACGGGTACTCGTAGACGACAAAAATTAATACAGATCTATGGTTAGTCAATTTGACATTTATCGTAAGCGTGATTCACAATAAACTTCGTCTTGTATGGCTGTCATGTGCAGTAAGGCGTGTTCAACTTGAGATGAAGCGGGAAATTTAAAAATGTATTAGAATACATTCTGTGAATCTAACTTTGAAGGAAATTATCTGTATAAAGGCGGGCA